>JANAVB010028000.1:10446702-10639202 GCA_029216955.1 Iris pallida | reverse complement strand
TACAGGCATGTGGGCAGAGGTTGCCCCTACGTGCTCATAAAATTTCACACAAGACGGAGCTCTGTGCATCGAGTTATGATGCACAGACTGCAGGGCGTGCACGGGACCGTGCACGGGATCTCGTGCACGAGATCTCGTGCATGTGTGTCGTGTCCGTTCGGATGCCGAAATCGTGTCAATTTATGATCTGTTTTCACGAAAGTTGTTACAAATCATATAAGGAAGGATTTCGTAAAACAGAATCGAAAATTAACACTTTTCAATTCTAAGTGGCATTTTGTCGAACATGTGCAACGTGAGACCGATACATGTCCGATACCGCTATCAAACGAAGTCAAAACCAAACCAAACTTCAGGGACATGTCAAGGGTACCTATATGGATGCAATTTTGAAAAAAAAATCAGAATAGCTATGGTAGAAAAGGGTTTACCTATTGAATGTCGAAAACTCAATAAACGGAGTCCCTCGGTCGTCGTGTCGGTCGATTTCCCTCAAGCAATTGCCTCTGCCACCTCGTTAGTAATACTCCAGCAGATCCTCCTCTTCTAGATGAGTGCAACGGATTTTGTTTGGGAGAAACGGACTCCGGATGAAGAAAATCGGATTTTTGGAGGAGAAGATCTATTAGGGTTTCACTTGGAGGCTACGTGCTTTCTCACAAAGTGAAAAGAAGGGGGGGCTACTATGGCCGGCCATAGGAGGGGGTATTAGGGTTAGGGTTTATACATGGGCCAAGCACTTTCAAGTTTCAAGAAGGCCCATGTCAAAAAAAGGCTTAATGCAAAAATGACTTAAAAATCATTTAAACCACTCCAAAAATAGAGATTAAATCTAAATAATTTTTAAAAACCAAAATGTGGATTTTAATTACATTATTAGGCTGCTAGTGAAGGTTGACTAAGGTCAAACTACTTATAATACCAAGTCACCAGTCTACAACCAATCAAATCATACTACAATCAATCTAATTAATAAATAGATAAAAATTAAAATAAAAATAATAAAAATTCAAATAATCAAAAGTACTAAAATACCCTTGAAATTGAAGAGTGAGTGTGACAAATCTACCCTCCTTAAAATAATTTTGTCCTCAAAATTAAGATGATCCTACTCCTTCTAGGTCAAATCCCTAACAATTATGGTCTTTAGAAAACTTATCTAAATCATGCAGTTGGAAAGATATCATACATGATTATGGCAGGTAATCAGTCTGGGGTCTCATCTAGCCACTATAGTCATACTAGATCAAAAGTAGTCATAGGGTATAAAACATATATACAAACAATATAGTAGGGTACAGTAATCAACAAGATAGGATAAGGTATGGGTCAAGAACTCACCTCTACTAGGTCTGCTAGCTGGAACTCTCTCCCGGAGGTAGGCCTCGAATAGGAGAAGGGGTAGTAGGACAGTCTCGTACCTTGTGTGTAGCTGACCCACAAATAGGCTCAATACTAGTCTCTTCCTACAGTCCTTCCATACGTACCCAAGCTTCTTACAGAAAGTACAGGTAGACACCCACTCAACTGGCCTTTGCTGGAAAGGAATCTGAACTGGATAGGCTGGAAGCCTAGGTACTCCTAAGGCTCTGGGTATAAACTGCTCCTCGCTCTCTTGGGACTAGGCTCTCCCCTCGAATGCATGTAATCCCACAACAGTTGGATACCGAGACTCTGCTCTCTCATAAGCTCTGCCTGAAGTCTTTATACCTTCCGCACATCCTGAAGGAGTCTGTAAATATGAGCCCCATCAGGGATGGCATGGGGTACCACTCCAGGATGCAAAGGGAGACCCTCAGTCCCCGGCTGAACTGCAACCCTCTTCTGAAGGATAGGAGATGAAGAAAAATTCTTCAATGAGGCTACTAACACCTCCTGAGCAATAGAAGGGAGAAATATAATCTCAGTCTCATCCGGAATTACAGCTGTGCACTCGGGACAGACTGGTCATGGGTGCCATTCTGGAAAAGATAAGGAAAAATAATAAATCATCGGGCTGTAAGACAGTCTATCATCCTATATGAAAATTGATGATTATAAAAAAATAATTGAAATTAACTATAAAGCGTTACTATTCTAAAGATGATCAAAATTGAAAGTTTAAAGCACGACTTGTCAATTGTACTGAAATCCAAAGTCGACTGGTCGCGATCAAGGGTTTAGAATTCAATACTATTGAAATCCTAAAGGATACTACGAGGATATAGAAATAAGTCAATTTCCTCCTTTTGATAAGGAAGCTAAACGTGATACCTTGGGTTGACCTATTAAGTACAGTGCCTTATCTTTTGAAATATGTGAAAGATAAAGGCAAAAATAGTTCAAAGACGATGCTATTGAGTACAATATGTAGTTCATAGGCGACGAAAATAATTCAAGAAGAATTGCCAAAGCTGTCGTGGATGAGACTCTAGGGCAAGTTTAACTATGCCTCTATCTACATAGAGTAATATATGAAAGCGAACCAAAGTATAGTAGGTTGATCAGACCAACATACACCGGTTCTGATTACACAATATGTTAGTGGGTCGACCCAAAAAAATATGTCATGATCAAGCTCGAAAAAGAGTTAGCTTACAAAACTAAGACTAAATTAGCAGCGTAAGGTAGTCAAAATATAAGTAAGGGAGGTAATGATGAAGAAGAGAAAATAGTCCAAGATCCTTAACTAAACGGGTCAAGCAATCAAGATAAGGTACAAGGTTAAGCATTTGAGGAAACAAGAACAACACCATCACATGTCGGGTCGAAATAATTGAGTCATGGTTGGATCTCGAATTTAAGTCAGAAAGTATTTTAGTATCATGGTAAGGGCTATAGTTTAGTCTTATTAACCAAAAAGTCTCATCAAGAAAATAGTGTACAAGGAGACGTGTTTAGTGGGACATGATATATCTACATGAAACTGGACTCGTCTAGGTCTTGCATGTGAAGTTTGTTGGAGGATAACAACTAGTATTACACTCCGAATATCAAAGTCACGGTAAGGGACGTCAAAGAATCTAAAATAGAAGGTAAGGGTTCAAGAGGTGACAATTAATACAAGAATAAAGGAAATCAAGTTGAAGCATGAAATAAATTTAATTAAGAATCCAGTTAAATAATTTAGGGACAGAGTTCTAAAGGGAGAATACTGTTAAGGAACGAACAAATACAAACGGTTAGAAAGTCACAATAAAAGATCTAGACTTGAGGGAAGGTTAAGTAAGCTAAGATTGAGATACAGTCGCATAGTTTGGCAGACGACTAACAACACTTGAGTATATACTACTATCATAGTCATGAGTGATATGGCAATTAGTGTGGAACACTTCTATCTCATTAAGGTTACATTGGTGGCCTACCATTACATTCTTTTAAAAAGAAATTTTAAAATAACTACCGTAATTTGTATTCACTCTAAGCCATCCAATCTAATCACGACTAACATTTAAATCCTTTTCATAAATCTTATAGTAACTTTTATCACGTTACTACTAACCTTTCAAAAATTTAACATTTCAATCCAACTTTAAACTCCAGAGTTAATGAATCATGAATCCATAAAATTCTATATCACTTCATAACTTTAAAAACTCCTAACTTGTCTCAAATAATCCTCAAGATAGACACTTAGCTTATCACGGCAATCTAGCATTTACAGCTCAGTATTTTAACGCGCTTATCAACCATAATTTCTCTTTCTAAGTCATTGAAACATAATTACTTCTTAAACCAAAATCTAAATAGATTTTTAAATCTTCAATCAATTGACACGATTCCAAATTTGAGAATTTTTTTTCCAAAAAAAAATTATTTTGATATCTTTCCAATCATTTAAACCAAAATTTTAATATCATTGCTTCCACTTAAATTTGAAATTCAATAAACATATACATCGCAACTTGTACGACTCAATTTAATAGTTCATACTACCACCCCTTTTTTTGATCATTATCAAACCAACCTATATACGTTCAAAGATGTATAATCATAATCCAATAATTCATGAATCACATCAATTCCTGAAATCATTTTATATAGATTCTAACTATTTTCCTCCACTATCAAAATATAATTTTATAATCCTCTGGTGATTACTACTTATAATCTCAAGATAATTTCTTTGGTAATATCCCAACTTACAAACTACTAATCATTAAATCATCCATTTAGAAAAATGCCCTTATAACTTAGTCAAAGTCTCCGTGTATTCCAATTCCTTAATATAATCCTTCTAGCCATGTGTTTGACCAATGAGTATATAGCAGTGTAGCCATCTTTCTAACCATTATTAAGCACAAGAAAGTAAAGGTATTGGTGAAAAGAGTTCAAACAAGATGCAAAAATCAAGGGAGGAAGGTGGATTAAAATAAAGGAAATAGAATTTAAATCGAAGCTCAAAATGAGATTCTCAAGAGTCGTCCCAGAAATCTCTCAGGAAATTCTAATTGTGATTGAGTATCCTCTCATTCTAAAACCTTACTTTCTATATTCTATAGCAGGCTCATAGCAGTACAACTAAGTCGTTGTGCTAAGTAGATATCGTACTAATACGAATCTCGACCTGCATAGACCGGAGAGATGAAATCGTGTCTCCATAACTATCTTGAAGACATATCAAACAAGGAATCAATTACTAAAAAGAAGCAAAATCATCAAATGAGGACAGTTGCTTTTAAAATGAGATAATTAACAGCAAGAATTTGATAAGAGTTTTCCTAATGTGATTGAGTACCTTAACTTATATCTTATATCCTACTGCAGACTGTAATGATACTCTAATTCGAGTACCACTACGAAATCACATTAGTTGTGATTGTCGACCTGCATGGGCCACCACTAAAAATGTGCCACGACCCACACCCAGTAAAATAGCACGAGAAGTGAAGTACGCCCAGCCTACGCCGCAGTGTCGACGGTAGAACGCTATCCTGAGTCACAATATCTAACACAGTCTAGGATATGCTCCGAATGGAGAATAAAATAATAAGTAACTCAATCACAACAACTAAGATGGAATAGAAGAAAAAATCTCAAGTGAGTCACAGATATAATAAAAGTCTAGGTGTAAATCACCAGAACAAAACTCAAGTACAACTCATAATGCCTCAAATAAAAGACAATAACGTACTAAGTCTCAGTTAGACTATGGGCAAGTCCTCAGCGACTGCTGGATCCTCCTGAGGGTCCACGTCACCAGTGTTATCTAAGCCAATGCCATAATAAGTAGGGCAGTACTCTTCATCATTACCTGTAAAAATTTTAACATATCCAATCAGGACGGAACGAGCACATATCTTTTACAACAGTTCATATCAGTGTTGGACATATAAAGCAAGCTATAGAAAATTATACGTGAAATGCTGTAAAAAGAATCAACAAGAGAGAGAATATCAAGATGAGATATAAATATGATAAATAGAGAAATGTAACTATCTACGTGATTTAGAGCATAAATTGGTTATATAAACAGGATTGGGTTACACATGGATAAACTATAGAGTTTCACACGGATACCTACTGGGGATAATGATCACATAACCAACTACACTCTCCCTGCCCCCAATCAATACACAAGGATCAAGTCATGATATGTTATTGTACATGGATAACAACTACTTTATACATGGAGCTCATTTGGTCATGAGTGTACATGAATAACACATGAGTGTACATGGATAAATATGAATACATGGAGTACATGATGAACACGATAAAGTACATGAACATGATATACTCGATGTATCCAAGGGGATAACATCGCATAAAAAGATCCATAGGGTACTAATCCGTGTGAACATCGTGTCAGCATCAAGTATACTAGTCTATAACAAGAGAACATATCCAAACAAGTATAAAAATATCAGAGAATGTACTCGCCTGGCAAACTGAACTGCTGATGATGAAGTGTAGCTAAACCGGGGCAATATAAACCTATTTAAATTATACACATGTCACAACCAAGTCTAAAATATCAAAAAAAATAGCTACAATGCAAGACTACATGCTTCTAGGTCCCTTTTGGTCAAAGTCAACCCTTGGTCAACTCTGGTCAAACCTGGTCAACGCTAGTCAAACCTGGTCAAACATTGGTCAACTAGTCCGTCTACTAATTTCTAGACCATACACAAAATTCTAGTCGTTCGGAGTTCGTTTGAGTTCAATTGGATCAAGTTTGACCCAAAGTTGACTTTTGTCAACTTGTCGGTCAACTCGACTAAACTAAGGTCTTTGGGTCGATCCTAATCTGTCCCATTACTCCAACGGTCACGAACACTAACCTACAATCACATAAAACTATAGTCTATCAACCACTAACATATATATATATATATATTTTATATATATATATATATAAATATATATATATATATATATATATATATATATATATATAGACTTCTCTCTAAAAAAAAATATAGACTTCTCACTAAAATATATATATATATATATATATATATATATATATAGACTTCTCTCTAAGCACATACATATATACATAACCCATATATGAAAGAACGGTGGTGCGAAGAATAAGGACTGTTATCCACTCCAGAATTCTGGAAATAACAGCCCCAAATCATTTTCCTACCCAAAAATATATTACACAAGTATTTATATATAAACATACAATATATAAACTATATATATTGGTATATACAATATATATATAGGTTCGCTAGTACCGGAAATAGATCGATCTCTCGATCCGAAGCGATACAAAAATCAAGAAAAACTGAACCCTCGTGCCAAAACAATGCTTATATATATACATAACCATATTCATGAATATATATATATATATATATATATATATATATATATTAAAATATATATATATATATATATATATAGGCAAAATATATATATATATATATATATATATATATATATATATTTTAATATATATATATATATATATATATATATATATATATATATTTTAATATATATATATATATATATAGGCCTACAAGTAGAAAACTCATATATGCTTGAAAATAGCAAATAATTAAGTAAAAATTCCACGGATCACTTCCTGCAAGTTCTAAATATCATTTATGAACTAACAAATCAGAAAATACCGATTAAAAATCAAAGGATCGAAAAATCACATTTCTATTCAAAACTTTGAACCCGAAAAAACTCAATTTCGACAAAACGACTCAAAATGCAAAATACACCAAATCAACCCGCAAAACTCGACATACACGTTGGTCTCAACCTACATGATGCGTTCAGGTTCTCACGGGTCCGAAATCGTGTTCGTGTCATGTCCGGAGAATGCGTATCGGAAAGCCGATTTCGCGTGTCGAAGAGGGTGTTCTCGCTCGATTGCGCGTCACACGCGCAACGAGAAGCCTCGTGCTCGTGCACACGGCTAGGTAGGGTCACGGGTAGGTCTATGACACGTCCATATGACACGAAGTTACAGTGACGTGACACAGCTGCTCGCACAATAGCGCATGGCCTGCGCGAGCGCACGCGCGTGCGTGCATACTCGTGCATGCGGTTCGTCGCTCGTGGCTCGTGCGTCGGGCCACGCCATAACTCGGGATCGACTCCCTGGGTAGTCTAGGTATAAGGATACATGTTCCAACTTCTGGTACGGGTCCTCGATGCGTCGTGTTCGCGTACGAAGGCCGTGTGGGCGACAAATTTCAGCCCGAGTGTACAGTTCAGCTGACCAGTGCACGCACAATTTCTCTGCGCTCGCTGGACGAAACATCGTAAAATTTTACGGGCATGTGGGCAGAGGTTGCTCCTACGTGCTCATAAAATTTCATGCAAGGGAGCTCTGTGCATCGAGTTATGACGCACAGACTGCAGGGCATGCACGGGACCGTGCACAGGATCTCGTGCACGCATGTCTGTGTCCGTTCGGATGCCGAAATCGTGTCGATTTCTGATCCGTCTTCAAAAAAGTTGTTACAAATCATATATGGAAGGATATCGTGAAAACAGAATAAAAAATTAACACTTTTCAATTCTAAGTGGCATTTTGCCGAACACGTGCAACCTGAGACCGATACGTGTCCGATACCGCTATCAAACGAAGTCAAAACCAAACCAAACTTCAGGGACATGTCAAGGGTACCTATATGGATGCAATTATAAAAAAAAAATTAGAATAGCTATGGTAGAAAAGGGTTTACCTATTGAGTGTCGAAAACTCAATAAACGGAGTCCCTCGGTCGTCGTGTCGGTCGATTCCCCTCAAGCAATTACCTCCGCCTCCTTGTTAGCAATACTCCAGTAGATCCTTCTCTTCTAGACGAGTGCAATGGAGTTTGTTTGGGGAGAAACGGACTCCGGATGAAGAAAATAGGATTTTTGGAGGAGGAGATCTATTAGGGTTTCACTTGGAGGCTACGTGCTTTCTCACAAAAGTGAAGAAGAAGGGGGGGCTACTGTGGCCGGCCATAAGAGGGGGTATTAGGGTTAGGGTTTATACATGGGCCAAGCACTCTCAAGTTGTAAGAAGGCCCATGTCAAAAAAGGCTTAAAAAGGCTTAATACAAAAATAACTTAAAAATCATTTAAACCACTCCAAAAATAGAGATTAAATCTAAATAATTTTTAAAAACCAAAATATGGATTTTAAATACATTATTAGGCTTCTAGTGAATGTTGACTAAGGTCAAACTACTTATAATACCAATCTACAACCAATCAAATCACACTGCAATCAATCTAATTAATAAATAGATAAAAATTCAAATAAAAATCATAAAAATTCAAATAATCAAAATTACTAAAATACCCTTGAAATTGAAGAGTGAGTGTGACACCAATAGTAGAGGAGGACCGGCCAAGAGGCTGCACTTTCAGCAGCAGCACCAGCAGAGACAGTTTTAGCCGCAACAGTTCCAGCAGCCGAGACTTCAGCCATCTCAACATCAGCAGCATAAGCAGCAGCAGCAGGCCCCGAGGCAGCAGTCTACTAGTTGTACCTTCTATAGGAAACTGGGATATGGATGGACTGAGTGCAGGAAGAGGCTTAGGAAGTGCCTTCTCTGCGGTTCATCAGTGCATCAGCTGATGGATTGTTCCCTCTTCGTAGGCAGAGCAGCACAGGGAGCAGAAGCCAAGGCTTTAGTGGAACCGCAGAAAGGACCGCTGTCGACTCAGCAGCAGCGGTTCGTGCAGCATCAGCAGCAGGCCAAGGGAGGCCAGCAGGGGCGAGCTTTCGCCATGGCAGCCGAGGATGCAGAGGCTATTAGAGAGCTGATCGCAGGTTCTATTTTTCTTGACTCCATTCTAGCTTTCGCTTTATTTAATTCTGGAGCTTCCCACAGCTTTGTGTCTGTATCATTTGCTATTAGACACTGCGCTGTATCTGAATCATTGCCTAGGACCTGCAAGATCACCACCGGGGGTGGTATTATCCTCGTGAGTGATGTTTGCAAAGGGCGGAATATTATTTTGGGAGGCCAAGTGTTGGAGGTGTGCATGCTCGAAATGCCACTGCCGAACTACGATATTGTATTAGGTATGGATTGGTTGAGCAAGCATCACGGCCGCATAGATTACCGTGGGGGTAGAGTTCTGTTCGGACCGCCAGGAGAGCCAGAGTTCGAGTTCAACCGACGCAGGCAGAGAAGAGCAGCGGACTTTTCTGCAGAGTTTCAGTCGAGGAGCAGGCGGCTCCACATCCTTTGATTGTGGAGTTCATGGACATTTTTTGGAGGAGTTGCCAGGACTTCCACCGGACATAGATGTTGAGTTCTCGATAAACTTGGTTTCCGATGCGGAACCAATTTCTAAGCAAGTCTATGGAGTGAACAACAGTAAGTTGGTAGAATTGAAGAAGCAGGTGGATGAGCTGCAGGACAAAGGCTTCATCCGATCAATTTCTTCACCTTGGGGTGCACCAGTTCTCTTTGTACCCAAGAAGGATGGGTCGGTACTGATGTGTATCGACTACAGGGCACTCAACAACCTCACGATCAAAAATAGCTACCCACTGCCGTGGATTGATGATCTCTTTGATCAGTTGAGCGGAGCTCGAGTTTTCTCGAAGATTGATCTGAGGTCAGGTTATCATCAGGTAAAGGTGAAGAAGGAGGATATCCCGAAGACCGCATTCAGGACGCAGTATGGTCAGTTTAAGTTCTTGGTTATATCGTTTGGGCTGACCAACGCCCCGACGGTATTTATGAACTTGATGAACAATGTGTTCCACCAGTACTTGGACAAGTTCATGGTGGTGTTCATCGATGATATTCTATTATACTTGAAGACTGAGGAAGAGCATGAGGAGCACTTAAGAGTGGTTCTGGAGACACTCGGGAGGGAGGAGCTTTATGGCAAGCTTTCGAAGTGCGAGTTCTTTCTGGACAGAGTTGACTTCTTGGGTCATGTTGTGACTGGATATGGGATCTTAGTGGCCCCGAAGAAGATCACGGCAGTTGAAGCTTAGTCGGCACCGAGTTCAGTAGCAGAGATCAGGAGCTTCTTGGGACTGGCAGGCTATTATAGGAGGTTCATGCAGGATTTCTCCCGAATTGTAGAGCCGTTGACTAGGCTGACCCGGAAGGGTATAGTATTTGTTTGGTCAGAGGAGTGTCAGTTCGCTTTTGATGAGTTGAAGAAGCGGCTGACGACAGCTCCGATTCTGACTTTACCATCAGGATCAGGAGGGTTCACTATCTACAGTG
Organism: Iris pallida; assembly: GCA_029216955.1. NCBI lineage: Eukaryota > Viridiplantae > Streptophyta > Magnoliopsida > Asparagales > Iridaceae > Iris > Iris pallida. Next base: position 10,628,559 of record JANAVB010028000.1, on the reverse strand, counting down.
ACGCCTCGGGGAAGGGTTTGGGTTGTGTCTTAAAGCAGCATGGGAAGGTGATTGCCTATGCTTCCAGGCAGTTACGTCCCCATAAGAAGAACTACCCTACCCTAACTTGGTGTTGGCAGCAGTGATATTTGCTTTGAAGTTGTGGAAACACTACTTATACGGAGAGCGGGTGGAGATCTTCACATATCATAAGAGCTTGAAGTATGTGTTTACACAGAAGGAGCTCAACATGAGGCAGCGCAGGTGGTTGAAGTTATTGAAGGACTTCAATATTTTACTACAGTATCACCCAGAAAAGGCCAACGTGGTTGACGATGCCTTGAGTAGGTATCCGACAGCCATGTGTTTGACTATGGATCGTCATTTGCTAGCAGATTTGGAGAGCCTGGGGATTGAGGTGATTGTGCCAGGAGTTCAGATGCAGATGTGGGGCCTTCAGATTTAGTCAGACTTGATAGAGAGGATCAAGTCGACGCAGTTCGAGGATGTTGCTCTGCAGTGTATCCGAAAGCAGGTTCAAGCAGGGCTAGTGGATGATGAGTTTACTCTTGCAGAGGATGGTGCTTTGAGGCACGGTTCCAGGCTGTATGTGCCCAGTAGAAAGCTCAGGGAGCAGGTCATGGAGGAGGCCCACCGATTTCAGTACTCTATACATCATGGTGCCAACAAGATGTACAGGGATCTGAGGGAGCACGTCTGGTGGTTTGGAATGAAGCGGGAGGTAGCTCACTTCGTAGCCAGATGTTTAGTCTGTCAGCAGGTCAAGGCAAAAAGGTAGAGGCTAGGAGGTTTGTTGCAGCCATTGCCCATTCCAGAGTGGAAGTGGGAGCATATCACGATAGATTTTATATCTGGATTGCCACGTATACCAAGAGGGAAAGTCACAATTTGGGTCATCGTAGACAGGTTAACCAAATCAGCCCATTTTTTGCTATTTAAGGTGGGTACGTCTACTAAGAGGCTTCCAGAGATGTACATGCAGCAGATTATCAGGATTCATGTAGTTTCGGTCAACATCGTCTCGGATCGGGATAGTCGCTTTACTTTCCATTTCTGGTAGAGTCTGCAGACTAGCTTAGGCACTCAGCTCAAGTTTAGTACTGTATACCACCCTCAGACGGACGGACAGTCAGAGAGGACTATTTAGACGCTCGAGGACATGCTGCGGACGTGCGTCTTAGATTTTGGAGGATCTTTGGAGGATCACCTGTACTTGGTGGAGTTTGCTTACAACAATAGTTTTTAGGCCAGCATTGAGATGTCATCCTTCGAGGCACGTACGGGCGTAGGTGTCGTACACCCTTATCTTGGGATGATATTGGAGAGCGAGCTTTATTGGGACCTGAGATGGTTGTTGACACAGCCGAGAAGGTGAAGCTCATCAGGGATAGACTTCTAGCCACTGAAGGCCTTTGGAGTTTGAGGTATAGAATAGAGATATGATTAGAAGTAGGTCGTTTGTTTGTGTTTGTTTGATCATGTTTGATTATTTTGTAACTTGAGACCTTGTCTGTGTTTAGGTCCGAGATATGGTTTTTCTGAGGATATCTCTGACTCGTGGTACCATATGTTTTGGTGGAGGTAGAAAGCTTATCTCGCGCTTCATCGGACCTTTCGTGATCAGCGGAAGAGTCGGTGACGTGGCATACATGCTAGACTTGCTACCTGCACTAGTGGGTGTCCATAACGTATTTCATGTATCACAGTTGAGATGGTATGTGGCTGATCCTAGCCATGTACTTGACCATTCGGAGATTGAGGTGGGACCTTCTCTCAGTTATCCAGAGCAGCCAGTGAAGATTTTAGATCGCCGTTAGAAGGTACTGAGAAACTAGGTGATACCTTTGGTTCGCGTCGTATGGAGGCATCATTCTCCAGGAGAGTCAAACTGGGAGCGGAAGAATGAGATGCACGAGCGATACCCATATCTTTTTGGACCTTGAGGTATGATTGTCTATCCTTCTTATCAGTTCAGTTTCGCCTTTTTAATTTCGAGGACAAAATTCTTTTAAGGAGGGTAGATTTGTCGCTACCACATTTTAGCTTGAGGATATTTTGGTTATTTTGAGAATTTTGAATTTATTTGAATTTATTGAAGTGATGATTGTTATTTTTGACTTTTGCTAGTTGAGACTTTGGAGACTAACCTAGATGTTGACTCTATCTACGGTGACTTAATTATCATAGTGGGACCTTAGTCTAACTTAAGTCAACCCAAGTTAAGTCATTTAGAATCAAGTTTCAAATAGGAGAATAAAAGATTAGGTTCAAGGGCTTTTGACTTAAGAAGTGATTTCCATTACCTTTGAAACTTGGCCCAAGCCCACTTGTCAAAATCCTAACCATAATTCTTTCTTTTAGTGGCCGGCCACCTAGGGATTCCCCTACTATAAAGTCCCTCTTTCATTGTTCTTGCCTCTTTTCTAACATTGCAGCCTTTTAAAAGGAGAGGTAATTTACATTCTTCCCCAATTCATAACTCTCTCATTTTAATACCTTTTTGATTCAAATCTTTTACACTAGAATCTAATCAGCCTCTACTTGATGTTCACGGAGAGAAATTTCAGTTAGGAAACAATTTGGAGCTTTTGGCTAACAAGGAGGAACCCCCTCAATTGAAGCTTTTTTTTAGATTGACACTCTTTGGGTAAACCCCTCAAACTCATCATTCATTCTGATTTCTTGGCATGGTATCCTAGACCTAGGTGTCCCCTAGCTGTGTTATGAGTTTGGTGAAGTTTTGCATTAGTTTCGTGTCCGTATCGGACACGTATCATAACCTATATACAACTATTTATGGAAATGCCTGAAAGATTTATTTCTCTGTTTTTGAAAAATTTTTAAATAAAAATGTCAATTTTGATGTGGTTATTATTTTTTCTAACCTTCGTGCACATTCATGTGTCGTGTCGTGTCCACACGAGGGCGCAAACTCGTGCGCACGTGCGGCTAGGGTTTCCCCTGCTGCTCGACATCGAGTATGCTGTGGACACTGCACAAGATCGATTGCCACTTGGCAGTGAGGAGGGGGTTGTGTCTGCGAACCAGTCCCCCAAGCCACATGGCCAACGATGTCGTATCGGACACGCGGCGTCGAGTGCACTGGAAATGCACTAACACACGCGTATGCGAGTTTGCCTTCTGATAGGGGTCTCGTATCCGTTGTGGACACATTGGGGACGTTGCAGGCTGTCTAGGGTGTAGCCCTATCCTAGGCGAATCCCAGGCATGAGCAAGTGTCTTGGTTTGTACTGTGTCGTATCCACGAACACAGTGAACACGTGCACGAGACTGTGCACCGTCCTGTTGAACACGAGTGTGGGAAATAGTTTTGGACACGTTTGTGTCCAGTTTTTGGACACCATGACACACGTATGACACACTCACATGTGACACTTTAATTACCAACCAATTAAATCGATTATTAGTTGTATTTGGATTTCGAAAATTGGGTTTCCCCCAAATTCCTGATACCATGTTTTCAACGTGCTGATTTCTGAGATTTATTTTGTTTAAACTGAAATTAGATGATTAAATTACCATGGTAGATTTTATGTATCACATCTGAGTTGAGTTTGCATGTTGAGATTAATATTGGCTAGGTGTTTGGATTTTCTAATTTCCATTTGGCTGTCAAAACCAAAATCTGGGACACTGAGTTATTGTATACATGTGTACACTATTTTCCTGAGAACCTATGATGTTTTCCTACATGCACACACCACTGATATCTACACACACACACTCAAATCTAATTTCTAAAACCTGAGAACAGTTTTTGTGCACTATTTTCTCATATTGTACACACACTCACATAAGAACTAAAAGTGAGAACTAATGTACACACACACACTCACACATGAACTGAAATCTTAGAACAACCTACCTATGCATTGTCACTCATACACCACTGACATATATACACACAACACCGTATAGCTACTGTTGTATACACACACACAAATTCCAGTTATCTATATACACACACCCTCACTATTTGGTACACATACAGGACAGACACACATATATGCACACACATGTCACTTTATCTCTCTCTCTCTATATATATGGAGTGGATCAAAAGCCCCCCTTAGAAAACCCCCTAAAAACCCCCCTCACTCTAATTCGTAATATTAATGTTAATATTAATGATAATGTTAATATTAATGTTAATATTAATGTTAATATTAATGTTAATGTTAATATTAATTTTTTTTATATTAATGTTAATGCTAATATTAATGTTAATGTTAATGTTAATGTTAATATTAATTTTAATGTTAAGTTTAATGTTAATTTTAGTATTTAATGTTAATATTAACATTAATATTAACATTAACATTAATATTAACCTTAAATTACGGATTAGAGTGAGGGGAGTTTTTAGGGGGTTTTCTAAGGGGGCTTTTGATCAGCTTATATATATATATATATATATATATATATATATATATATATATATATATATATATATATATATATATATATATATATATATATATATGTATATATATATATATTAAAATATATATATATATATATATATATATATATATATATTTATATATATATATATATAATTTTTTTTTTTAAAAAAAAAAATATATATATATATATATATAATACCTATAGTCTTGTGTGATAAATATGAAATGTATATATATATACAAATTGCCTATATGAAATTGGTATATTTGTATGTTGCTTATATTATTTAGTATATATATAAGTGTGGAAAATATGTGAGTACATGCCAATATAGATTGTATATGGCATGTAGCCCTATGTGATATACTCTGTATGGTTCCTATATGTTTTCATATGTGTATATGGTAATGTATACACATGAGATTGTGTTGTTTGGCTTGTATGGCATTGTGATGGTGTGTGAATGCTAGATAGGTATGGTTAGGCTTAGTGAGACTTGTCTGGGTTAGGATTGACCTAGTTGACCTACTTTGACTAGTGTAGTTGACTAGAGTTGACCAAGGTTGACTTTCGCCTAGATTGACCCAAACATCATGTATAATGCATCGTAGCAGTCTATTTTTATCATTTGGACATATTGTGACTTGTGCTATTCTAAATAGGAGCCAGACACCACTCCGAAGGCAGTATTTCATTCAGATACTTAGGATATCAGGCGAGTACATTCTCTGACCGTTTCATACTTGGTAGGACTATATTCTTGCTCTAGATTATTTTACTTGATGCTGTCACGATGAAAACACGGATTAGTACTATATGAATCTTTTCATACGATGTTATCCCCTTCGGGAGCATCGGATACATCATGTCATGTGCATTTTACTTTCATCATGTATTCCTGTGCTTTCACCATTCATGTGCACTCTCGTGATTCATATACTCTCATGTTCACGGAGCCCCCATATTTATATTCATGTGCACACATTTATGGGCCCCCATGTGAAATCATGTACAATAACATAACTTGAACAGATCCTTCTGTATTAATTGGGGATAGGGGAGTAGAACTAGTCATGTGGACATTTCCAAAGTATTGTAGCTATGTACAACCTCTCATGTTTACTATCAAGCCGTTCATATGTCTATCTTGTACTCTAAATCACTAGTTCACTGTTAGTTCTCTATTTATAGTAGATATTTCTTTACTTTCTTCTCTTTTGCTGCATGTATATTCTTCAGCGTTTCTTGTATTTTACTCTATTGCCTGTTTTATATTCCTGTCATGATATGAACTGCGTGAGATGTACTGTGCTCGCTCTCGTCCTGACTGGACCTATTAAAAATATTACAGATGACCTTGAGGAGTTCTGTCCCACATACTATAGAGCAGGCCTAGATGACACATGTGAGCTGGACTCCCAGGAGGACCCAGCACTTGCAGAGGATATTACCCCAGTAGTCTAGGCTAGTTAGCTAGACCAGTATCTTGTTTATCTTTATGCCTTGTTGGATACACTTGTACTTATTTGAGGATTTATTATTCTGGATATTGTGGAGTTGTTTATCTTAGACATTTAGATTCTCTCTCTTATCTTGTATTTCATCTATGGTTTCTGTTGTTTTTATTCTATCTATCTTATCGTACTTTCTACCTTAGCTATGATTGAGTTGTACTTTATATTATTCCTCCATTCGGAGAGTATAACTGTACAGGTATCGTATAACTGTTAGATGTATGTGACCTAGGACAGCGTTCTACCGCCGACACTGCGGCCTAGGCTGGACGTACCCACTTCTCGTGCCCCTACACTGGGTGCGGGTCGTGACACAACGTGAGTGCTGTCATTCTTGTAATTTCAACTAAGTTATTAAAGGTTAGGATTTGTCCAGGTGATCTACGTCACTGCCATATACTTATCTTCATCTTGTGCTTGGTGTCCGTTAGACGGGGGTTGGTTTTGGTCATGTGGGTTGGCAAACGCTTCCACACGCGCCCAACAATTGGTATCAAATAGAAGGTTCGATTCGTTCTGGTCTGATACCCAACAATTAGTATCAGAGCTTTGGATGTTATGGCAACCATGTCTACGGAGAAGATGAACACTTGTATGATCACTCTCACAAAAGAAAATTGGGCGATTTGGAAGCCAATGATGGAGGATCTACTCTGGTGCAAGGACTTGCATGGTCCGTTGGAGGGCGACAGCACAAAGCCAACGGACAAAGCTACTAAAGACTGGAAACAACTAGATCGGAAGGCCGTTGGATTCATCCACCAATGGTTGGATGATTTGGTGTTTCACCACGAATCCGTAGAGAGTTCGGCAAAAGCATTACGGGAGAAGCTATATTCACTGTACGAAAGGAAGACGGATGGCAACAAGGCATTTCTTATTCGCCAACTCGTCAACTCCAAGTATACGGAGGGAGCCCCAGTGGCACAACATCTGAACGAGGTTCAAGATATCATCAATCAGCTGTCTGCGATGAAGATGGTGATTGATGAAGAGCTTCTGGCCCTACTGCTCTTGAGTTCTCTGCCGGAAAGCTGGAAGACATTAGTGGTGTCGGTGAGCAACTCTGTGCATGATAGAGTTGTGTAAAACCCCTAAATTTCTATAATTTATTTTTTTTATATAAATTGGTACTGTTTTTTATTTTATTTTATTGTACGTCGCATAATCGTAGTGTACGTCACGCACGAAATTGTATTTTTCGTAATTGCCCGTCGAGTACGAATTTGTGCGAGATACATATTTTTAAAAAATATTTTTATTTATAGATTTTATAGTTAAATATTTTACTTGCTCATAGTATAAAATTTCATAGAAAAATTTTGTCTATTTATTTATACCTATTTCAAGGTAAATATATTTTGTACTAGTCGCATGCGAAATACGTGAAAGTTGATTCATGTAGATACTTTACCATTTTTCGAAAATTATTTTGTCTATCTTAATTTTCCGACAAAGGCATTTTTGAAGTATTATTCATAATTTTAGAAATTTAATTATTTATTATACAAAAAGTAATTTCCAAATATTTGTATACTTATTACAATTTTTGAAATTATTTTTATCGAAAATTTATTGAAAGAAATATTTTAAAGATATTTCATATTAGTAGTTAAATATTTATGGTAATTTTCAAAATCATTATTTATTGTTTTTATATTATTTATAAAAATTTATTTTGAATTTCTTCTATTTAATTAAACTTATTATGGGTATTTAAATTTGAAATTTTCTTATTACTTTTAAATGCTTAATTTAAATATGGAAGTTATCCATATTGAATTTGGGTTTGAATATATATAGATTTAATTCGAAATTTGGATTTGGATTTGGATTAAATTGGTTTAAATTGATTTAAATTTAAAAGTGAGATATCCAAAGAGGTTTTAAATATTCTAAGTCCTTATCCATTTAGGAGACTCCACCTCCTATATAAGGAGTCTCCATATGCTCCCCTTTCCAAATTGTCTCCACAAATTTTTACCCACCAAATTCTACCACAAGCCAAACATCTCATCATGCGTGCACTGTGTCCGTGTCCCTATTTTTTTTTCCTTTCCACCATTTTATTTACATATACATTTCACCTTTTTGTGTCCACATGCCGGATACGATTTTGACACAGAAGACCCAATCCTCTAATCCAAAACCCTAAACTAATCCTAAACCAGACTCTAAATCCTGGAGAGCCTCCTCGCCATGACCATCACCAGCCCGATCACCAGGTTCACCCCGCCACCCTCGAATCACTTCCACCTCCGCCACCGGCAGCGGCGTGCCCCACGACCCTGACTTCGACCCTGGCTCGGCTGACCACCGTACACCCCGCCTCAGCCGAATGCCACCACAACCACCATCAGCATCACCGTCCACCACCTCTACATGTACCCAACAACCATCACCGCGGCCAACTCCGGCCAATAACCACCGCCGCCTCTCCCAACCATAACCCCACGACCCTGACTAACACCACCCCACTGTCGTTGCAACCAGAACCTCTAGCACCCTTCTTCTCCACACAGTCGGTCGCACCCAACGAACACCTACACCCACGACGAACCCGCCAACACCAAAATTTTATCTCCAAATAACCCAAAATAACCAAAAACCACTTACCTCCGCGACCCGTCGGTGGCCGAATTTGCTGCGACCAGCCTCCGAGCTCTCACCGCCGGCGTCGCAAACCGATCTCCTGCCACCGGGTCTTCCGTGCGCCTACGCGTGTGACCCAGGTAGGCAAGCTCCGTCCATGCCTCCCGTTGTGACCGCCCACCATCAACCTCCTTCTGTTCCGACCCTTCCGCCGCCTGATACGGCGAGCTGCCGCCGTGTTTCACCAAGATCCGACGATCCCTATGCCGGATCTGCTCCCCATCTACCTCCCCGTCGAACCTCTCCATCAGAATACCAGATCCACTCCGAATAAACCCGCGAGCACCGCCTCTCACCGCCGTACAAGCCCCATCTTCCTGTTGCTTCCCTCCACCCATGGCGGTGCCGACGCCAGTGACAACCCACCCCAGTGACCCCAAGCCCCGTGCCTCTTCCGCCGCCTCCCTATGCGCGTGTCCGCCTCCTTCCGTCGACAACCGCTGGTGGCCAGCGCTTTAGTCCCGGCCACCGCAGATCGCTCCGACCGGCTGCCCTTTCGCCCCTTTCCTATTCTCCCGCTCTCTCTCTTCCCCCTTTTCTTCTCACTCTCTCTCTTCTTTTTGGAGTAGCATCCGTTTATTAATGTTATTTAATGGTTTGCTTTGTGTTTTTTTGTTTTAAATTATTTTTTCTTTTGCATATGTTGTTGTTTTGTGTTATTATTATTATTATTATTATTATTATTATTATTATTATTATTATTATTATTATTATTTTGTCTTATTTAAAGACTTTTGACGCTTTTAGTTGTTATAATTAATATATAGGGTATTGTAATATTTTGTCATAATTAATATTAGTAATAATATTTTTGGTAATTTTATAAAATAAGTATAGAAATATAATTGTGAAAAATATTATTACCAGTTAATTCATCTATAGCCCTTTGAATTATAAATTCGCTATCTTGCAATATTTATTTTTAGTCTAAATTTAGTTTTAACAAATAAAATATACTTACTCTATCTCAAATCATATTTTTGAAACTTAGAAATTTTGTCAACAACGATTTTTTCATGACTTTAAGTATTTTATCTATGAATAATTTGCCTCATGAAAAAAAAACTAATTTTATTATTTTGTTTCATTTATAATATTTTTGATTTATAGAGATATAGGTTTCAACTAAAATACTACTTTGACAAAACTTTGAATTCGTCCTAAAATGACTTTCGATTTTCGGGTATTTGTTGAGAGCATATTTTGAGTAATAATTTATATTTCAAATATTATAAAATATTTTCTAAAAATTATATATATTATTTGACTTCCTTTAATTTTTCTCCCTCTCGTGATTTAGCCCATTATTCTTATTCCTTCGCCAATTTTAGATTACCTTATGTCCACTCTAACTAAATTAACCGTCCTAGACCCGATGGAACAGTCTATGCCATCACCGAGGCCGTCATGCATAGTTGTAACACCGCAGTCATACTCTATGCCACATGATCATAGCACCACACCAGGCGGCCTACCAGGCAAGTATACCTTGCTAATTTACTGTCATATTATTTATTTTTCGTATTATTTACCTTGTTTCATATTGTTAGTTTCCTTTGTTATAAATTGCGCGTCCAAGCCACACTTGGGTGCAAGCAACCCAATTAGTCATTTTACTTTATTTTATGCATGTTAACTTAGTGTTAGCGGACTACCTTCTTGTTGGGGGATATCCTTATATCTCCTTGGCCATGACACACACACTACACGGTTTGAGACAGTTTGCTAGGGGCACGACTTATGGACTGGCCCTCTCTAAAGTCGTATGATGGTAGATGATTGTAACTGTTATGACTAGGGTTTTAAAGACTCAAGCAGTTACAAAACTGGATGAGCCATGAACATGACTTGAACAGTGTGGAAAATATTAGGGAAGGACAGTCGCTAGTGCGTATGGGAAGCCAAACAGGTAAACCATAGTCTCCGGATGGAACTATAGCGATATATTTGCAGATACCCTCTGACGTTTTGGACGATACGGCCGGATACAGATGAATGGATGCCAGTTACGTACACATAATTTAAAATCCCACCCATGCGCATGAAAGTTGTCCTCTAAATTGTACATTAGGCGGTTAGAATCTCTTTTGCATATTTGTGTCTATGATAGTCTTTATATATTATTTTATTATTCTGACAGTTTATATTAGCTTGTTCTTCCTGTATCTTGCTACGTCCGTCTAAGGACCTGGTTATTCCCCAGGTGTGTGTTCATGTCTCCCGCAGGTATTATAGCCGAGGTCGTGGTCTTCTCCATTTCTACGAAGACGATTGCGCTTGGTTCGACTTACCATTTTATGGATCGATTCTCCTACATTTCTTTCATTGAGATAGTTGGTAGTAGACTTTGTCTCCACCCAACGATTGTACCATAAATATTCAAGTTGATTTTTCTATTATTATTCTTTTCATTGTGGATGAGATTTAGTTTGCCTTGGATTACTATATTTTACAGCTTATGTATACATACAAAGCCATGTACTTCGTATGTATACAGCTGGCATGTTTACGTACTTGGTCCTACGTATTTTGGGACTGGGCGTTACAAGTTGTCATAATGGAGGCAGTCAAAAGTAGCTTGTTAAATTAGGAGGTCTGACACAAGCAAATGGAGTCGTCGCAGGAGTCTGCTCTAGTGACTTCCTACAGAAAGGGAAAACCCAAGTCACAGGCGAGGATAGGGAGGAGTTTTCAATATCTTGCGATTGTGGACTGCAAGAAGGGCTTCTATTACTGTAGTAAAAGGGGTCATATCAAGAGGAACTACTTGAAGCTCAAAGCTGAGAAGGCCAAAGGCAATGATGATCAGGAGGATCTCACAACAATGGAAGATATCATCATCGCAGCGACTGTAGAAGCATGAAAAACCTCAACTGAAAATATCCCTTCGCCAAAGTGCAGAAGATGCGAAAGACTGAGGCTCGGTGCTAAAAAGTCAAAACAGAAGATATGAAGAGAAGTCCCTTTATTGTCATGTCTACCAAAGTCTAGTACAGACACATCCGGACTATACATAAGAGACTAATTATGTTCTTCTACAAAGGATCTAGTACAGATTCGACATTGCTAAGAGGGAAGTTCCTTAAAAGAGCGGATATTTATTGCTCTTTGCTTCAGAAGCCAAAGCTTTCAAGCCAGAGGCACAGACACCTGCCTGCGCCAACCTCAGAAGCAAGATGGTGGTAGGCCCCCTCCCCTTCTTTTACTTCAAAAGCCAGTGTCTTCACTCTAGAGGCACAGCTACATGCCTGCGCCAATCTCAGACGCACAAGGGTGTCATACCTTTCCCTTCGCAGCCAACGCCTTCACTGTTCAGAGGCGCAGCTACTTACCTGCGTCCGTATGAGGTGCAGGATGGTGATATGCTCACACCATCTCCATTCCCATGGTGCAGTCGTTTGCTCTAGTTCAGAAGCTTAAGTCACTTTTCTATAAGAGACTTGGGAACTTCCATCGCAGCCAATGCAAGTCATCATGTCGCTATAAAAGTACAGTAACCTCGCCAACTTGAAGCATAAGCCTACTTGTTGCTTATAGCATAGTGACTCCTGTATTCCGAAACACAGCTTCATAAGTTTCTCTATATGTACAGAAGACTCATCGTCATTCGAAGCCAAGTCCACTCGTCGCCTGAAAGCATAGAGGTTCCGTCGTCTCCAGAAGCACGGTGTACTCGGCGCCCCAGAAACACAGCAGTACTTAGTCCTCACCAAAGACACAGAAAGCATGGGTCCACCATAATTGGTTTGTTTAAACCACCTCTTGCAGAGAAGATTGGGATTAAATCATGATTGATATCATATCAGACTGATTTAAATCTTAGACCAGAATCAATTAGACTCCAAATCTAGGATAAAATCCCAAGATTTAATCGACTGTATCCGAGCAAGCAAATCGGTACACACCACGTGTCACCTCCTTTGGTTATGTTTATAATCACCAGAGATCTCGTTTGAGAAGAATCTCGATGTCTGCCACATGTCAGCGCCGTAGAAGCCTGCACCATGGAATGACGGCAGATTCTTTCATATCTCAGGAACCCTAATGCACATCGCATATGTGCTCGATTCTATACAAATAGAAGGAATTCTTCCTCCACCAAACGATCAATCGATAGACAGAGGGAAAATTGACAATCGCCAATCTTCAAAGGATCAGCAATCTCTATCCACGAAGAGTCGACCACCTTCATCCACCGATCAACCAAAGAACCAACCAAACAACCATCTTCAAGGGATCTTCTCCTCCAGACAGCCTCTTGATCGGTGACCCCAGAGTCCCATCAAAGGCGCCAGAGAGCCATAGCAAGGTTGATTCGTTGTCAGATCGTCAACGGAGTAATGGAGCCGCTGCAGCGCTCGATCTCCACCGTCACACTTTTCCAGAAACCGCTTCTTCCTGTCCTTAGAATATCCTGTTTAGGACTTTCTTCTTTGTACACTGATACCTTATACATTCAATAAAGCAAAAAGTTCGTTTAACCTTTTGTTATGTCAAACAAAATGGCGATTCTACTGGGGACTACCTTCTCGTCCAACGAGAAGGTGGTGACGCAATCTGATGACAACTTGCTGGAAGCGTCTGAAGACATGCAGTTTCGACCAGCAAGCTTTTGAAGATCACCTCTCTGGTGAAAATTCGAAGACTTTGAAGCGGTTCGTACAACCGAAGAAGACTCGACGTGTCTGGAGGCCTAAGGCGGCTGCAGCCAGCAGCACAATAGCGAGAAATGCATCTCAGGACACCCTCAACGTCAAGGCCACAGAGAAGATCCCAGCTGCTACAGCCTTATCCCCTCACCCGATTCCCGTCCTGGAAAAGCACGGCGAGGAAGATGGTGGTTCCATGATTGATCTAACGAAAGAACGATGCCAAAGAAAGCGCACACGGGTCCAACCCCTCATGACGGAAGTATTGTCGGTAAGGAGATCAGTCTTCGACAGGATCGCTTTCCCTTCAGGTAAACTTTCGGCGGACTCTGAATACTACTCGCTCGCTGGGGGTAGTAGAAAGAGATCCCAGGTGGCTCGTGCTTCGTACAACAAGCATACGATACCAACGGCAGACCAGAGGCCTGTGTTGACAGTTACATGTGCACCCAACGGAAAGCTATATAAGACTGGCTACCGCGCTCCGATGCCTCTACCAGTCGAATCTTCCTTCCACAGGGGTACTCCTGCGCGTAAACCAATCCAGGTGGTACGTCCCATGGAGAGGAAGCCGCATGAGTAGCGTTCCCGTAGAAACGACAAGAGGCATCCTCGCTAGACCCGCTCTGAATGTACTTACATGTAGCTTCCCTGCATGTATAATGGGAGTGCTACGACAGAAGTTCCAACCCTCTCCCAAGAAGAAGAAGAATATGTGGCACAGGACGTGTCTAAATCAAGGGACTCTTGTATCCAGATTACCATCAACTGCTGTTGTCAGCAGACAGCTACGCCCTCGCCGAGCAGGCGTTCCGTCTTCCAGAGACTCTACTCCACACCAACCCTATGCCAGAGGCTTAACAGGGGGTCGATGAGCCGTAGAGAAGATGAACTCCGCATCGCCACACGCTACGCGGCATACGGTTCTAGATCTTTCAATAAGCCCTCCCAAAATCCTTCCATATCGGTTGCTAAATGGAAGAGAAGGTCAGAGAGCAGTAAAACTAAGGTACCCGATGCAGGTGTGTCCCAAGGAACTCGTTCCAGAGCTGCATTGGATGCGTTTTGAAAAACTGGAGGTAGCCAGCCTCCTACTTTGCACGACAACCATGTATTCCAATCTGAGAAGGGGCAATAGGACACGAATGTCTCCATTGGTGTAGCCAGTCACCAGACTTGGGGTAGCAACCATACTGAGTCCAAAGAAGATCACAATCTTACGGTATATCCTCATAACGGCGAAAGCCATGCGTCTGAGCCAGAAAGTGAAGGATCCACGGATCCCTCGAGACGCCCTCACACTCGGTCTGTGTTCATAACCAATGGCAATGAGGAAGACAACAATGAAGCTCTCAGCCGTATCGAAGTCCTCGAGACGAAGTTAGATATGCTGACGGACACCATGAATACCCTGTCCACGGTCATAATCGACCTCAAGAGTAGCATGGCCCCCGCTGCCTCTACACCTATACGTGATCCGCCCACTAATGACGAATCCAGCAGGCTGTCTACTGCCAATCAGGTAGGACCATCCTCGTCTACTCCATGGGCTACAGGCTCTGCAATGCCGACCGAGATACAACAAGCAATGCTTCGGAAGATAGGGATCCGACAGCCATACCTTATCGAGTGGGACAACGTCGTCTATTCTTCCAAATACAATACGCAGACACTTACATCTTATGAAGGGAAGGGGTCTCCTCGACAATACTTGAGGTACTTTACCTCAGTAACGGGGCACCTGCCAAAGGATGACGTCCTCCTGTCCAACATATTCATAGGAGTCCTGCAGGGGGTAGCCTATGAGTAGTTCTGCAGTCATCCGGATGATTGTATCTCATCATTTGAAGACCTGAAGACTCGGTTCGTGGACCGATTCTACGAAGGAGGCATGGATATGACCATGGAAATTGTCCAGAGGAAGAAAATGCCTGTCCACGTATACATCGAGCACTTCCGTCATGCAGCCCTCAAATTACCACCCGACATGCCCGAGCCCATGCTTATTGACTTCTGTCACAAGAACATGCTGCCCGTTATAAAATTGTGGCACAGTGTTCCCTACACGAAGTGGACGCCTTTTATTACAGAGGCACATGCCGCACAAAGGAAAGCCCAGGACGCGTACCTCCTGGGGCTACACTTTCTTACGCCCGAAGACAACGGGAGACGCTCGTTCAGCAACAACCCTAAAGACGAAAAAGGCAAGAAAGCCATGACCGTCAATATCTCCAAAGGTAGCAGCTATGAACCCCAAGTTCGTAGAAGCGCAAAGGCCGAGGGAGACTTACTCCTTCAATGACAAGGATACGCTAGAACTCTTTGAGATGCTTATGAAGAGTGGCAAACTGTGCATCTCGGCAACCAGGTATCCTGATGAGGTAGAAAAGATGGACCATCCCAAGTACTGCAATTATCACCAATATGTCCATCACTCAACACAAGTTTGTTATATGTTGAAGAGGCAAATTTAGCATCTCATTAATGCCGACGTCATATTGTTGGATTACGAAGAGAAGATCGTCACGGCCAACATAGTTACTCTCCAATTCGAGAGTTTTCTAACCACAGAAGTGCAAGATGGCGTCATCCCTATTCCAAAGGCGACGATGGAAGTAGTCAACCTTCCGCCAGCACGGGACAACGCTCAAGGGCTCGTCCCATTCTCCATGACTCAAAGCGAAGTCATGTGGATACACACTGACTTGGTTCCCGACATGATGACATATACGACCCTTTCTGCCAAAGAGAAGAAAAGCAAGGCATGTCGTATGGTCTCGACGTTGACTGAAGATGCTTTGGGGACCACCCGCTCGGCGCAGAGGCAAGAGGAGAGCCAGGCTCCAGAATAGGAGGAGTCTCCACCAAATACTTCCCCTGTCCCAGATATATCAAGAGCAGGTCCACCTCAAACCCCTGAGGCACAAGAGGAAAGTCTATCCCGGGCACCTACCGTAGACAAGCAGAAACAGAAGGAGGTTCGTTTCGATAAACCTCTCAGAAAGGATCCGATAATAGGGCCTATCAAGTCCTATAACTTTGATATTCTAGCACTGCTGTCTAATACTTCGGCTAGATTATCACTTTTCGAGCTCCTCCGCCTCTCGAAGGAGACCCGAGATGCGCTCAGTGAAGCTTTACAGAACGCCGAGTCCTTCCTTACCCAGGTTCATCCACTGAAAGTGGATCCTGCAGCTTGCCCACATTGCCAAAACGTGGTCAAAGTGATTTCCAGTATCACTTTCACCTAGCAAGACATGCTGATAAAGAATAGCTGGCACAACCGCCCCTGTGCTATACAGGGTATGTCGGTGCCATTAAGGTCGAACGCATCCACATAGACCCAGGTTCCTCTTTGAACATTATCCTAAGAAGCTTGCTTCAAACTTTAGGGATTCCGATACATCGGTTGACAGCCTCGAACACAACAATCAGTGGCTTCAACGCGGGAAAGAGCGAGCCCCTCGGCAAAATTTGTCTGAAATGTTAGATCGGTGAACTTCATACTGAAGTGACTTGCTATGTCTTTGATACGGACATAAACTACAACATGCTGCTGGGTCGACCACAGATCCATGAGTACATGATTGTCCCTTCCACCCTACATAAGTATACGAAGTATATAGCCAGCGATGGGACCATCAAAACGGAGTTTGCTGATATCGACCCGTTTCGAGAACTTGAAGCCTACTGTGCAGATGTCGATCTGTACAAGTCAGTCCCCTGGGACGACGACAGCAATGATACTGACGACGAGGCAAAGACAGCTTCAAAAAGTGCAACGGTGGCCGAAGAACCTTTAAAGGTTCGACAGAAAGGGAGGCCTTCCATAGTGTCAATGCCTCTCGTTGTTAAGTTTCAGGGCAAAGCTCCACCTTTGCCTCCAGTGATGATGGAAGATGGTATGGAGCCTATACAAATGAGGTTACACCGGAGGTCCCCAAGGCTGACCATGAAGGCGCAGGAGCATCCGACCACAATTTCCTTGATGGTCAAGCTAAAAGGGAGGCGTCCTCCTTCTCCTCCTGCGGTAGCTCTAGTCATCACTGACGAAGAGCAAGCAGATTACGTCTGGATAATTCTCTGTGTAAACTACAGACGCAAGTGACAACTGCCAACCATGTGAGCCGAGTTATCCCTGCCCGGGGTGCCTACTTCGTAGTTCCAGCCAGGAAGAAAGAAGAGCAACCCATCATATTCTGTCGATTGAAGCATCCGCAGCGGATAACTCCTGAAGACCCTGACTTCTACAACGGCAAAATACAGTTCTACCGTGACACGGCGTAGGCCAAAAACCTTATCCGGAAGATGGGCTATGACCTGAATAGCAACAAGGGACTCAATTATGGCAAAGGCTGGCGTCTTATTTTACAGATTCGCGCTCCAAAGGGAAAAGCTGAAAACTACTACCAACGAACTCATCTAGGGCTGGGGTACGTCACACCTATGACTATCTCAGAAGATTCAGAGGAAGAAGTCATGAGGTGTCACTACCACATTTCTAGTTTGAGGGTATTTTTGATATTTTTGGGATAATTTGAATTTATTAGAATTTATTTGAATTTATGGGAATTTTTAGAAATTATTTTGGAATTGTTTGAATGAGGGTTGACTAGGTTGACTTTGACTAGCTTTGACTTTGTGACCTAACCCTAGTTGAGTTGGACTTGGCTAGATATGAGACCCTAGGTTAAATTAAGTTAACCATACTCTAGTTAGTGAAAACAACTAGGAATATTGAGTTTTGAATAGAAAGATTTTGACCACAAGTCATGACTTGTGATTTTTAAGTCATTGTTTTATGACTAAGCCCAAAGCCCATTAGCCAAGTGCCCAAACCCTAACCCTAACATTTTTGTCCAACCACTTAACCCATCCTAGGGATCCCCCTTATAAACATTCTCTTAGAAATTAGGGCTAGCCTCTAAGGAAGAACAAGCTTTAGAAAGAGGTAATGTCCCAACTTCAAAAATCTCTAGAAAATCCATTTTAGCTCATTTTTTCCCCAAACAAATTGCAATAGGTTTTAATTTTAGTATTCTTGCTATTGTTACATTTTACTCTCAGATTTAAATCACTTTGGAGGAGTTTCACCATCAAGAGGAACATCTCTCTTTAGAGCTTTTTGGGGATTTTGATACATGGAGGTAACTTCCTATTTTCACCATAAAATTCTGGTTTTATTGCATATCTAGGGAGCTCTAGGCCTAACCTAACTGTAGGAATAGGAAACCCTAGAATTTGGGTCCATTTCGTGTCCTATTTGAACACGTATCAGTGTCTCTATGCTTTGTGAAAATGCCACAAAGAAACTTTTTGTGTTATTTTTGAAATCATTTTAATAGGAATTTAGTTTTTGTTGTCGCTTACACGATTCTTCACGACTGGGGGTGTCCCTGTGTCGCATCATGTCAGATTCGATATGTGCACATGCGGGTGCGCGCGCGTATGCGGGGCTCTGCGCGTGTCCTGCTGTACGGGGGCTATTGCTCTTCGGACATAGCACAAGGACACGTGAAACTCGACACACACTAGGGGCAATGACTGACACCACGTGTGTCAAGTATCACGTGTCCCCGTGTCGTACCGAGTGAGCACGAGGCTCTGCACTGATCGGGACTGACAGGTTCAGTCGGATTTGGGTGTCACTGATACGCGTCTATAAGTCAAACACGCGGACACTAGGACCCAGTACAGACACCTAGACATGAGGACCTATCCTAGGCGAACCTAGGTTAGTGACCTCGAGACACGTTGTGTCTTGTGTCGTGTGCACGACACGCGTGTACACGTGCACGATGCAGTGCACTGAAACAGTACCTGTGTGTACTGTTTCGTGTCTTGATTCAGTTTGGACACATTGTGTCCACTTGGATGGACATCATTATATTGTAGGACACGTATATAATATATATTTTAATTACCAACCTCTGTTTGTACATTTTAGATTGTTTTGATTGATCAATTCTCATTACCCTAAAATCTGAAACCCATCTTCATTTACTGTCTTTTTTTCCAGTTTTTGAATGTGGTTTTTGACACACTTTTGATTGATCTAATTACTATTAATGTTTAGGTTAGTGTAGCACCCAGTTTCCCAAATAAGGGTAATTTTGAAATTTTGTGTTTATAATTATTTTAATAATGATATTTAATTCATGATATGATTTTTGGTGATTTTAAATCATTTTAAAATTATTTAAATCAATGACGTGTGGTTTTGACGTTTTGCTAGTGAAACCCTAGAGACTGTTTGACCTAGAGCCTAACCATGTGATTATGATATTTTAATGTCATTTTTGGCCTAAGGATATTTTTACATTTGACCTCTTTGAATTATTTTGATATTATTTTATTATTTATGATATTGTTTTGGGGTTATTTGAGTCGGGTTCGAATTTCAACTCAATCCGACTTGAAACGGGGACCCGGGGGTAGTTTGACTCTAGTGGGACCCACACACTAGTTAGGCATGGCCCACATGATATTAATTTTAGTCCACATGATAGAAATATTTTAGTTAGAGGTTAGCCTAATTATTATGGATAAGGTTAGTGTGATTAGAGACTTTAGAATGACTAATTTAGCCCCAACCAATTAGCCCTTTCCTAATACTCATAGAATAGGTTAGTGGGGGCATTTTGGACCTTACCATAATAGGACAAATAGCCTCATATGGCCAGCCACTTTGGGAGAGGATAGGCTCAAGTTCATTTCATTATTCTCATCCACACTCTCTCTCTCTTGTTCTTTCCCAAATTCCTAGAGAGCAATCCCTAACAATTTCTCCACCAAATCCTTCTATTTCGCCACCAAATCTTCTTCTTTTCTTCTCCATTCTAGCCAAGGAGAAAGCTACCCAAGTTTGGGAGGATTCGGAGCTCGTTCGTGTCCTTTTGGAATCTCTACGTGTCGGTGTCGCTCCGGGAAGGCTTTTCTTCGATTCGATCTACCGGGAGGTATAAATCCCTTCTCTTTTTCATTTCCTTATGCATATAGGTCTATTTTGAACCCATAGGAATGACCTCCATGGTTGTATCTCCATTTGTGTCCATTTCGTGTCCATTTGGAGGTTATAGGAGTGTCCTTTGTATTGTGGTTGTGTTCATGTGGGAAAATCTCAAATTTGGACACACTATGTGTTGTTGTTATGTATGAATGAATTATTACATGTTTAATCTCATATTTTTGTATTGGAGATGTGTTATATAGTGTCTCATATATATATATATATTAGTGTAGAGAGTGAGTTCTTGATATATTATGTTATATATTTGTGTTCTTTTGTCTCAAACTACCCAAATCCGTCATGATTTTTATCCACGTTTTTAATTTCAGCCCTAACTTAGAAATGTCATAACTTCTAGCTCAAAGCTCGGTTTAATCTCTTGTTTTTTAAAAGAAGATTATTAAAGTTAGCTTTCCAAAAACATGTATTAATAGGCCTAATTCTTTCTGTAACTTTCTGGAAAATTATTTGAGTGTCAGCTGTACGAAAGACAAACGCGTTCTCGATATTTTCGCGATTCCAGGAGTTTCCAGAAACGAAAACGCGATCCGTTTGAAGTTTCAGAAAGCTAACACATAGATCTATAACATACTTTAATCCTAGATTTTAATTCATACTGAGAAGGTACAGTATTGATTATTAGTAGGAGTTACTATTCGGCATATGCATTTTGTGCACCCTTGTGTGTAATATAATATTCTATTTGATTTTAACCCATGTTAATGTATATACATTATGTAATTAAATAGAGAATACAAGCATGAGTAAATGGTTAAATAAATGATGTATGAGGTATAAGTATCCTATCTAATGTAAGCATGTATAAGTATGGCTTGTAATGAATATGTAGGTTCCATAGTATGTAATGTATGGTGCATATAGTAGTGCAAGAGAATAAATGAATGATGAATGAATGCAAGCATGAATGTAATGTAATAATAGATGTAATATATACAATATACAAGTTAATGAGATGTAATGTTCTATGTTAACACAAATCCTATATTACCTCATGTACCCCTTATACTATGTTGACACTATCATACTTGACACTTTGTTCACTTACACTTTGACACTCTTTGATATGTATACACTATGTATGCCCATTTAACCCTCACTTGCCCCTTTGTCATGTTCACGTACACACACATAGGCTCTTAAATAAGTATTTATGAATACAGTTAACTTAGCTATGTATGTATATTATATATATGTTAGCATATTGTGTTGTAATATATATATATGTTTATATAACCATTTAAAATACCATGATTATAGACCAAATGTTGAATACCAATATATGCATGTGTATATATGTGTAGATATATATAGCTTAAAGTAATAGATTACCTAGTGTATATCCAATGTGAATTCTTGCCTATTTGAGTATTGAATAATTACATGCTATATAGAGTTGGGTGTATATTGGCTTGTATAGCCTTGTATTGATGTGTGCTTGCTAGGATAGTCTTGGTTAGGCCTAGTAAGACTTGCTGGGTTAGGACATGACCTAGTTTGACCTAGTTTGACTAGTGCAGTTGACCAGAGTTGACCAAGGGTTGACTTTGGCCTAGTTTAACCTAGATTCATGTAGAATGCATTGTAGTGCTTTATATTACCCTTCTGGACATGTTGTGACCTGTGCTGTTCTAATTAGGAGCTAGACACCTCTCCTCGGACAGTATCTTTACCTTGGACATTCAGATATCAGGCGAGTACATTCTCTGATCATTTCATATCCTGCTTAGAATTATTTCCTGCAGTAGATTACTTTACTTGTACTGTCACGATGGTCACACGGATTGGTACTATATGGATCCTTTCTTGAGATGTTATCCTTAGAGAGCATCGGGTACTACGTGTTCTGTGCGTTTCACTTACATGGCGTATCACTATGCTTCTTGGTTCATTTGATTACTTATGACATGTACCCCTATGATCACAGAGTCTCTTGAATCTTACACTGTTGGGTAACCCCCAGAATCCCTATTTATGGAATATCCATGTATCACCCTTCGGGGGCCATGCATGAAATCATATAACATAACCTGGCTGGATCCTTGTGTATTGATTGGGGGTACGGGGGAGTAGAAGTGGACATGTGAATAATACACCAGTAGTATCTTCTTTGAATCATTCCGTAGTGTCTTCACAGAATCATCCCAGGCCATTTACATGTTCATGTTATACTCTGACTCACTAGCCACATGTTAGCTCTCTATTTATAGTAGATATTTCTATTACAGTTCTCTCTCTGTTTTTATACTACACTTCTTTCATTACTTGTATCTTACTTTACTGCATATTTATATTTTCTAACCTGCTATGAATTGTTGAGATGTAGTGTGCTCGCTCCTGTCCTGACTGGACCTGTTGATAAATTTTACAGATAGCCTGGAGGTGCCTGCTAGCCTAGAGGAGACACATTAGAGGATGTTTAGATAGTTATTTCATTTGTCTGGAGTTGTACTTGATTTGTAGATTATTGTATTTGAGTTTTGATATGTATTCCTGGGTTTATGTATCTTAGACACTTAGACTTCTATCTCATGTATCTCTTTTGGATTTCATGTTTTATCTATCATTATCATGCTCTGTCTTAGATGTGATTGAGACTGTATCTGCTATGTCACCCCCATTCGGGGAGTATAACTGCTTAGCATTATATTGTTAGATGTTGTGACCTAGGACAGCGTTCTACCGCCGACACTGCGGCGTAGGCAGGACGATGTTATGTTCTCGTACCCAAACAGTGGGTGCGGGTCGTGACAAGTTTTTAGTGGTGGCCCATGCAGGTCGAGTTTATGTAGTGGTATTCGAACTTGAGTACCACTACAGCCTGCAGTAGGATTAGGATATATTTTGAAGGTACTCAATCACAGTTATGAACCCTTGAGAGATTCCTGGGACGACCCTTGAGAATCTTATTTTAACTTCGATTTGAAAACTCTCTTTTTTCTTGATTGTTTTATCTTTATTTTCTGTTGCTGAATTTGATGGATTATTGTTGAATTTGGGTTTGTATTTATTGATTTTGATGGAAGACTGTTGAATTTTGAATCTTGACGATTAGCTGTAGCATCCGAGTTTGTATTTATATGATTGAAGGATATTGTTCATTTTTGAGTTTGATGTTCGTTGATAAATTTGATTTGATTTTTGGGTATTCATTGTTGATTTAATTTAATTTTTGGCAAGATGAAATTATATGGGCTAGGTCATCTATGTTATGGAATCTAGTCTTCTATAGTCACATTAGCCAGCATGGTGAGGACATATAGTCTGACTCTGGATATATTTCTCGGATATGGGAATTTAAGATTTTCGCAGCCAAGCTAGCGGCACCGCAAAAATGTTAAATACCATGATTCTAGAGACATGTGCATAAGTCAAGGGCTCTGTGATTATAGTAGCCTTGCTTACTAGTATGATGAGGATTTAGAGTACCATGATTGTGGATAGACGCATATGATTATCAGATTGTACCTTAAATATTTTCGAACATATTTTCTCTACTTTGTTTCAGTCCTTCAAAAAAAAGGGAATTATTAATTATTTTGTTTTGTTTTGCTTCTCATTATTTAGCTTAGGAGTAACTTTAGCTATTTTATAAACCTTTGTGTAACTTCTTCCATGAATTTCTTCTTAATACAATGAATCGATGATTTTGCTAGACTTTACCTTGGATTTGATATTTTAACTCTGGATTTCAAAATGGTTCCTTCTTTTAAACAGATAAGCAAAATAGATTTTATCGTTATTCCCTTCTTGCTATTATTCTTGTATTAAATAATAATAAATCGTCTTGATTACACCAATCACCTGTTTTGCAATATTGGTAGGAGTCTAATATTGGTGTTGGTATAGAATCTGATTTTTATATTGGGACTTGAGAATATATATATGAATATATATAGTGGATACTTTCCTGACACTTATGCATGCTGCACTTGATTTCCACCTATCTAAATAAATATTAATATGTCGTTGATGTTAAATTTTCAAAATCCCAATATTTCTGGTTTTCTGCTTTTCCAGTTTAAATTCGTAAGTTAAATATAAATTTCATGTTATTAGTTATGTTTACATCACTGCACATGTATGTCATACCTAGAGTTTCATTTAAAAAAAAATTGTTGAGTTTTGTGTTTAAATTTGTCAAATTTGAGACTGTGTGCATATTAACCCTTAATACTGGATTTTAAATGTTAGTTCAAATTGTTGTTTTAAATGTAATATTTAGAGCTGTGTACATTGTTGTTGTAGGGATATAATGTTAGGTTTCATATTCTTACATGATAGGTTGTGATAAACATTGAGTTGGTTTTGATGTTCAAATTTCTCCAAAATCCTAAAAACTGAATATATGTTAACATTTTCACATTGATTTCAAATGTTCAATTTCAGATTTAACATGTAATATTGAACTGTATGCGTAGATAAATGTATGGATAGTATGTTAGGATTTTATTTCTATCATGTTAGGATGTATTGGGACCATTGAGATTGGTTGCGATGTTCAAAACCCTAAAATCTGAAACTGTGTTATGTTAATATTGCACTGGTTTAAATGTTAGCATCTTTTCAGATTTTGTATGTAAATGCTGAACTAAAACTGGGTTTAACCTTTCAATACTAAGCTATAACCCTGTACAAGGACACACACACACCCTAACTTAGTATACACTGTCATGTAACCTAACCCTTTTTCCCCTCTATGTTACGATTATATATCTAGATAGATATATATAGAGCTTAGGCATACATGTTATAATATATAAATACATAACTAAGTCTCTATCTTTTTATATATATATATGGTTAGCCATGCAAGTTGTGATTAAATAGATTGTATATTGTAGATTGTTAACCCATATGCCATGATTAGTGTAACTTGATAGTTATTGTTTGAAATACAAATCCTCATATACACTTTCATGTATATTCACGTACACACACGCCTACTATCTAACCATATGAACACGTCCCCATACACACAATGCTAGCTTTTTCCTTTCTAACGCTCTATATATATATATATATTGTGATTGGATTTCAATGCAAGTGATTTTCAATTTTTTAATTTTTGAATTTGATTTTCTGTACCTTTTTTTAGATAATTGGTAGTTGCCTTTATTTTATTTTGATAATGACCCATTTTTATATAGGATGGTAGACAGCCCTACAATCTTGATGATTGTTGTTCCCTTACCTTCCCAATTAAGACACCCTAGATTGTTTGTGTGTTGATACCATAGTACTGTTTTGACCTAGAATGACCAGTGCACCTAGGTGAGACTTCCAACTGCTACGGTATGCCCTGACCTTGTATACTATTCCTTCAAATTGCATGATTTAGATAAAAATAAATTTTAGACCTTGATTGTTGGAAAATAGGGACGTCATCCCATTAGTATCAGTTGTAGATATATATAGGTTAGTCCTGGATGTGGGGATGTGTGTCTATAAACATATAGCTTATGAGATTTATGAGAGATTATAGTATCAGCCTTGATAGGATGTACTAGTCTTTTGGTGAGTATAAATGTGTTATGAGAGATAGGGGCCTATATGTCTTAGTAATGCATCGTTCCTATGGTAATAGAATGTATTAATAGATGGTTAATAGGAAGATAATAGTTTGAGCATACCTATAGCCTATGATCAGTTCCTTTTCATCCTTAGTTAAGACCACTTTAAAATAGGTCAGTCCCTTGGATATAGGTTCCAGTCCATATTTTATTGAAGTTCCATTACCGCCGTACAGCAGAGCAGTATTGGAGGTATTCCTAGATTGACACTTTTTAGATGTCCGTTTATTATTTCCAGTGTTAGGAAGTGTTACCTTAGATATTGGGTAGGTTAGAGGCTCTAGAAGGAGTACTATCGATCTTAAATTTCGAGAACGAAATTTTTCTAAGGTGGGTAGAGTTGTAGCACCTAGTTTCCCAAATGAGGATAATTTTGAAATTTTGTGTTTATAATTATTTTAATAATGATATTTAATTCATGATATGATTTTTGGTGATTTTAAATTATTTTAAAATTATTTAAATCAATGACTTGTGGTTTTGACGTTTTGCTAGTGATACCCTAGAGACTGTTTGACCTAGAGCCTAACCATGTGATTATGATATTTTAATATCATTTTTGGCCTAAGGATATTTTTGTATTTGACCTCTTTGAATTATTTTGATATTATTTTATTATTTATGATATTGTTTTGGGGTTATTTGAGTCGGGTTCGAATTTCAACTCAATCCGACTTGAAACGGGGACCCGGGGTTAGTTTGACTCTAGTGGGACCCACACACTAGTTAGGCATGGCCCACATGATATTAATTTTAGTCCACATGATAGAAATATTTTAGTTAGAAGTTAGACTAATTATTATGGATAAGGTTAGTGTGATTAGAGACTTTAGAATGACTAATTTAGCCCCAACCAATTAGCCCTTTCCTAATACTCATAGAATAGGTTAGTAGGGCATTTTGGACCTTACCATAATAGGACAAATAGCCCCATATGGCCAGCCACTTTGAGAGAGGATAGGCTCAAGTTCATTTTATTATTCTCATCCACACTCTCTCTTTTGTTCTTCCCCAAATTCCTAGAGAGCAATCCCTAACAATTTCTCCACCAAATCCTTCCATTTCGCCACCAAATCTTCTTCTTTCCTTCTCCATTCTAGCCAAGAAGGAAGCTATCCAAGCTTGGGAGGATTCGGAGCTCGTTCGTGTCCTTTTGATATCTCTACGTGTCGGTGTCGCTCCGGAAAGGCTTTTCTTCGATTCGATCTACCGGAAGGTATAAATCCCTTCTTCTTTTCATTTCCTCGTGCATATAGGTCTATTTTGAACCCATAGGAATGACTCCCATGGTTGTATCTCCATTTGTGTCCATTTCGTGTCCATTTGGAGGTCATAGGAGTGTCCTTTGTATTGTGGTTGTGTTCATGTGGGAAAATCCCAAAGTTGGACACACTATGTGTTGTTGTTATGTATGAATAAATTATTACATGTTTAATCTCATATTTTTGTATTGGAGATGTGTTCTATAGTGTCATATATATATATATATATATATTAGTGTAGAGAGTGAGTTCTTGATATATTATGTTATATATTTGTGTTCTTTTGTCTCAAACTACCCAAATATGTCATGATTATTATCCACGTTTTTAATTTCAGCCCTAACTTAGAAATGTCATAACTTCTAGCTCAAAGCTCGATTTAATCTCCCATTTTTTTAAGTAGCGTATTGAAGTTAGCTTTCCAAAAACATGTATTAATAGGCCTAATTCTTTCTGTAACTTTCTAGAGAATTATTTGAGTGTCAGTTGTATGAAAGACAAACGCGTTCTCGGTGTTTTTGCGATTCCGGGAGTTTCCGGAAACGAAAACGCGATCCGTTTGAAGTTTTGGAAAGCTAACACATAGATCTATAAATACTTTAATCCTAGATTTTAATTCATGCTGAGATGGTACAGTATTGATTATTAGTAGGAGTTACTATTCGGCATATGTATTTTGTGCACCCTTGTGTGTAATATAATGTTCTATTTGATTTTAACCCATGTTAATGTATATACATTATGTAATTAAATAGAGAATGCAAGCATGAGTAAATGGTTAAATAAATGATGTATGAGGTGTAAGTATCCTATCTAATGTAAGCATGTATAAGTATGGCTTGTAATGAATATGTAGGTTCCATAGTATGTAATGTATGGTGCATATAGTAGTGCAAGAGAATAAATGAATGATGAATGAATGCAAGCATAAATGTAATGTAATAATAGATGTAATATATGCAATATACAAGTTATTGAGATGTAATGTTCTATGTTAACACAAATCCTATATTACCTCATGTACCCCTTACACTATGTTGACACTATCACACTTGACACTTTGTTCACTTACACTTTGACACTCTTTGATATGTATACACTATGTATGCCCATTTAACCCTTACTTGCCCCTTTGCCATGTTCACATACACACACATAGCCTCTTAAATAAGTATTTATGAATACAGTTAACTTAGCTATGTATGTATATTATATATATGTTAGCATATTGTGTTGTAATATATATATATTTATATAACCATTTGAAATGCCATGATTATAGACCTAATGTTGAATACCAATATATGCATGTGTATATATGTGTAGACATATATAGCTTAAAGTAATAGATTACCTAGTGTATATCTAATGTGAATTCTTGCCTATTTGAGTATTGAATAATTGCATGCTATATAGAGTTGGGTGTATATTGGCTTGTATAGCCTTGTATTGATGTGTGCTTGCTAGGATAGTCTTGGTTAGGCCTAGTAAGACTTGCTGGGTTAGGACATGA
This sequence comes from Iris pallida, assembly GCA_029216955.1. Taxonomy (NCBI): domain Eukaryota; kingdom Viridiplantae; phylum Streptophyta; class Magnoliopsida; order Asparagales; family Iridaceae; genus Iris; species Iris pallida. Next base: position 10,599,941 of record JANAVB010028000.1, on the reverse strand, counting down.
CCTAGTTTGACCTAGTTTGACTAGTACAGTTGACCAGAGTTGACCAAGGGTTGACTTTAGCCTAGTTTGACCTAGATTCATATAGAATACATTGTAGTGCTTTATATTACCCTTCTGGATATGTCGTGACCTGTGCTGTTCTAATTAGGAGCCAGACACCTCTCCTCGGACAGTATCTTTACCTTGGACATTCAGATATCAGGCGAATACATTCTCTGATCATTTAATATCCTGCTTAAAATTATTTCCTGCAGTAGATTACTTTACTTGTACTGTCACGATGGTCACACGGATTGGTACTATATGGATCCTTTATTGAGATGTTATCCTTAGGGAGCATCGGGTACTACGTGTTCTGTGCGTTTCACTTACATGGCGTATCACTATGCTTCTTGGTTCATTTGATTACTTGTGACATGTACCCTCATGATCACAAAGTCTCTTGAATCTTACACTGTTGGGTAACCCCCAGAATACCCATTTATGGGACATCCATGTATCACCCTTCGGGGGCCGTGCATGGAATCATATAACCTAGCTGGATCCTTGTGTATTGATTGGGGGTACGGGGGAGTAGAAGTGGACATGTGAATAATACACCAGTAGTATCTTCTTTGAGTCATTCCGTAGTGTCTTCACAGAATTATCCCAGACCATTTACATGTTCATGTTATACTCTGACTCACTAGCCACATGTTAGCTCTCTATTTATAGTAGATATTTCTATTACAGTTCTCTCTTTGTTTTTATACTGCACTTCTTTCAGTACTTGTTTCTTACTTTACTGCATGTTTATATTTTCTAACCTACTATGAATTGTTGAGATGTACTGTGCTCGCTCCTGTCCTGACTGGACCTATTGATAAATTTTACAGATAGCCTGGAGGTGCCTGCTTGCCTAGAGGAGACACGTTAGAGGATGTTTAGATAGTTATTTCATTTGTCTGGAGTTGTACTTGATTTGTGGATTATTGTATTTGAGTTTTAAGATGTATTCCTGGGTTTATGTATCTTAGACACTTAGACTTCTATCTCCTGTATAATTTTTGGATTTTATGTTTTATCTATCATTATCATGCTCTGCCTTAGATGTGATTGAGACTGTATCTGCTATGTCACCCCCATTCGGGGAGTATAACTGCTTAGCATTATATTGTTAGATATTGTGACCTAGGACAGCGTTCTACCGTCGACACTGCGGCGTAGGCTGGGCGTTGTTACGTTCTCGTACCCAAACAGTGGGTACGGGTCGTGACAGTTAGAGTCCCTAAATGGGTTCTCCTATGTATTATCTAACCATGGTTAAGTTTTTGGGTTGATTGGTGGTATGTTGGAATCATATGGGGATTGGGAACTGTGGGACTAAACTGGGGTTTATTTGGACTGAAAACAAGTTCAGTTTTTATGAGTTTTGTGCATTGTTTCCCTTCATTCCCTTTACAGTTAAAACTGAACTGTAGTGATTGTTTGGTCATTTCAAATAGATGTAACCTGAGATTAATTGGTTTGTGGGTTGATAGTTGAGTTGTCAATTGTTTAATATTCCATTTGACTAAGGGTTATTGGGTGTTAGATATTGTATTATTGAACTGTCAAGCTTTGGCTTTTTTTTCTCTGAACATTTTTCCAGCCTCACTTTACTGTTTTGCAGTCCATATTGGACTGTACACACACACTTCACTAAATTCTGATTTTCCATATACACATATCATTACACACACCCTCTCTCTATATATATTTTCTAAAGTACATATATGTAAATATGTAATGTATATATATAATGTAATGTGTATATATATATATATAGGAAGCGGATCAAAGGCCCCGCTCGCGGAGCCCCGTCGAAGCCCCGCCCCCCCTGCACCATCGGATCGCACGGGGCCCGCGTGGGGCCGCCCCCGCCCGCGCGATCCAACGGCTAAGGGGGAGCGGGGCTTCGGCGGGGCTCCGCGGGCGGGGCTCCCGATCCGCTCCCATATATATATATATATATATATATATATATATATATATATATATATATATATATATATATATATATATATATATATATATTATGGTTGTGTAATATATGGGTATCTAGTATAGATACATACATGGGTGTATAGGTTATATTAGAATATATACAAGTATCATATATATGTAACTTGTGTATATACTAAATATATGTACTATACATATATATGGGTTATGTTTTAGATTATATATATAAGTCAATATGTGTAGTATTTTAGATATAGGTAATGTCTTGTAGTCATGTATTATGGGTTGGCCTATAGGCATAATATAGCCTATGGCCTGTGTGTGCCTGCTTGACTAGAGAGTCTAGATCAGCCTTGTTTAGACTAGTTTGGGCTAGTTAGACCTAGAATGACTTGTTTGACCTAGTTTGGACTTGTTAGACCTAGTTGGACCATAGTTGACGTAGTTTGACTTCTAGGGTTGACCAGAGTTGACCAAGAGTTGACTTTGGCCTAGATTGACCTAGATTCATGTAGAACTTCATTTTACCATTTTAGACTTGTTGTAACTTGTGTTGTTCTGATTAGGAGCCAGACACCACTCCTCGGACAGTATTTTCATATTGGACACTCAGATACCAGGCGAGTACATTCTCTGATCATTTCATATCCTGCTTAGAATTATTTCCTACATTAAATTAATTTACTTATTACTGTCACGTTGGTCACACAGATTGGTACTATATGGATCCCTTCTTGAGATGTTATCCTTAGGGAGCATCGGGTACTACATGTTCTGTGCGTTTCACTTACATGGCATATCACTATGCTTCATTGGTTCTTTGATCACTTGTGACATTTACTCTTATGATCACAGAGTCTCCTTGAATCTCTTATCCCATTTACTGGGTATCCTAGAATCTTCTAGAATCTCCATTTCTGAGACATCCATGTATCACCCTTCGGGGGCCTTTGCATGAAATCATAACATAACCTGGTTGGATCCTTGTGTATTGATTGGGGGTACGGGGGAGTAGAAGTAGACATGTGAATAATACCCAAGTAGCATCTTATCAGAATCTTTTCATAGTGTCTCATCAGAATCTTCTATGTCATTTACATGTCTATATTGTACTCTGACTCACTAGCCACTGTTAGTCTCTATTTATAGTAGATATTTCTATTACAGTTCTCTCTCTTTTTACATACTGCACTTCTTTCAGTACTTGTATCCTACTTTACTGCATGATTATATTTTCTAACCTACTATGAACTGTTGAGATGTACTGTACTCGCTTCTGTCCTGACTGGACCTGTTGAAAATATTACAGAGGACGAGGAGGAGGCCTGTGTGGATACCTTCTACGGGGCAGCCCTAGACGACACTTGCGAGCTGGACTCTCAGAAGGACCCAGCTCTAGCTGAGGACATCACCCATATTGCTTAGACTAGTTTAGTTAGGCTTATCTTATTTTATGTTGTCATGAGACTGTTAGCTAAACTTTACTTCTTTTCAGAGATTTGGAGTTGTATATATTCTTTCATTTACTGTAGCTGAGTTTGTACTCTGGATATTGCTGGGATGTTATCTTAGACTACTTTATCATCTATTTTCCTTAAGTACCATATCATATCATGCTTTCTTCTTCCTTAGTTGTGATTGAGTTTATTTACTGCTATGTAACCCCCATTCGGGGAGTATAAACTGTTTGGAGATATATTGTTAGATGTATGTTGACCTAGGACAGCGTGCTACCGCCGACACTGCGGCGTAGGCTGGACGTACCCACGTCTCGTGCCCTTACTCTAGGGTGCGGGGCGTGACACGTTTTCAGTGGTGGCCTGTCACCCTCATTTCCCGTATTTCGTATTTATACTCATAGATTGGATTTTTGGCTTGTATTTTTAATTTTCTCGACTTGCAGAATTTTGGGTTTTCTCGTATTTCGGGTTTTGGTTCGGCTCGGTTTTAATTGGTTTGGTTTGGTTATTTTGCATTGGAACCCCTTAACCTACTCTACACCCTCAAGAACACCACAACCACCCTCATTATATCCTACCTAACTTTTCTCTCTCCTCTTTATTTTCATTTACTTCTCCATCTTCTTCTTCTTCCTTCTTCCACACAACTCCTCAACCCATAGGCAAGTGCTTTTGGCCACCACATGAGAACCCCTTTTATTTGTCCATTAGATAGATTAGTTCACCATGAACAACATTAGAACTTGGAGTTTCTGGACTTGAAGCATGGATCTCCTTAGATCTAAACTTTCATGAATCTCAGTTTTCCTCGAATTTATTTCATAAACTTTGATTTTTGGCGTCTTTGAGGTTTCCATGTTGAGGAGAATCAAGTTTTACACAACTTTGGTCTTTGCAAAACCTGATTTCGTTTTCAATTGAAAGAGTTATGGATTTTTGCAAGTTTTTGGGGTGGGTGTTCTTCCTCTCGGACAGAGGTAGGAGAAGAACACAGCCTTTCCCTCCTGTTGGCCACGCGGCTCCCGCGTACGGCCTTTGCGTAGAGCTCCTGCGTAGTGTTGCTTGCGTAGAGCCCTTGCTTAGGGTCTTCTGGGTATTGCACCCTGCGTATTGCACTCTGCGTAGCCTCCCCTGCGTAGTGCCCCTCTACGCAGCCAGCACGTGGCCTCCTCTCCCTTGTCCCCATCATGAGCCTTTGAGCCCCTACACGTACGCCCACGCGCGTGGGGCCCGCTGTTTTGGTTTTCGTGCAAACATAGCCCCTGCGTATGCTGGCCTGCGTACTGTGCATTGCGTATGCTGGCTTGCGTACTGCTCCCTTGCGTATGGCCTGCGTATAGCCCCTGCGTATGCTGGCCTGCGTACTGTGCATTGCGTATGGCTTGCGTACTGCTCCCTTGCGTATGGCCTGCGTATAGCCCCTGCGTATGCTGGCCTGCGTACTGTGCATTGCGTATGGCTTGCGTACTGCTCCCTTGCGTATGGCCTGCGTATAGCCCCTGCGTATGCTGGCCTGCGTACTGTGCATTGCGTATGGCTTGCATACTGCTCCCTTGCGTATGGCCTGCGTATAGCCCCTGCGTATGCTGGCCTGCGTACTGTGCATTGCGTATGGCTTGCGTACTGCTCCCTTGCGTATGGCCTGCGTACTGTGCATTGCGTATGGCTTGCGTACTGCTCCCTTGCGTATGGCCTGCGTATAGCCCCTGCGTATGCTGGCCTGCGTACAGGACCTCTGGTGCCCGTTTGACCTTCAATAGTCCTCTCGTTTTATTATGAATTGGAGCTTCTGATATTTTGTAACTCACAACACTACCTGGCCCGACTTGATACACTTTGGACACAACTTGGAGTTGATTTCTGTATTAATGGTCTTGGCTTATTTCTGGCTGGTTCCTTATGAATTGCAGATTTTAGCTTATCTTTTATAACTATCACCTGTAACCTGTAGTTCATCTTGCAATCTAGTAATCCTTAATATTAGTAACTTGTAACTTGCAACCTGTTAATCTTCAACCTGTACTTGTAACTGGATATTTGTAGCTTGCACTTGTATTTTCACACTGTATCTGCATACGAACCAACCAGACCTGGGCATGAAGTTCCCTTGACTTGACTTGATCATGGCCCGTAGCGGCGCACTCCCGACTTGGCATGACTTGATAACTTAACTTGACTTGACTTGGTATGACTTGGCTTCACTTGATAGTGGCCCGTGGCGGCGCACTCTTGACTCGACTTGACTTGTCTTGACACCGTGGGTGTACTACCTGTTGCTCTGTGCAAATCACTTGTCTTGTCTTGCATCATGTCTAAGGGGTGACTCCCTGGGTACCACGGCCAGGGACTCACACTAAAATTGGATTAGGTAATGAGTAGGCCAAATTAGAACATGGAGAATTCCCGGTCACAGGCAGTCTCGTTATCTGGAGGCATTAATGGACTTGTAGCTTGCCGACGAGTAGAGCACATTTCCAGCACACTGTCATGTGTTGCACCCTCTAAGTTACCTAAGGGTACATTTGTCTCCCGGGCGATGTACCCACCTATAACTCTCAACCCGCGGAAGGATAACTGGATGGTCTGCAGGGCTTGGGACTGGGAGTTTCTCACTTGCATCTTGTTAGTAATTAGGCTTGTGATAACCCTAGTTAGTTAAAGTAGTAAGCCGTAGTACTTGCTTGGCCGATTGTGAATGAATGGTGTCCAGCCCTGTCTAGAGTCTTGTCTAGCCCCTGTACCTGGAACCCTTGATCATGATTGTTTTACTTATCTCTAACGATAAATGGATAGAGACAGTGAGCTATTCAGGCGAAGGGGTACAATCCCGGTCCTTGTTTGGTTTGAGGATTGTAACCTGGCTCCCGGAATGGTTCCACGTCCCTAGTCGTTTATCGCTCTGTGTACTTTTATTTTACTTGTACTTTCCTTTTATTCTTTATGTTTTGATATGCTGGCTTTTGTTCTTATTTGTGGCCTCCTTTGTGGCACTTGCTCTTTCTGGGGTTTGACCCAGCTGGTTTTGTATGGCCAGATTTCGGAGCGGCTCCCGAGGATCTACCAAGCTTCCAGCCCAATGGTGATAACTAGACGGAACCCGGGCCAAGACTGGGTTTTCCCTTTTTGTTTCACCCACTTATATGTAAATTTATTCTTTTGAGGCGTTTAGCCGACGAGCACCTGTTAGCTCGATGCACATTTACTTACTGTCTGCCTACGGGCTGTAAACATGATTAACAAATCCTAGGGTTGATCATGTATGACTGAACTCTTGCTAGTCCTATCATTTGTACGACTAGCTTCATGATCATCCAATATGTAATATTTGGGACGCCTTATATATATATATTTGATGCTCTAAACATCTTATAACTCTGTTAATTGCTGGAGATTGAGACAATAGGCTTGACCTTAAGAGACTGCTGGCTTGTAGTAAACCCTCATATCTAGACAGCCGTGACCGTATAGTTGAGATATATTCTATTTCAATATACGTAGCTGGCTGTGTCTGCCCCCGCTCTCCAGTATTCTGGTTCTGGGGCGTGACACGGTTTAAGTGGTGGCCCATGCAGGTCTTGGCATTCAAGAAATGTGAGGGTTTACCGAATAGATGTCTCAATCAGTATTCGCCCTTGATCTCTGCTCGTATCTTCAAATCCCTGAGATTCTTGACCTGATCACATGCTTGTATCATTGATCTGTCCTGGTCCTTTCCTTACTGTTCCCTATGTCATCTTCTTCAGCGGCATTACTCCCGGACCTGCCAACCAGCCAGAGGAAGCTCGACAAGCACTCCAGCGCCAGGAAGATCAAGCTCAGCACTCTGGAGTAGCCTCTCGAGTTATGCCTTCCGGAGGCCCGGAACCTCCAGTTCAGGCAGCTCCGCCCGTTCAACCAGATAGACAGGAAGAGGGACCTTTGGTAGGGCTTATCAGAGAACTGCTTGCATCCCAAGATCGTCGAGGCGACGCCTTGCACCAGGAAGTTCATGATGCACTAAACCGAGGAGGTCCCCAAGGAAATCAGGCGGCCAACAGTTTCAAGCGCTTGAACCCTCCCTTCTTTGACGGCAGTGAAGATGCGATTGCCGCGGATGCTTGGCTTCAGGATACCGAGGTGGTTCTAGAAGCAGCTAGGACACCTGATAATGATAAGGTGGCGGTGGTACGCCTGCAGTTGTTAGACTTGGCTCGCGATTGGTGGGCAGCTCAGGCCATGGGGTTAGCAACACCAGTCACTTGGGCGACGTTCAGAGAGAGGTTTCAGACAAAGTACTTCGATGCGGTGGCACGGTACGACCTGCAGACCAGATTCACCAACTTGAAGCAAGGAGGTAGGACGGTCGATGGCTATGCGACCGAGTTTTCTAGACTGAGTAGGTTCGCCCCCACCTTGGTGGCAACCGAGTTCGATAGGGCTCAGCGGTTCCAGCAGGGACTGCATTTGGAGATATTATTGGCTGTGGAACAGTTCGAGCACCAGACGTTCGATGCAGTATTGAAAGCAGCAAGGAGGCATGAGTATACCTCCCGGAGAATTGTGGACAGGACCGGAGGCAGGAAGCGGTCCCATAACCAGATGCACCAATCTTCAGCTCCAGCCCCGGCAGCTAGGGGTATAACCATTGGAACTCCGAGGCGGGCGGCCTCAGTGACGTTGGTTCAGCATTCGACCCCGACGTACCCGCAGCAGCAGAAGCAGAAGCAGTCTTCCGCGGTGGGATGTTCTCATTGCGGGAAGCCGGGCCATGTAGTGGCAGAGTGTCGTATGGCACAGGGATTGTGCCTGGCTTGTGGAGGAGCAGATCATAAGATAGGGGCCTGCCCGAATAGAGGAGGTCCATCCTCATCCAACCTTTCTAGTTCTTCGGTGAGGGGACCAGCCCCAGTTCTAGTCCCGCAGCAGCAGCAACAGCAGTACCCGAGGCCATTGGCGCCCCAGGCCCAGGCCTTTCAACAGCAGAACCAGCAGCAGTTCACCCAGGCTCCAGCGCAGAGCCGACAGAGGGGTTTCCAGCAGAGGGGATCCGCAGCTAGAGGTCAGGCTATGATGATGACCATGGAAGAAGAAGTTGCACCAGGTGAGGTAGTGGCAGGTACTATTCTCGTCAACACCTTTCCAGCATCCGTATTATTTGATTCTGGTGCATCGCATTCATTCATGTCTGCACGATTCGCGACACGGATAGGGTTGGAGCCCGAGTCATTATCAATGAGGCTCAATATACTTACTGGTAATGGTCTTGTGGGAGTAGATCGAGTGTTCTCCTCGTGTCGGATCGTAGTTAGCGGTAGAGAATTCCCCGCTAGATTCATAGAATTCCCTATGGCGGACTATGATATAGTCCTAGGCATGGATTGGTTGAGGAACCATTATGCTAGGATAGACTGCCATGTTGGCAGAGTTGTCTTTAGTATTCCCGGAGAGCCAGAGTTTTCATTTACCAGAGGCACAGTAGAGCCATCTCCTCCAGTATTGCGGATGGCAGTAGCAGCAGTACAGTTGCCCCGGATAGTTGAAGAGTTTCCAGATGTCTTCCCAGAGGAACTTCCAGGGATGCCACCAGAGCGGGAGATCGAGTTCACCATTGACTTGATTCCCGGGACAGCACCAGTATCAGAGCGAGTCTACAGAATGGCGCCTTCAGAGTTGGAAATTTTGTACAAGATGATTGAAGAACTCAGGACCAAGGGATTCATTCGTGCAAGTGGATCGCCTTGGGGAGCCCCGATGCTTCTTGTGAAAAAGAAGGATGGTACGTCCAGGCTATGTGTTGATTATCGTACCTTGAACTCAGTGACAATCAAGAACAGATATCCTCTTCCAAGGATAGATGATTTGTTTGATCAACTCAAAGGGGCTTCAGTTTTCTCGAAGATAGACTTACGGTCAGGATATCACCAGATCAGAGTCAGAGAGCAGGACATCCCGAAGACGGCATTCAGATCTAGGTACGGGCATTGGGAGTTTCTAGTTATGCCCTTTGGAGCGACCAATGCGCCGGCAGTGTTCATGGACCTTATGAACCGTATTTTCATGCCTTACTTGGATCAGTTTGTGATAGTATTCCTTGATGACATCCTGGTCTACAGCAAGAGTGAGGCGGAGCATGAGCAGCATCTCCGTGTGGTTCTTCAGATTCTCAGAGAGCACCAGTTGTACGCCAAGTTCAGTAAATGCGAGTTCTGGCTCGATCGCATTTCATACTTGGGTCACATCATTACCAGAGGAGGAGTGGAAGTGGATCCCCAGAAGATTGTGGCTATCGAGTCATGGCCAGTACCCAGTTCAGTGGCAGAAGTTCGCAGCTTTCTTGGATTGGCCGGCTACTACCGGCGGTTCGTCTCTGATTTTGCAAGGATTTCAGCGCCGATGACCCAGTTGACCCGCAAGGATGTGCCGTTCGTTTGGACAGCAGAATGTCAGGAATCATTTGAGAAGTTGAAGCGAGGTTTGATAACGGCTCCCATTCTCACCCTTCCAGATGGGACCGGAGGATTCACAGTTTATTGCGACGCTTCAGGCAGAGGATTGGGATGTGTTTTGATGCAGCATGGGAAGGTAATTGCTTATGCGTCACGTCAACTCCGTGATCATGAGAAGAATTACCCGACCCACGACTTGGAGCTAGCAGCAGTAGTGTTTGCACTTAAGTTGTGGAGGCACTACTTGTACGGAGACAGAGTGGAGATATTTACTGATCATAAGAGCCTGAAGTATGTTTTCACCCAGAAGGATCTTAATATGCGACAGAGAAGATGGCTCGAGCTACTGGTGGACTATGATGTGGACTTGCAGTATCATCCAGGGAAAGCCAATGTTGTAGCAGATGCGTTGAGCCGGAGAGCCGGAGTCTACCTTCTAACGGCGCAACCAGAGCTATTGGCAGATCTTCAGAAGATGGGAATTGAAGTGATTCTCCCTTCCAATGTGGCCTTGATGGCCAGCCTACAGATACAGTCCACCATAGTTGAGAGGATCCGGACAGCACAGTTAACAGATTCCAAGATTCAGCGGCTCAGAGCAGAGTGCGAGGCAGGGAGAAGGCCAGAGTTATGTATTCATGAGGATGGTACACTTCGACACGGCACGCGTCTTTGTGTACCCAGCGGAGATATCAGACAGAAAGTCATGGCAGAGGCTCACAGTTCGCAGTATTCCATTCACCCAGGCGGCACGAAGATGTACAGAGATATTCGTCAGCACTTTTGGTGGAATGGTATGAAGAAGGAGATAGCCCGGTATGTCTCCCGATGTTTGGTTTGCCAACAAGTCAAGGCTGAACATCAGAGGCCAGCTGGACTTCTTCAACCTTTACCGATCCCAGAATGGAAATGGGAACACATAACCATGGATTTCGTGACTGGGTTACCCAGATCTCCGGCAGGAAGAGATGCTATTTAGGTCATTGTGGACAGGCTTACCAAGGTGGCACACTTTCTTCCCTTTAGAGTTGGACAGTCGACGGCACAGCTAGCAGAGATGTATCTCAGGCAGATCGTCCGACTTTACGGAGTGCCAGTCAGCATAGTATCAGACAGGGATACGAGATTCACATCACACTTCTGGCGCAGTCTTCATCAAAGTTTGGGGACTCGTCTCAAGTTCAGCTCAGCGTATCATCCGCAGACAGATGGGCAGTCAGAGCGTACTATACAAACTCTCGAAGATATGTTGCGGTCGTGTACCCTTGACTTTGGAGGTTCGTAGGAGGATCACCTGCACCTGGTGGAATTCTCGTACAACAATAGTTTCCAGGCCAGTATCCAGATGGCACCCTTCGAGGCTCTGTATGGCAGGAAATGCAGATCCCCGTTAGCATGGGACGATATCGGAGAGAGGCAGATGCTCGGTCCAGAACTGATTTCTCAGACGGTTGAAGTGGTCAGGAAGGTCAGAGATCACATCCGAGTTGCTCAGGACCGCCAGCGCCATTGGGCCGATGCTCATCGGCGTCCCTTAGAATTTGCCGTCGGCGACCATGTATTCCTTAGGATCTCGCCTACCCGCGGCGTCATTCATTTTGGCGTACGGGGAAAGCTTAGTCCTAGGTATATAGGGCCGTTTGATATTCTGGAGCGAGTAGGCGATGTGTCCTATCGTCTCGCTCTTCCGCCGTCACTAAGTGAGGTACATGATGTATTCCATGTATCCCAATTAAGACGGTACATTCCGGACCCGAGCCATATCCTAGATCATTCGGAATTGGTTGTTGGTACCAACCTTTCGTATGAGGAGAGGCCCGTGTCTATATTGGACCGGAGAGAAAAGACGCTCAAGAACAAGACTATTAACTTAGTCCGTGTTGCTTGGGGTCATCACTCTCTAGGTGAGTCAACGTGGGAGCGTGAGGACGACATCCGATCGCGATATCCCTACCTGTTTGACTCGTGAGATATAATATCTTTCTTATGCCTTACGCTTTCCCTTCCTTGCTTGCATTGTATGGTTGTATGATTGAACTGCTTAGTGTAGCTTGTCTGTGCTTAGTATAGCTTGTTGTGGCAATCTCTAGCTCCTTGATTAAATTCCGAGGACGGAATTCTTTGAAGGTGGGTAGAGTTGTCACCCTCATTTCCCGTATTTCGTATTTATACTCGTAGATTGGATTTTTGGCTTGTATTTTAATTTTCTCGACTTGCAGAATTTTAGGTTTTCTCGTATTTCGGGTTTTGGTTCGGCTCGGTTTTAATTGGTTTGGTTTGGTTATTTTGCATTGGAACCCCTTAACCTACTCTACACCCTCAAGAACACCACAACCACCCTCATTATATCCCACCTAACTTTTCTCTCTCCTCTTTATTTTTATTTACTTCTCCATCTTCTTCTTCTTCCTTCTTCCACACAACTCCTCAACCCATAGGCAAGTGCTTTTGGCCACCACATGAGAACCCCTTTTATTTGTCCATTAGATAGATTAGTTCACCATGAACAACATTAGAACTTAGAGTTTCTGGACTTGAAGCATGGATCTCCTTAGATCTAAACTTTCATGAATCTCAGTTTTCCTCGAATTTATTTCATAAACTTTGATTTTTGGCGTCTTTGAGGTTTCCATGTTGAGGAGAATCAAGTTTTACACAACTTTGGTCTTTGCAAAACCTGATTTCGTTTTCAATTGAAAGAGTTATGGATTTTTGCAAGTTTTTGGGGTGGGTGTTCTTCCTCTCGGACAGAGGTAGGAGAAGAACACAGCCTTTCCCTCCTGTTGGCCACGCGGCTCCCGCGTACGGCCTTTGCGTAGAGCTCCTGCGTAGTGTTGCTTGCGTAGAGCCCTTGCTTAGGGTCTTCTGCGTATTGCACCCTGCGTATTGCACTCTGCGTAGCCTCCCCTGCGTAGTGCCCCTCTACGCAGCCAGCACGTGGCCTCCTCTCCCTTGTCCCCATCATGAGCCTTGAGCCCCTACACGCACGCCCACGCGCGTGGGGCCCGCTGTTTTGGTTTTCGTGCAAACATAGCCCCTGCGTATGCTGGCCTGCGTACTGTGCATTGCGTATGCTGGCTTGCGTACTGCTCCCTTGCGTATGGCCTGCGTATAGCCCCTGCGTATGCTGGCCTGCGTACTGTGCATTGCGTATGGCTTGCGTACTGCTCCCTTGCGTATGGCCTGCGTATAGCCCCTGCGTATGCTGGCCTGCGTACTGTGCATTGCGTATGGCTTGCGTACTGCTCCCTTGCGTATGGCCTGCGTATAGCCCCTGCGTATGCTGGCCTGCGTACTGTGCATTGCGTATGGCTTGCGTACTGCTCCCTTGCGTATGGCCTGCGTATAGCCCCTGCGTATGCTGGCCTGCGTACTGTGCATTGCGTATGGCTTGCGTACTGCTTCCTTGCGTATGGCCTGCGTATAGCCCCTGCGTATGCTGGCCTGCGTACTGTGCATTGCGTATGGCTTGCGTACTGCTCCCTTGCGTATGGCCTGCGTACTGTGCATTGCGTATGGCTTGCGTACTGCTCCCTTGCGTATGGCCTGCGTATAGCCCCTGCGTATGCTGGCCTGCGTACAGGACCTCTGGTGCCCGTTTGACCTTCAATAGTCCTCTCGTTTTATTATGAATTGGAGCTTCTGATATTTTGTAACTCACAACACTACCTGGCCCGACTTGATACACTTTGGACACAACTTGGAGTTGATTTCTGTATTAATGGTCTTGGCTTATTTCTGGCTGGTTCCTTATGAATTGCAGATTTTAGCTTATCTTTTATAACTATCACCTGTAACCTGTAGTTCATCTTGCAATCTAGTAATCCTTAATATTAGTAACTTGTAACTTGCAACCTGTTAATCTTCAACCTGTACTTGTAACTGGATATTTGTAGCTTGCACTTGTATTTTCACACTGTATCTGCATACGAACCAACCAGACCTGGGCATGAAGTTCCCTTGACTTGACTTGATCATGGCCCGTAGCGGCGCACTCCCGACTTGGCATGACTTGATAACTTAACTTGACTTGACTTGGTATGACTTGGCTTCACTTGATAGTGGCCCGTGGCGGCGCACTCTTGACTCGACTTGACTTGTCTTGACACCGTGGGTGTACTACCTGTTGCTCTGTGCAAATCACTTGTCTTGTCTTGCATCATGTCTAAGGGGTGACTCCCTGGGTACCACGGCCAGGGACTCACACTAAAATTGGATTAGGTAATGAGTAGGCCAAATTAGAACATGGAGAATTCCCGGTCACAGGCAGTCTCGTTATCTGGAGGCATTAATGGACTTGTAGCTTGCCGACGAGTAGAGCACATTTCCAGCACACTGTCATGTGTTGCACCCTCTAAGTCACCTAAGGGTACATTTGTCTCCCGGGCGATGTACCCACCTATAACTCTCAACCCGCGGAAGGATAACTGGATGGTCTGCAGGGCTTGGGACTGGGAGTTTCTCACTTGCATCTTGTTAGTAATTAGGCTTGTGATAACCCTAGTTAGTTAAAGTAGTAAGCCGTAGTACTTGCTTGGCCGATTGTGAATGAATGGTGTCCAGCCCTGTCTAGAGTCTTGTCTAGCCCCTGTACCTGGAACCCTTGATCATGATTGTTTTACTTATCTCTAACGATAAATGGGTAGAGATAGTGAGCTATTCAGGCGAAGGGGTACAATCCCGGTCCTTGTTTGGTTTGAGGATTGTAACCTGGCTCCCGGAATGGTTCCACGTCCCTAGTCGTTTATCGCTCTGTGTACTTTTATTTTACTTGTACTTTCCTTTTATTCTTTATGTTTTGATATACTGGCTTTTGTTTTTATTTGTGGCCTCCTTTGTGGCACTTGCTCTTTCTGGGGTTTGACCCAGCTGGTTTTGTATGGCCTGATTTCGGAGCGGCTCCCGAGGATCTACCAAGCTTCCAGCCCAATGGTGACAACTAGACGGAACCCGGGCCAAGAGTGGGTTTTCCCTTTTTGTTTCACCCACTTATATGTAAATTTATTCTTTTGAGGCGTTTAGCCGACGAGCACCTGTTAGCTCGATGCACATTTACTTACTGTCTGCCTACGGGCTGTAAACATGATTAACAAATCCTAGGGTTGATCATGTATGACTGAACTCTTGCTAGTCCTATCATTTGTACGACTAGCTTCATGATCATCCAATATGTAATATTTGGGACGCCTTATATATATATATATTTGATGCTCTAAACATCTTGTAACTCTGTTAATTGCTGGAGATTGAGACAATAGGCTTGACCTTAAGAGACTGCTGGCTTGTAGTAAACCCTCATATCTAGACAGCCGTGACCATATAGTTGAGATATATTCTATTTCAATATACGTAGCTGGCTGTGTCTGCCCCCGCTCTCCAGTATTCTGGTTCTGGGGCGTGACATGGCCCATGCAGGTCAAGACTAGAAGTGTAGTGGTATTCGAATTAGAGTATCACTACAGCCTGCAGTAGGATATAGGACATTAATTTTTTAAGGTACTCAATCACTTTAGGAAAAATTCTTTTATTGCCATCTAAATCCTCATTGTCAGCTGATCTTTTGAATTTCAATTGTCCGTCTTTGTTATTTCGCTTCTTTCTCAGAAATTGATACTCTTGTTTGTCTATCTTCAGGATGGTAGAGACTCGATCGTAGCGTACCATTCATGGGGATGCTATAGAGGGGACTGCTACCTCTCAGCCAGTACAGCAGGGCCAGGAAACTGCAGCTCCTGCCACCTCTGCTCGTATTGAGACTACGGCAGCCGCAGCAGGAGGTATGCTTCCACCGACTCGGAGGCAGGACCCAGTCATCGCAGAGGAGCCCTTCCAGTAGCCGCTGCCTATAGGATACGTGGATGCAGCGTAGATGTTTGTATACTTCCAGCAGTTCATGGACCGACAGCAGGCTCGACAGGACAGGGGCATGGAGTTGGCCCTTACGACGGTCGCAGCTCGACCAGTGGTCCATCAGCCAAGGACACCGGGGATAGAGCAGTTTCAGAAGATGAGCCCCAGAGACTTTCTGGGGACAGAGGGGATCCTATATGCCGATGAGTGGATCGAGCATATAGAGGAGATCTTCCGCCTGGCCAGGATACCAGCAGATCTTCAGATTGAGGCCGCATCTAGCCGGAAGCGAGATCTTGCTCGCACCTGGTATCAGTCAAACCCCAGGGTGGGGTAGCTGGGCAGACTTGGGAGCAGTTCAAGGTCTTCTTTAAGAAGAAGTTCTTCCCAGATTCAGCACTCAGAGCCTTGGAGACGCAGTTCGAGAGCCTAGTCCAGGGGAATCTTTCAGTGGAGAAGTACGCAGGGGAGTTCGTCCGCCTCGGCAGGTTCGTAGAGGGCTTGAGTGAGACGGCGAAGGCCCAGAGGTTCCGAAAGGGTCTGGTCAAGGAGGTCAAGTTCCTGACCAAGGGCAACAGGGATGCCATATTCGAGGAGATCTTGACGGGATCCTTGTTGGCAGAGGATGATCTTGAGCTTAGGCTCAAGAGAGGGCGAGACCCAGTTGGGGGCAGCAACAGTGGGGGCCAGGCCAAGAGGCCCCACTTTCAGCACCAGTAGCCGAGGCAGTTTCAGCCGCGGCCGATCCAGCAGAGGCCAGTTCACCAGCAGCAGCAGCCGAGACAGCACCAGCAGGGTCAAAGACAGGGTGTTACTTGTGCCTACTACAAGAAGCCTGGGCATGTCTTTAATGAGTGCCAAAAGAGGCTGGGCCAGTGTCTATTGTGTGGCTCAGCAGACCACCAGATGAGGGAGTGCCACATAGCACGAGCAGGCCAGGAAGGAGGAGCCAGGGCTCCAACAGGCCAGCAGAGGAGACCAGTCCTGCCGACACAGCAGCAGATGTTCCTCCAGCACCAGCAGCAGGCCAGGGAAGGCCAGCAGGGGCGAGCTTTCGCCATGGCAGCTGGAGATACAGAGACGATAGGAGAGCTGATTGCAGGTTTGATCCTTCTCGACTCCAGTCCAGCTTTTGCATTATTCAATTTCGGTGCTTCACATAGCTTCATATCAGTATCTTTTGCGATTAGACACGGTCTCGTAGCTGAATCATTGCCTAGGACTTTTAAGATCACGACCGGGGGTGGCATTATCCTCGTGAGTGATGTTTGTAAGGGTCGAAGAGTAGTTTTGGGAGGCCGTGAGTTGGAGGTGAGCCTGCTCGTAATGCTATTGCCAAACTACGATATAGTACTAGGCATGGATTGGTTGGGCAGGTACCACGCCAGCATTGATTGCAGAGGGGGTAGAGTTCTCTTCAGAGCGCCGGGGGAGCCAGAGTTCGAGTACTCCAGACGTCAGGTAGAACAGAGCAGCGGAGTCTTCTGTGGAGTCTCGGTCGAAGAGCAGGCGATTCCACACCCCTTGATAGCAGAGTATATAGATGTTTTCCCAGAGGAGTTGTCGGGATTGCCACCAGACAAAGACATAGAGTTCTCGATAGACTTGGTTCCAGGAGCGGAGCCCATCTCTCAGCATGTCTATCGGGTGAACAACAGCGAGCTGGTGGAGCTGAAGAAGCAAGTGAATGAGCTACAGGACAAGGGCTTCACCCACTCGAGTTCGTTGCCATGGGGTGCACCAGTGTTGTTTGTGCCTAAGAAGGATGGGTCAGTACGGATGTGTATTGACTATAGGGCACTCAACAACCTCACGATCAAGAACAAATACCCACTGTCGCGGATCGACGATCTTTTTGACCAGTTGAGCGAAGCTCGGGTATTTTCCAAGATTGATCTGAGGTCGGGATATCACCAGGTGAAGGTGAAGGGGGAGGATATTCCCAAAACCGCTTTCAGGACGCGGTACGGGCAATTTGAGCTTTTGGTTATGCCGTTTGGGCTAACCAATTCACCAGCAGTATTTATGAACCTTATGAACAAGGTGTTACACCAGTATCTGGATCAGTTTGTGGTGGTGTTCATTTACGACATCTTGATATATTCCAAGACTGAGGAGGAGCACGAGAAGCATTTGAGGATAGTGCTGGAGATTCTCAGGAAGGAGCAGCTTTACGGAAAGCTCTCCAAGTGTGAGTTCTTCTTAGACCGGGTGGACTTCTTGGGACATGTGGTGACTGGAGAGGGTATCTCAGTTGACCCCAAGAAGATTGTAGCAGTTGACGCATGGGCAGCGCCGACTTCAGTTGCAGAGATCAGGAGTTTCCTGGGGCTGGCAGGATATTATCGGATATTTGTGCAGGATTTTTTCCGGGTTGCAGAACCGTTGACTCGGTTGACCCGGAAGGATGCTGAGTTCGTTTGGTCAGAGGAGTGTCAGGCAGCTTTTGATGAGTTGAAGAAGCGGCTTACGACAGCTCCAATTCTGACATTGCCTTCAGGATCAAGTGGATTCACTATTTATAGTGATGCTTCAGGGAAGGGGCTGGGTTGCGTCTTACAGCAGCATGGGAAGGTGATTGCCTACGCTTCCAGGCAATTACGTCCCCATGAGAAGAACTACCCTACCCACGACCTAGAGCTGGCAGCAGTGATATTTTCTCTGAAGTTGTAGAAGCATTATCTGTATGGTGAGAGGGTGGAGATCTTCACAGATCATAAGAGCTTAAAGTATGTGTTCACTCAGAAGGAGTTGAACATGAGACAGCGCAGATGGCTAGAGTTGATAAAGGATTTTGACATCCTACTTCAGTATCACCCAGGGAAGGCCAACGTGGTTGCCGATGCCTTGAGTAGGTATCCGACAGCCATATGTTTGACCATGGATCGGCATTTGCTTGCAGACTTAGAGACCCTTGGGATTGAGGTGATCGTGCCCGGAGTGCAGATGCAGATGTGGGGCATACAGATTCAGTCAGACTTGGTGGAGAGGATCAAGTTGGCACAGTTTGAGGATGTTGCTCTGCGGTGTCTCCGAGAGCAGGTTCGAGCAGGATTGCTGGAGGGCGAGTTTTCTCTTGCAGAGGATGGTGCCTTGAGGCACGGTTCCAGATTATGTGTGCCCAGCGGAGATCTCAGGAAGCAGGTTATACAGGAGGCCCACAGATCTCAGTACTCTATACACTCGGGTGCCAACAAGATGTACCGAGATCTGAGGAAGCATGTTTGGTGGTCAGGGATGATGCGGGAGGTGGCTCGCTTCGTGGCTAGGTACTTGGTCTGTCAGCAGGTCAAGGCAGAGAGGCAGAGGCCCGGTGGATTGTTGCAGCCGCTGCCCATTCCCGAGTGAAAATGGGAGCATATCACTATAGACTTCGTATCAGGATTATCGCGTACACCTGGAGGAAAAGATACAATTTGGGTCATCGTTGACAGGTTGACCAAATCGGCCCACTTCTTGCCATTCAAGGTGGGTATGTCTACAAAGAGGCTGGCGGAGATGTATATGTGGCAGATAGTCAGGATTCATGGAGTTCCGGTCAGCATTATCTCAGATCGGGATAGTCGCTTTACTTCCCATTTCTGGAGGAGTCTACAGACCAGCTTGGGCACTCAGCTCAAGTTTAGTACTGCATACCACCCCCAGACGGACGGACAGTCGGAGCGAACTATTCAGACACTTGAGGATATGCTGCGAACGTGCGTCCTGGACTTTGGAGGTTCCTGGGAGGATCATCTTCATTTGGTGGAGTTTGCTTACAACAACAGTTTTTAGGCCAGCATTGAGATGTCATCTTTCGAGGCTCTGTACGGGCGTAGCTGTCGTACACCCTTATCTTAGGATAATACTGGTGAGTGAGCTTTACTGGGGCCAGAGATGGTTGTTGACGCAGCCGAAAAGGTGAAGCTCATCAGGGACAGACTTTGCGTGGCGCAGGATAGACATCGGCACTGGGCCGATAGCCACCGGAGGCCGTTGGAGTTTGAGGTACAGATTAGAGTAGGATTAGATTTAGGTTTATTGTTTGTGATTTTGATCATGTTTGTTTATTATAATTAATTAAGACCTTGCTTGTGTTTAGGTCGAAGACCAGGTTTTCTTGAGGATATCTCCGAATCGTGGTACGATACGTTTTGGTGGAGGCGGGAAGCTTAGCCCGTGCTTCATCGGCCCTTTCGTTATCAGCGGAAGAGTCGGTGATGTTGCATACAGGCTAGACTTGCCGCCTGTACTAGTGGGGGTCCACAACGTATTCCATGTATCACAGTTGAGACGGTACGTGGCTAACCCTAGCCATGTGCTCGATCATTCAGAGATTGAGGTTGGGCCTTCTCTCAGCTATCTAGAGCAGCCAGTGGAGATTCTGGATCGACGGGAGAAGGTTCTGAGGAACCAGGTGATACCCTTGGTACGCGTCACATGGAGGCATCATTCTCCAGGAGAGTCTACCTGGGAGCGGGAGGATGAGATGCGCGAGCGATACCCTTATCTTTTTGGACCGTGAGATATACTTTATATCCTTCTCATCAGTTGCATTTCGCCTTTCAATTTCGAGGACGAAATTCTTTTTAGAAGGGTAGATTTGTTACTACCATATTTCTAGTTTGAGGGTATTTTTGACATTTTTGGGTTAATTTGAATTTATTAGAATTTATTTGAATTTATGGAAATTTTTAGAAATTATTTTGGAATTGTTTGAATGAGGGTTGACTAGGTTGACTAGCTTTGACTTTGTGACCTAACCCTAGTTGAGTTGGACTTGGCTAGATATGAGACCCTAGGTTAATGTAAGTTAAGTTAACCATACTCTAGTTAGTGAAAACAATTAGGAATATTGAGTTTTGAATAGAAAGATTTTGACCACAAGTTATGACTTGTGATTTTTAAGTCATTCTTTTATGACTAAGCCCAAAGCCCATTTGCCAAGTGCCCAAACCCTAACCCTAACATTTTTGTCCAGCCACTTAACCCATCCTAGGGATCCCCCCTTATAAATATTCTCTTAGAAATTAGGGCTAGCCTCTAAGGAAGAACAAGCTTTAGAAAGAGGTAATGTCTCAACTTCAAAAATCTCTAAAAAAATCCATTTTAGCTCCTTTTTCCTCCAAACAAATTGCAATAGGTTTTAATTTTAGTATTCTTACTGTTGTTACATTTTATTCTTAGATTCAAATCACTTTGGAGGAGTTTCACGATCAAGAGGAACATCTCTCTTTAGAGCTTTTTGGGGATTTTGATACATAGAGGTAACTTCCTATTTTCAACATGAAATTATGGTTTTATTGCATATCTAGGGAGCCCTAGGCCTAACCTAACTGTAGGAATAGGAAACCCTAGAATTTGGGTCCATTTCGTATCCTATTTGGACACGTATCAGTGTCCCTATGCAAGTGTTTGTGAAAATGCCACAAAGAAACTTTTTGTGTTATTTTCGAAATCTTTTTGAATAGGAATTTAATTTTTGTTGTCGCTTACACAATTCTTCACGACTGGGGGTGTCCCTATGTCGCATCGTGTCGGATTCGACACGTACACAAGCGGGTGCGCGCACGCGGGGCTGTGTACGTGTCCTGCTGTGCGGGGGCTATTGCTCTTCGGACACAACACAAGGACACGTGAAACTCGACACACACTAGGGTGCAATGACTGAAACCATGTGTGTCAAGTCTCACGTATCCCCGTGTCGTGTCGAGTGAGCACGAGGCTCTGCACTGATCGGGACTGACAGGTTCAGTCGGATTTGGGTGTCACTGATACGCGTCTATAAGTCAGACATGCGGACACTAGGACCCAGTACAGACACCTAGACACGAGGACCTATCCTAGGCGAACCTAGGTTAGTGACCTCGAGACACGTTGTGTCTTGTGTCGTGTGCACGACACGCATGCACACGTGCACGATGCAGTGCACTGAAACAGTACCTGTGTGCACTGTTTCGTGTCTTGATTCAGTTTGGACACATTGTGTCCACTTGGGTGGACACCATTATATTGTAGGACACGTATATAATATATATTTTAATTACCAACCTCTGTTTATACATTTTAGCTTGTTTTGATTGATCAATTCTCATTACCCTAAAATCTGAAGCCCATCTTCATTTATTGTCTTTTTTCTAGTTTTTTAATGTAGTTTTTGACACACTTTTGATTAATCTAATTACTGTTAATGTTTAGGTTAGAGTCCCTAAATGGGTTCTCCTATGTATTATCTAACCATGGTTAAGTTTTTGGGTTGATTGGTGGTATGTTGGAATCATATGGGGATTGGGAACTGTAGGACTAAACTGGGGTTTATTTGGACTGAAAACAAGTTCAGTTTTCATGAGTTTTGTGCATTGTTTCCCTTCATTCCCTTTATAGTTAAAACTGAACTGTAGTGATTGTTTGGTCATTTCAAATAGATGTAACCTGAGATTGATTGGGTTGTAGGTTGATAGTTGAGTTGTCAATTGTTTAGTATTCCATTTGACTAAGGGTTATAGGGTGTTAGATATTGCATTATTGAACTGTCAAGCTTTGGCTTTCTTTTCTCTGAACATTTTTCCAGCCTCACTTCACTGTTTTGCAGTCCATATTGGACTGTACACACACCCTTCACTAAATTCTGATTTCCATATACACAAACCATTACACACACCCTCTCTCTATATATATTTTCTAAAGTACATATATGTAAATATGTAATATATATATATATATTTTTTTTTATATTACATATATTACATATATGTAAATATGTAATATATGTAATATAAATATGTAATATTTTTTTTTACATGTAATATAATATGTAAATATGTAATATATATATATATATATATATATATATATATATATATATATATATAAAATATATATATATATATATATATATATATATATATATATATATATTATGGTTGTGTAATATATGGGTATCTAGTATAGATACATACATGGGTGTATAGGTTATATTAGAATATATACAAGTATCATATATATGTAACTTGTGTATATACTAAATATATGTACTATACATATATATGGGTTATGTTTTAGATTATATATATAACTCAATATGTGTAGTATTTTAGATATTGGTAATGTCTTGTAGTCATGTATTATGGGTTGGCCTATAGGCATGATATAGCCTATGGCCTGTGTGTGCCTGCTTGACTAGAGAGTCTAGATTAGACTTGTTTAGCCTTGTTTAGACTAGTTTGGGCTAGTTAGACCTAGAATGACTTGTTTGACCTAGTTTGGACTTGTTAGACCTAGTTGGACCATAGTTGACCTAGTTTGACTTCTAGGGTTGACCAGAGTTGACCAAGAGTTGACTTTGGCCTAGATTGACCTAGGTTCATGTAGAATGCATAGTAGAACTTCATTTTACCATTTTAGACTTGTTGTGACTTGTGCTGTTCTGATTAGGAGCCAGACACCACTCCTTAGACAGTACTTTTATATTGGACACTCAGATACCAGGCGAGTACATTCTCTGATCATTTCATATCCTGCTTAGAATTATTTTTTGCATTAAATTACTTTACTTGTTACTGTCACGTTGGTCACACAGATTGGTACTATATGGATCCCTTCTTGAGATGTTATTCTTAGGGAGCATCGTGTACTACATGTTCTGTGCGTTTCACTTACATGGCGTATCACTATGCTTCATTGGTTCTTTGATCACTTTTGACATATATTCTTATGATCACAGAGTCTCCTAGAATCTCTTATCCCATTTACTTGGTATCCTAGAATCTCCTAGAATCCCCATTTATGGGACATCCATGTATCACCCTTCGGGGGCCTTTGCATGGAATCATAACATAACCTGGTTGGATCCTTATGTATTGATTGGGGGTACGGGGGAGTAGAAGTAGACATGTGAATAATACCCAAGTAGTATCTTATCAGAATCTTTCCATAGTGTCTCATCAGAATCTCCTATGCCATTTACATGTCTATATTGTACTCTGACTCACTAGCCACTGTTAGTCTCTATTTATAGTAGATATTTCTATTACAGTTCTCTCTCTGTTTACATACTGCACTTCTTTCAGTACTTGTATCTTACTTTACTGCATGATTATATTTTCTAACCTGCTATGAACTGTTGAGATGTACTGTACTCGCTCCTGTCCTGGCTGGACCTGTTAAAAATATTACAAAGGACGAGGAGGAGGCCTATGTGGATACCTTCTACGGGGCAGCCCTAGACGACACTTGCGAGCTAGACTCTCAGGAGGACCCAGCTCTAGCTGAGGACATCACCCCCATTGCCTAGACTAGTTTAGTTAGGCTTATCTTATTTTATGTTGTCATGAGACTGTTAGCTAGACTTTACTTCTGTTCAGAGATTTGGAGTTGTATATATTCTTTCATTTACTGTAGCTGAGTTTGTACTCTGGATATTGCTGGGATGTTATCTTAGACTACTTTATCATCTATTTTCCTTGAGTACCATATCATATCGTGCTTTCTTCTTCCTTAGTTGTAATTGAGTTTATTTACTGCTATGTCATCCCCATTCGGGAAGTATAAACTGTTTGGAGATATATTGTTAGGTGTATGTTCAGCTAGGACAGCGTGCTACCGCCGACACTGCGGTGTAGGCTGGACGTACCCACGTCTCGTGCCCTTATTCTAGGGTA
Source organism: Iris pallida (assembly GCA_029216955.1). Classification (NCBI taxonomy): domain Eukaryota; kingdom Viridiplantae; phylum Streptophyta; class Magnoliopsida; order Asparagales; family Iridaceae; genus Iris; species Iris pallida. The sequence goes on along the minus strand of JANAVB010028000.1, from coordinate 10,575,584 downwards.
CGGGTTGTGACATGAGGCACTCACACTCTTCTGACTCCTTAATTTGGGACTCCGATACCAGCACGAGTCAAGTCTTTAAGAAGATGTTGTCTGCTAACATGATCACTAATCAGTTAACCGTCGAAGACAATCAGTGCAGGAGGTTACAAGAGTTAGAAGCGTTGGATGAAAAGCGCTTGCTCGCACAACAAAGGATTGAGCTTTACTAAGCTCGCATCTCTGGGGCCTTCAACAAAAAGTTCCGTAAAAGATTCTAACAGGTGGGCGACCTCATCTTGGCAGTACGGAGACCGATGGTGATGATCCACAAGACCGCTGGGAAGTTCGAGCCCAAGTGGGAAGGACCGTTCGTTATAGAAACGGTATACTCCAATGGTGCTTATCGGCTAGCTAAGCCTAATGATGACTTGCTAATGATGCCCATCAACGACAAGTTGCTAAAGAAGTATTACGTCTGAAGACAGAACCAGTATAGGTACCCACATCCCCTGAAAAGGGTGCCCATGGGTTCTGGTAAGAGGATCTCTCTCCCTCCCTTCTATATATTCTCTCAAGTAGATGAAGCACTTCACGTCCATATTACCTCTGGATTGGTCCTCTATGCCTGGAAGATGCGACTACCATGTTCACATTACCTCTGAGTAGTCATTACACTTGCATCAGTTCAATGATTATTCCGACAGTCTAGAAAATAGTTCACATTTATATTACCTCTGGATTGTTGTTCTATACCTCGAAAAAGATCAAGCCTACCAAGTCCATATTACCTCTGGTCAGGCAAATCCATTATGAAGATTCCTTCTTTATTCTGAAGACAAAAGCAAAAGGAACAAGAAAGCTTCTACATATAAAAACATGTGGCTACAAAGACGTATTACAGACTCTTCGTAGTTACAAACACAGAAAAAGAGAGCTGGAATTACGGTACAAGCTCTCAATGGCGCGGGCGAGATGGTGACAGAGCCAACCACTTCTTGGTTAAAAGGAAGCCACCACCCGAAGCTGCTATTGGCCCGAGCCGGGAATGAAGACTAGCACAGGACTCCCCTATCTCCGTAGCTGGCCGGAGAGAGCAACCACAGCAGCAGGCCTTGCCATTCCTCGGTTGGCACAGTAACCCATGCGAATTCAGGAAGCAAGGGTTCGAGACACCATTGACACCCACGACATCTAGGATGGGGGACGTCTCAAGATCCAGTAGTAGTTCTACTACAGTTTCTTTGGATGAAAAGATTTTCCACTGACGGTAACCTCAAGCAAACTCTAGGGTCATTAGGAGCCGAGCATCGGATAAGTAAGGTCTTTGTTAAAGCAGCTGAGTCTTCACTTGAAGGAGATAGTCCTTTATATAGGCTGTTTGTATGGTCCAAGCACGAGCCAGACATCGGTCAGAAGGAAGCTTACAAGTTAAGCTAAAGCTCTACTCCATGTCAGATGACAGTACTGCGGGTGACCGAAGGAACGTGACTTTGAACCTCTTTTGCTAAAGGGATTCGTGATCCCTGCAAAGACTCAAGAGGCTCCAATATCAAGAAGCCATCATGAGCCCATTCTTTGAAAAGATGACTCACAACAATTAATGCTAAGAGCTAGGCATGACATCAGCCATCACCCAGCTCGTACAGTCTTGACACGTGTTCATATCAAAGTATCCCGAGCTTGACTCAAGTTCGGGACACTTTGAAGGAGGTCTTGTAGAAGCATGAAAAATCTCAGCTGAAGACATCCCTTCGCCAAAGCGCAGAAGATATAAAAGACTGAGGCTCAGTGCTAAAATGACAAAATAGAAGATATGGAGAGAAGTTCCTTTATTATTATGTCTACAAAAGTCTAGTACAGACACATTAGGACTATACATAAGGGACTAATTATGTTCTTCTACAAAGGATCTAGTACAGATTCGACAGAGCTAAGAGGGAAGTTCCTTAAAAGAGCGAATATTTATTGCTCTTTGCTTCAGAAACCAAAGCTTTCAAGCCAGAGGCGCAGCCACCTGCCTGCGCCAATCTCAGAAGAAAGATGGTGGTAGGCCCCCCTTTCCTTTTTTTTTACTTCAGAACCCAGTATTTTACTCCAGAGGTGCAGCTACCTACCTACGCCAATCTCAGACACGCAAGGGTGTCATACCCTTCCCTTCGCAGTTAACACCTTCACTGTTCAGAGGTGCAACTACTTACATTCGTTCGCATGAGGCACAAGATGGTGATATGCTTGCACCATCTCCATTCCTACGGTACAGTCGTTTGCTCTGGTTCAGAAGCTTAAGTCACTTTTCTACAAGAGACTTGGGAACTCCCATCGCAGTAATGTAAGTCAGCCTGTCGTTCAAAAAGCACATTAAACTCGCCAACCTGAAGCACAAGCCTACTTATCGCCTACAGCACAGTAACTCCGGTATCCCGAAACACAGCTTCATAAGTTGCTCTATATGCACAGAAGTCTCGTCGTCATTCGAAGCCAAGTTCACTCGTCGTCTGAAAGCACAGAGGTTCCGTGGTCTCCAGAAGCACGGTCTACTCGTCGCCCTAGAAGCACAACAGTACTTAGTTCTCACCAGAGGTGCAAGAAGCATGGTTCTACCCCAATTAGTTATTTTAAACTGCCTCTTGCAGAGAAGATTGGGATTAAATCATGATTGATATCATATCAGATTGATTTAAATCTTAGATGAGGATCAATTAGACTCCAAATCTAGGATAAAATCCCAAGATTTACTCGATTGTATCCGAGCAAGCAAATCGGCCCGTGCCACGTGTCACCTCCTTCGGTTATGTTTATAACCATCAGTGATTACGTTTGAAAGGAATCTCGATGTCCGCCACGTGTCAGCTCCGCAGAAGTCTACACCGTACAATGATGACAGATTCTTCTTCCACCAAACGATCAATCGATAGACAAAGAAAAAATTGACCATCGACAATCTTTAAAGGAACAACAATCTTTATCCACGAAGAGTCGACCACCCTCATCCACCGATCAACCAAAGAACCAACCAACCAACCATCTTCAAGGGATCTTCTCCTCCAGACAGCCTCTTGATCGGTGACCCCAAAGTCCCATCAAAGGCGCTAGAGAGCCATAGCAAGGTTGATTCATCATCTGATCATCAACGGAGTAAAGAAGCTGCTGCAACGCTCGATCTCCACCGTCACACTTTCCCAGAAACGTCTTCTCCCAGTACTTAGAATATTATGTTCAGGACTTCCTTCTTTGTACATAGATACCTTATAAGTTCAATAAAGCAAAAAGTTTGTTCAACCTTTTGTCATGTCGAACAGCAACCGATGTAGAGGAACCTTGTGACAGTTGTTATGATGACGACTGGGTCATGGATACGGGGGCATCGTATCATGCCACTCCAGATAGGAGGATCTTCACGTCATATCGCGACGACAAGTTTAGACGTGTGAAGATGGGCGACAAGGGGATGGCTGCAGTTATTGGCATGCACAGTGCATGATATTCTGCTCGAGAACCCATGTGTATGGGGGAGCTTCAAGTTCGGATACGAAGGTGGCAGGTTTAGGAGTTTGAATCTTGTGAGAACTGTACGGTCCGCTTGGTTGGGCCAGCCAAGGGTGAAGAAGCTCGTCGGAACATTAGCACTTTCTGGTGGAAGACGAAAGTCGGAGACAAGCAGCCAAGACTTACGATGAGACTAATTTTTAGGGACTTCGATCTTGGTCGTGTCATTGATATCAGCAGGATCCCAGTGGTGCAGGAGGTGCTATGCATGGCAGTTAGCATCGACGTGACGGTCGAGGAGCTAGAGACAAATAAAGATACAAAGTAACTCGGGGGATCGGAGATTAGTGGCATGGGGGAGTAAGAATTCTGTCATGGGACGACATGCATGGAGTCCAGTTGAGGACCCATGGGGTCAATACCCTCTCATCTGACTGGAGGGAGAGATTGTTGGAGTCTAGTCTGGATTTGGTAACAATATGCTTGTGGAATCCAAATCTTATTAAATATTTGATTTGATTAGATTTGGATGTCCATAATTGGTGTTGTGCTATTTTAGATATAATAGGATTCTTATTTTAGGAAATCCTATTATGATCTAAAATAGAATAATCGATGGGCTATTTTAGGTGTAATAGGATTCTTATTTGAGGGCTTCATAATTAAGAAATAATATTATAACCTAAAATAGGATTTTCTTATCCTATATACATAGGGTGAGGGTGGAGGTACAAAGAATAAGCACAAAAAGCATAAAAGTGGAGATTCGGGTTGCTTGTCCACAAGGAAATCTAATTAGAGAAAGTTCATACTTTGCTCTTCGGACTTTGCCATCCAAGACAGAAGGAAGAAGATCTAATCAAGGAGTTGTCAACTTCGGCTAGGGAGATTGTGTCACGACCCGCACCCAGTGTAAGGGTACGAGAAGTGGTTATGTCCAGCCTACGCTGCAGTGTCAACGGTAGAACGTTGTCCTAGGTCACAACCTCTAACAATATCACTGTACCTGTGCAATGATATACTTTCCAAAAGGAGAACAATATAAAGGTACAACTCAATCAAATGATCTAAGGTGGAAATAAGGAATAAAAAGGGATAAGATAAAAGAGTAACCTCTAACAAGAGCTATAAATAAGAGTAATATCTGAGTGTTCAAATAATACAAAATAACCAATATCTGGAAGTACATCAAATAAGACAACTAAAAGGGAAACTAGTCTACAGATCTAATCTAGATAAGAGACAAGTCCTCAGCGACTGCTGGATCCTCCTGAGGGTCCAATTCACCGGTGTTATCTAAGCCTGTACCATAATATGCGGGGCAGAAATCCTCCTCATCATCTGTAATATTTTTAACAGTCCATTTAGGACGAGAATGAGCACAATATATCTCACGTAGTTTATATCTTGATAGGAAATATAAAGCATGTGATAGAATAACATACATGAAACACTGTAAGAAACAAGCATAAAAAGAAAGAGAGAAACTGATAATAAAATCTACCTATATATAATAATAGAGAACTGGAAGTGACTATGTTATTTAGAGTACAAGATAGACATGTGAACGGCTTGATTTGTACATGATTACACTACAGAGTTTATACATGATTACAATACTTAGAAATTGTTCATATGACTATTTCTACTCTCCCATGCCCCAATCAATACACAAGGATCTAGACAGGTTATGTTATTGAACATGATAGTTTATACATGAAGCTCATGAGATCATGAGAGTATATGAGAGCACATGAGTATACATGAAAAATAAGAGTCCATAAAATACATGATGTTCGTGAAAAGCGCATGACATGATGTATTCGATGCAACCGAGGAGGATAACATCTCATGTAAAGATCCATGTAGTACTAATCCGTGATAATGTCGTGTCAGCATCAAGTAAATTAAACTATCACAAGAATATAATTCCTAACAAGTATAAAACGGTCAGAGAATGTACTCGCCTGATATCTCGACTATCTGATGAGAATAAGAGTCCCAACTGGAGTATCCGAGTCCTATTTAGCACAACCATAGGTTACAAAGTGTCTAATATGAAATATATAAAGTCTACAATGCATTCTAAATGATTCTAGGTCCTTCTAGGTCAAAGTCAACCCTTGGTCAACTCTGGTCAACTCTGGTCAAACCTGGTCAACTATAAGTCAACTATAAGTCAACTGAATCCATTCTTCCAGAGTACCATTGTGTTTAGATTCTGGACCTCCGGAGGGTTGTGCCTTGATAAGCACAAAATAGTTCACCCTGTTATAGTACTCCCTTCTTTCGTCAACAATATCTGTTACCACCGGATGCCTTAGTTCATTGTGCACCCCGTAAACCTCTATCATTTGCTTGGGTGCCACTCGCCACATTTTCCTTACGAACTCATAGTACTCGTCCAAGTTGTGGCTGTCATTTACCAATTTGGCAAAGGGTACGAATCGAGACATAATCTACACCAAGAAACCCTTTGGTTAGTATCCTTCTGACTAAGATTTAAATAAATGGGTTAGATAGTATAAAAATAATTATTTTGTGTAGTGTTACTAATTATCGGTACTACTTTCCTTAGGATAATTCAAGAACTTTTAGGTTGTGGTTGAAACTAAGGATCTCCACCTATAAATTCATAATCTATACTCTACTTTATACCTTTTATTAATCTAGACCTAGACCTGTCCTAGATTTTCCATTCTGTGCTAACCTACATGGGCCAGCACTAAAAAGACGTGTCACGTCCCGCATTCCAGATACAACGGTAACGTCATGAACACATCCCCAGGCTACACGCCGAATTCGCGATTGTCGCCCGTAAATCAGCAGAATGGAAAATACAAGAAATTATTACATTTATAAATACAATTTTAACTATAATATACATTAAGAGTCTTTCTAAAGGTACATTAATTACAAGTTCGTTACAACAAAATATTGTACATATGGCCAACTACAAAATGTTGGTTGCCGTCCTTAGATATTCTCCAGATCATCTATTTTTCGATATTATGCTCGTCATACAGGGATAATGGTTCCGCAGGATCGTCATCTTCCCCTAGTGAATAAATACTAGGTCGCTTAGAACAACAAGCAAGTCCTCAGTAAAAAATGATTAAAGGAATGAAAATACGATAGAGATTAGAAATAGATAACATATACCAAAATTTAGGGAATTAAAATTTAACTTTATGTATATAAATTGAATTTCTCAATATTATTGTTCTTTTCTCATTGCATAGATACTTAATATGCATATATGAACATATATTTCCTAAATGAAATACAAATTTGAGAACAACCTTTCCGAGTATTCTCCTAACCAGCTTTTCCAACAATAATCCCGTATACCTGGGATCAGGCTATGACTTGGTGGCACGGTGCTTAGAATCCGGCCCTGCCTCTCCTGGGCTTAAATGGAGTAAGTCTTTCTTAGACTTAGAAAATCACCAATTTGATGTTGCTATCGAAATTGGTGCAAATATCATATGGCACGGAATTAAATCCGGTCCTGCCTCTCATGGGCTAAATGGATGGTACGGTTATTACAGAACCGGCCTGTCTCTCCTGGGTAAGTGAGCTAAGCCTCACATACTCAATTTGTATGACCCTACGAACGAGCTAAGGTACTGATCAGCTTTAGTTGTATTATGTTGCGGAGCTGTATAGGTGATATTCAGGTTGTTATCCCCCGCCCAATGCTTTCTATCTAATTATTATGATAACTAAATTTATTACCATTATCTCATTAATAGAAAATTTATTTATTTAAGATGCTAGGGTGCATCTTGCATAAGTCCGTTTGAACGACTCTTAGAAATCAATTGTTCCAAATTGGTGTTTAGATACGAAACTACCAAATGGAATAATTATCCTTATGTGTTTTAAAGAATAATATTATAAAAGAGTTTAATCTAAATTGTGCCTACGTGACACGTGTCATGTGTCATACATATTCTAAATTCTTCTAAATTTATGGAATCACCCAATTTCTCGAAAGGTCGAGAATTTGGCTCTCTTGAAATTTTCGAAAATTTCAAGAGTCTCCTTTGTATTTGTTGACTCTGAAAAATTTATAAGAGACAATATATATAAAAATTATAATCCCGGGTTCGCCGACCCCTTCGGTGGAGCAACTGTCAATACCGGATCCACGCAGTTAATATTTCAGGTTTGCCGACCACTTCGGTGGAGCAACTCTCAACACCGGATACTCACGCAATTTAAATAAATAAGAAAAATAAATGTCGTAATAAAGAATTTCCTTCATACCTGAGCATGCTAGCATTTTATTTAATTGCAATGTTCCTTGGTGCTACACAATCCAAGTAAACACATAGCTATTGCACAATGCTATTAAATACTACATGTTGTGAATAGGTTCCAAAATTAAAATCTAATATGCTCAACTTCAACTTATACTACATATATTTAACCCCTTGAAGTGTAAACTAGCAAAAATTAATAAGTATGTTACCCGGTTAATCCGGTATTCATAAATGTCTCTTCTAACCACGTGTTCATGATAAAATGGTCCTTTTAAGTTTGATTTAAATTCTGGACAGATTTGAATAATATAATAAATTAATAATATGCCAATCATAACTATTACAAGGTCAATTTAAAATATTCCTTAATATATTTATATTCATACTCATAGTTGATAAGACCCTTAAATGATGAAAATTTCTACTTGTGGACATATAAAGTGGTAAAATATATACATATTTATATATATAATGGTTCATGATCTTCCATCCTTTTTAATATAAATCTAGTAAATTATGTGCTTGTATCCATGTAAGTTGTCCCCCTCTCTGCACACATAACCATTTGTTTGTGTATTTATACCTAAAATTAAGCAAGGTGTCCATGTTGTGTTTACATGTTGTGTCCAATTATATTCAAAGTATCTTTTTGTGTGGTGTCCACTTGTTGTGTCGAAGTTACATATTCAATCAAAATATCTATTTGTGTTGAGTGCAACACTTGTGTCCAACTTATGCATGTATAAAACATGTTGTGTCCAAGTACCTATTTGAGTTATGTCTTATATATATATATATATATATATATATATATATATATATATATATATATATATATATATATATATATATATATATATATATTTGTATTGTGTCCAAGATGCACATACCATCTCTATATTCATGCTACAATATTACATGGTGGGTTTTAACCACAATATATATATATTTCAGAAAATGGATATAATCCCTAATTTATTTCATGATAAATTTAGAGCTGAAAATAAGAGAAGTCTCAAGGAAGAGGGAAAGAGGGAGAGGACTTGCCTTGATGACGACATAGATTTGCTTTCCCAACTTCTTCTTCCTAACATAACCCAATACAAAGGTTTACCAATTTTGTATATAAACCCAACTTCCTTTTTGACCTAGAATTGAAATTAGAAGGAAAAGAGAAAGGAATGAAGAACTTTACCTAGGTTTTTAGGTTGTGTAAGAGGAGGAGGAGAAGAAGATGATGCTGGAAGGGGGGGTGGGTGGCGGTCGACGGCGGCGGCCGGCTGCGTGGTCGGCGGCAGGCTCGAGCAACGGGCAACGGCAGCAGCTTAACAGCAGTAGCAGCAATGGTAGGAGCTGTAGTAGTAAATGAGGATGAGGAGGAGGTGGGAATGGAGAAGGAAATGGTAAAGAGTGGAAGAAATGGGGAAGGAGATGAAGAAGAGGAATTAAATGGAGTGAGAGGGGTGAGGTGGCAATGGGAGAGGGCTCTCTTTCTCATGTAATGCCATGTGTCTCTTCAATTTGCCACATGGATTAAGATCATGCCACGTAGCTCTTCTTAGTGCCACATGCATTCTTGTGTAAACACCTCAACAATTGAGTTGGTGAATAAAACATGTAATTACGAAATTTTTGTAGGGGTCCAAATGTAAAGTTTTATATTTTAAGTAGAAAATATTATGATTATGATTATTTATTAATTAAAAAATAATAATTAGTGCATAACAATCTACGAAGAAAAATCGGAATTAACAAGTGTTTAGAGTGGTTTACCTATTGAGAGTCAATATCTCAATGAACGAGCCTCCAAACACGTCGATGCCGACTTCTCCTGGTCCAACGCCTCCGATCCCTCACTGGCAAGTCTCCAACAGGTTCCTCTCCTCCAAACGATCGCAGCACACTTCGTTTGGAAGGATTTGGATGAGAAACGAAAAAAAGGAATTTTGGAGGAGAAGGAGAAAATTAGGGTTTTAAAGAATTTGACGGCTACAAGTTTTTACACAAATAAGGGGAGGGAGGGGGGCTGCTGTTTGGCCAGCTATAGGGTTAGCTAGGGTTAGGTTAGGGTTTGCTATGGGCCTTATGCAAGTTAAAGTCTATGTAAAGCCCATTTGCAAAAGGCCAAAAGGGCTACATGTAAAAATAGTCTAAAAAATGATTTTAGTTGTTTCCTAATATGGACAACTGCTCTAACTTAAAATCTAATTAGCTAAAAATGATTCTACTTACATGATTAGTCTTCTAATGAAGGTTGACTACGGTTAATCCATTTGCCACTACCAAAACACCAATCAAAGCTACGCACCAATCAATTTAATAAAAAATAAAATATAAAAATTCAAATTAGCGCACAATTACTAAAATACCCCTAATTAGAAAAAGTGGGAGTGACAGTTGCTACGGGTTGGTGGATGATCTCAATTGTAATCTTCTGTTTTTTCTTCTTGAGAGTGGTGAGGGGGTTGAACCTATTAGGGCAAAGGGTTCAACGTGGGTTCTGTCAATCTTGTAATTTCATCTGAATTATTAAAGGTTGGAATTTGTCCAGGTGATGTACGTCACCGCCATATACTTGTCTTCATCTTGTGCTTGGTGTCCGTTAGACGGTGGTTGATTTTGGTCAGGTGGGTTGACTAACGCTTCCGCACGCGCCCAACATTATTTGATATGAGAAAGAAAAATGGAGAAAAATATAGAAATTTCAACAGAACAGAAAAAGTGAAAGAAAAAATATGCTTGTATAATATATTGTCTAATTTATAATTATATTTATACAAATTACATTCTTTAAGCATTGAAGTCAAATAGTAAATATATATTTTTAGCTAAGAATATAATTGATAAAATTTATTTTATTTATTTTATTTTTTCAATCTTTTTTCATATCAAACAAAAAAAAAAATTCTCTCTCTAATTTTTCAACCATCATAAGAAAAACAAAAAAATTTCTATGTAGATAAAAAGGATTGTTTTTTTTTATCATTTTCACTGAACGGAGCCTTAAAAATTTTGCTGAAAAAATCAGCTAAACTTTCTTTGGTCCAATTACTTATTGGGTCGGTCACGATCATAGTTATTTTACAACTTCCGAGAAGAATGATGAAAAAGACAAAACAGAAGTTGAGGAGGAAAAAACACCCACAAAAAAGTAGGTATGGATAAAAAAGCATTCAAAACATTATGTATGTTTGCATCTTGTCCTTCGGTGGATAAACTATATATCACCACGTGATTTCTTCCAATGGTCGGAGGACACAGTTTTAAATCTGCAATGGTGTGCTTGTTGGCTACAATTTTTTTTAAGATGTCCACAATACGTTCGAAATTTAGTGCACGCTTTATTATATACTTGTTGGCTACTTGACAATTAACAAATTGTTGGCTGATGCGTGAATAATAATAAATATAAAAGGTTAATAAGTTGTTAAGAGTTCAATACCAACTAGGGATTTATTTTGTCCATGTAACTAATAGAAACTATAAAAACTAAAAATGTGGACGTACATCCCTAACAAAAAAAAATTCAAAATTTATAATATTATAAACAAATGTTATTTCTAGGATTTGACTCACAAATAATCAAAAAAAAAAAATAATGCCGGCCACCTTAACCACTTAAAATTATAATTATTTAATTATAAATAAATTATATTAGATAGTTAAATACATAGTTAAGTATTTCTACATAATTAATGGAATATTTAGATAGTAGTTTAGTTATTATTTATTATATTTATTTATTTAAATGGATGATGATATACATACGGCTTGGACGGCTGACGTTTGAGCCGTTTTCACGCCGTATTATATTGTAGAAGATAATTTGTCTAATAAAAATAAAATATATGTACGTTTTTTCTGTTGTAATTTTTGTGTTAAAATTATTTTAAATTGTTTAATAGATACTTTTATATAATATTTTTTTGGATAACCCAAAAAAAAAAATTTAAGTGCATAAATTCACATTACGGTATTTAGATGTTAAAATATTAATGTGGAAAAGATAAAAAATTTACAATTGTATCACAATAAATTAATTATCAAACTAAATTGATAATTAATTATTAATACATATTATTTAACTTTTTTAAATTAAGTATGAACCTAGCAAAATTTCTTAACCCTCACCAATTTCTCATCTATTTACGTTCTTCTCTTCACATTATTATTAAGTAGCCAAACAAAATTCATGAACTTTTTTTTACATTTGTTATTCTCTTAACTCCGCTTCTTTCTTAACTGGAAACCCACAATCCACCTTGATTTCCTCCTCTGCTAGCACCCCAACCTCGAGCGCCACCTCTTCCTCCTCCTCCGTTGCTCCTCTACCCATAGTACTTGCCCTTGCTCACTTAGACTCTGAATCTCTCATCCTTCATCCTCTCTACCTCCCTCCATGTAGATCGTGTTTCCTATTGCATTCGTGTCCCCGAACTCGACCTCATCCAGTTTCATCTCCATTCCACCTTCTTCTGCCTCGTAGCTTCCTTCCTCCATTCTAAAACCCTAGATTAAGTCCGCTCTGCTGAGTACTCCTCCGGCACAGACTTCGTTCTCACTTTCCGTGACATCGAATGGATGAACCAGGAGCAAGCACTTCAGCCCACATATTCCAAAAATAAATTATGTAGGCATAACTCAGTTTGCCCACGAGTTTCACTCGACAAGAAATAGGAGGTAACGATTACCTGTGGTTCTCATCCTTATTTTGTTATAGAGGCAAACATTGGAACTTCTACAGCTCCTCCATTCCACAGAGTTTCACCCTTTATGTTTGAGTTCACCCAACCAAACGGTGTAACACCCCAGTCCCAAAATACGTAAGACCAGATATACAAATACATGTCAGCAATACTTCACCAATGGGCCAAACTATACAAAAAGTCCATTAGCGAAATACTTAAGCTGTAAATCATGATAACATCCCAGAAACACAACACAGTCCACATGTATACATCTAATCACATCCACAGAGTAATAGTCCACAAGATATCAAATCCAATAATGATAATATAACAATATCCAGTAGTAAAGAATAATGTCTGTATGGGCAAAAGACATTCCGAAACCACAGAAAAAGAAATAAAGTAATAATTAACTGCAAGTCTGATGAAATGAAAAAATAATGTAGCAAGTCTAAATATGAAAATGACATGATTACGAGAAATCCTCTGAAACTATCTCGCCCTCCTTTGCTGGTACGTCTCCGTTCTTTGCTCACGAACCGTAAACCTCATGGTAATCTTCAGCTTCATCTAAGCCTGAAAAATAGCCAGGTCCTCAGGGGACTGGCAAGGTACATAACAAACATGCCAATGTACAAATATGGAAATATGAACTAAGGTAATCTACTGTATCCGTTGATGTGCTATGCGAGTGAAAAACTTTTCTGGAATACCAGACCTCTCTACTAAGGCTCACAAGCACCTCAGCATGATATTGTCCCCAGTACCGTGTCTTAGGACCAAGGACAATCAATTCTCGATGGTGATAATCCTCCACTCTGCTACAGAGCTAAAGGGTCACTAAACAGCCACACGACATTAGGTCTGATATTGTAGTCAAGTTCTTCCCAACCCTATGTCTAGAGTCTAGCAATTTCCAGTCTGTAAAGTCATCTCGATAAAAATAGCAATAATGATGAAAAATCTAGAATGCTAGTACGAGGTCGATACCACAAATAGTCATGTAAACCTCGCATCATAAATGTGTCGGTGTCCTATGGTCAATCGTGTCAATGGACACGTCATATGCACGTAATGCCTATGTCTGTAACCCTCCTGAATTTTCAGGAAATTTTTAAAATTATTTTTTTATTGAAGAATAGCTTGTTAATTATTTTAATTAAATAATTAATTGATTATTTCTAATCAGGGTTTAATTATATTGTATATATAGATGCAAGATAATGCTATTTTCTATCTGACAATATTGTTGGCAAGATCATCAGGGTTACTTTTATTAGTGCTAGTCAAATTTTATCCTTATAAATATTGGCTCTATATTATTTATAATCCTTAGTTATTGTCATATATTATAATTAATAGCAAGTTTATAATTATTTTTACCTTTTATTTATAGTTTATCACTATTATTATATTTTTATTGCCATGGTCTTTATTATTATTTTATTAAATTAGATATCCCTATTAGGTTTTATTATTAAATTATATTGTCTTAAGAATTGCTTATAGATGTTTTATTAGATTTAGATATTATTCTATATATATATATATATATATATATATATATATATATATATATATATATAGCCTTTTTTAACCAAGTTCCTCTTAACCCTAACCTAGAGCTTTATCTCCAAGCCGCCCCCCTGACCTCACCTTCAACTCGCCTACCTCCTCCCTCAATCCGAGACTCCTCGCCGACGTACGGAGGTGCACAAGGCCAGACGGGACTGCGGTTGCCGCTAAGCAGCAGAGCCGGCCGATCCCGGCGACCCCCGGCGGCGCCACCGCGCCTGGAGGCCGACCTCGACCCCCTGCGGCGGGCAGGTAACCCCCCCCGAGCGACCCCGTGGCTCTTCCATGTGGGAAATCTTATTTTTTACTGTAATCCTAGTTTTAGGGTTTTTAATCCAATTAATTCAGTTTTTTTAGTGTTAATTATTGCCTAATTATTGGTAATTAATTAGATCTAATTGAAAGGGATCATTAGTAATTAAGTATAGGATCTACATTAAATTTCGTGTGAATTAATATTATATTAGTATTTATTACTATTTACTTATAATTTTATATGCGGTTATTAATTGTTTGTATTTACTGTTTTAATCGTTAATTAATAATTTTATTATTAATTAAATAAAACCTTGTAGAGGAAAAAGTTTGTAAAATTTATGTAGAATTTTATAACAATTTTTCCAGAAATTATAGAATTTTATTTGTAATTATTTTATATTAAAAACCAAGAACTTTAGATTTTAAATTAATTCCAATTACCGTTTTTTAATTTATTTATTTAATTGGTTGTTAATTAAATAATATATATTATATAGAAATGTTTGTAAAAATATACTTTACTGTATAAAAATATTTCCAATATTTAATTATATTTATTTATATTTATTAGATTTAGAAGGATAATTTGATTACTAAGTATATTATATAATTAATCGATATTAATTATATAATTATTTGTAAATGGGTAAATGTTAAGGTTTCTGTTGTAAATAGATAATTAAACTATTTTGGAAATTATTTTAGGTATTTTATTTATTACTAATTTTTAGGATTTAAAAGTAATTTCAAGAATTATTTTAGAATTATTTATTAAATTGTTTATATTATTATTAATTTAAATAATTACTAATTATGTGTATTTGTGTAGAATAGTGAATTTAGATTTAATGGTTAAATTTAGGTTTTATAGTGAATTTCAAGATTTAATTTGAATTATTATGTATTATTTAACTATTTATTTAATAAATAGTTTTAATGGATAAATTCATTTCTGTAAAAATATATATATATATATATTTATATTCTGGTATTTATTAGTTATTATTTTAATAGACTAGAAATGTTTTTAAGGACTTTTACTATTTTTGTTATTATTAGGAATTGTGTATGCACGTGTGTATTAAATTGAGTAGTTAATTGATTATAATTAATTAATTACTAAATATCATGTTGTATTATTAATTATAGAATAAATGTATGATAATAAGTATATATACTTATTGTATAAGTATTATTCATAATTATTGGTACTAGTTAGCTAGTTTTAATAAATACTAATGTTTGTTGGTTATTAGCAATTAATCAATTTAGTAAATTGTTAAATAGAGATTAATTATAAATCATGCTTGTTTAGGATTGTTTGCTTCTCGGAACTCGGACTCTACATCGGACCCGGATACTCAGTTGCTGGACACAGGCAAGTACACCTTGCTTGATTGTATATTTTTCAGTTAGTTTATGTTACCTAGTTACTTCTCAGTTGTGTGCACGCGTCGTAGTAGTGGACTTATCCCGTGTATTGTGAAGGTATGTGGTACCTTCTAGCCGGACACGTATCATACACGATCACTATATGAGTGAGTTGAGAGCATGGATTTGTGTCGACTGATCATTGGCACGTGAGTTCGCGTCTGGTCTAGTGGTTGGTACAGGCTACTTATATATACTATGACGTCTTGCATATTATTTGTACCGTATACGGTACAGATATACATTGGGTGGGGAGAGTCTACTAGTGGTGTATGAGAATTCTGTTTCCAATGGACGCTGGATGCTCGTAGCCCCTCGTTTCTCAAACCGTAGAACGCTTGGTGGCAGTTTCTTCTTCTTCTCCCTCCCTCATGCACCATTAGAGATGTCTCGAGTGCATTACACATAGATGGTTAGTTTACCTGTCGTATGTCGCATGATATATCCTGTCCTTGTTTGGTTGGGGAGATGTTATGTTACATTTTGTTCTAGTTATTTATACTGCCCTGTACTATCATGCATGTCGATTTCTTGTGTACTTGTTACGTCCCTCTGAGGACCTGGCACCTTTTCCAGATTGGGACGAGCACAGGTACCGGACGGCTACGAGATTGGAGACTTTTGCTGACGAGGACTTCAATGTTGAGCCTCGTGAGTTTCTTGAGTTCTTAGGTGATTTCTGCTAGTGGCTATCTATTTCTTTTCTGGTTCAGTTGTACTCTTTTAGTAGTTCTTTCATACATTTATTGGTGGATTATTTTCCACTAGTCATGACTTGTAGTTTGATTCAGAGTTATTTTCATTCCTTCCAGCTTTATTCTGTGATTTTTCCTGTGGATGAGATTAGTATTTACCTGCCTGTATTGTTATTTAGTTGTTACTTCAGCGTACTACGATCGAGTATAGTCCATTAAATTGGGGTTTTTCTATACTTGATCGTACAGCTGGCACGCCACGTGTTCCTGGTCCCACATATTTTGGAACCGGGGCGTGACATGTTTTTAGTGGTGGCCCATGCAGGTCGAGAAAAATTGTTTGGTTACTTTACCGTACCAAAAGCCTGCGTATAGGATTAGGACTATTGTGTCTCATCCACAATTGATTATTTTTCCTTTGATCTCGTTTGATTTCGACTCATTTCAAACTCCTCGAAATACTTGATCTCTTCTTTGATTTATATCTTCTGACTCTTTGACTTCCTTGCAATTATATCCTTCTCGATCTAATCTACCGTACCCCTTGCTTGTCATGATTGATAGAGGTTTGGAAGATGCTATACTATACACTCTTGAGTTAACTATATGGCTAGATGGGTTACCTTGGCAGCTAATTATGCGGTTGAGTCTATAATTGAATTCTTGGAAAGTACTAAATATTGCAGGTTGATGAACACCATATTTTTGAAAGATATAATTTTTGCATGAATGATTAGTTAATTCAAAGTTGAGTAGTAATGATATATCAATTTCGAATGATAGTGAGAAAGATTACTTATACTCATATGGGAAAGACTGTTAGAAGTTGATTAATAAAATAAACTCGATGATCGATTTGAGAGGATGATTTAAAGTTTTGATTTGAGTTTTTAAAAAAAAATTCTATGATTGGTTAGAGAGGATATAAAATCAACTTGATGATTAAAAATTTAAATATTCACATTGCTACATGAGATTTAAATTGGTTGATGATTTATGTTGGTTTCCAAAATAGAAGAATAAATTTTTTTTTTAAATTTGAGGATAGATGATTGTAAATAGAAATAGTTAAGAGTTGCCTATGAGATTTATATTTCTTTAAAGATTGAATATTTTGACCTTGATGAAAAAAAGGGTTTATTTAAGAAGAATTTAGAAATTTGATGCATTTCATAAAGTGATTTAAAATTTGGAGTTGGGTAATTTTAATCTAAAAATTTTGAGGAGAAAAGAAAAGGATGTTTGTACTATAATAAAGTTTATTTCGAGGATCGATTTAGAAATTTGAGGTATTTTTTTGTGATTGAATTTTGTTTGATGGAACAAATTTTGATTGAAAAAAAATTTGAGATTTAAATCTTTTTTTTTAGATTGATAAATTTTTATTGAAGTTTCTTTTGGAAAAAAAAGAAGAATTTAGTATTATGATAATATTTATCTCGGTGATTGATTTAAGTATTTTCATAAGAGAGTTACAATCTTTTATATTAGGTAAACTGAATTAAAGTTGAGGAAAAAAAAGGGGGAAAATAAAAGGGAGTTGGTGTGATGATAAAAGGATTGGTTGGGTATTTAAAGTTATAATTATGATTATATGCGACGATCTTAAAGAGATTAAGAAAATTGGTAGATAATTGTTTGATTTAAAGATTTTATACTGAAGGAATTTATGAAGAAATTTTATTTACAGGAATTTGATTTTTTTTATCTTGATGAGGAAATAAACATAGAGGATGTTACTCTAATGAGATAGAAGTGTCACACCTTAGTTGCCATATTTTTTATAGCCATGATAGTGATTATATGCAGTTATAGTTAAGTCATCGACCCATGTGACTATGTCTTCTTCTTAAAATTTTATCATCCTTGTTCTCGACCCTAAACTAGTATCATGATTCCCTAATTGTTTAGAGCTATAGATGTCTATAAATTTTTCTTGACCATACCCCAAATCCGTCAACCAGTATATCTTCTCCTATATTTTAGTATTATATTATTAGTATTAATATTAGGAATATCTATTTAGTTGTTTGTTACTTTACCTGTAGACAATATTGGTTGATATTTTCTGTAATAAAAATTTTCCTTCACCTTTAGCTCATGCCACGGTTGCCGAGCTAAATACGGTAAGGATTTTTTTATCTAATTATTTATTTTCTTTCCTGATTTACTATTTATCGTGCTGCATAATTCTAGTACTATCGATCCAAAATTTTGTTTTCTTAAGCAATAATGGAAAGCAGATCATTACGTCTTATCCTTTTGAATAGACCAAAGGACTTTTTTTTTCTCATGTTAGGATTATTATTGCTTCTCTAGAAAATTCTATGTTGTTGCTACAATTTGGTAGGATAAACTTGCTTCCCTAAAGAGACAGTTAGAGGTACTAGTTCAATTCTTATAAGTTGCGTAGTATACCTTGTAGTCTAGCATCATACTTTTCTCAGGACCATTAAGAAATTATAGTTGGATAACACTGACTATATGTTGGTATAAGTATTTAGATTACCTAGACATAACTTTGTGGGTTCCTATCCCCTAGCTCAACTAAGGTTAGAGATTCATAGGGCAACTAGAAAGGTCAAATCATTATTTGTGTTTTGGACTTGAACTATCTTGTACTTTCTTTTCTTCTGTACGTTTATTTTTATCGTCTTGACTAATACTGCTGTTATAGCCTAGTTTTTACAAGCTTCTTCTTTTCTCAAGCTTGTTCTTGACACATATATTAGTGGGTGCACCCACTAAAATGTTGTCTAATCAGAATCGGTGCATGATGGTCTGGCCAACCTAGTGCATGTTGATTCGCTTTCCCTATGATTATTTTATGCAGATGAAGATATAGTAAACTTGTCCTAGGATCTCATTTGCGACCGTTTGACAATTTTTTTTCTTGAAATATTTATTCGCATTGGACCTTCAAATTTGTAATCGACCCCATCCCCCTTGAACTCTTCTTATTCTGCGTCTTAGTATAGAATTTCTCTTTTATAACCCTTTATTAGCTATAATTTATAGTAGAACCATCTTTCTACTAAGTCAGTTAAGTATACCTTGTATGATATCTTATTTTAGTAATACCCTTAGCACCCTAGTAGCCATCTTAGACTGATTTTAGTCGGACATTTAGCAAATAAAAGTTTTCCTATTATCCTTTCCTTGGTTCATATCATTGATCCCTTACCATGACTTGGGTAATTGAAGCACAATATTAGGATTTTTCTTCCAATAATTGCACCATTATGATCTAGACAAACCGTACCATACACATGACATTTATGCCCCCCATAAACACACCTTTATGTGCTCTATTTTAATAACTCTACTTGTTTGACAAATCTTTCCCTTAGAATAGACTATTTGTGTCCTCTCCTTATCCTATTAGATTTGACCATGCAATATCGATCTATTCCCTGATCACTTGGAAATCCTATGACCTATGCCGGACCTAGAACATATTCTTGTAGGATAAGATGCCAGTTTTGACCCCTCTATAAACCCCCAAGTATCGTTGTAAATTGTCTTGTTGAGTAAGTTACAATTTACATATTTACTTTTCATTGATTTTCTTATTATTTCTTCGGTATTAGAATTATTTTAAATTTCGAGGACAAAATTCTTATAAGTTGGGTAGATTGTAACCCCCCTGAATTTTCAGGAAATTTTTAAAATTATTTTTTTATTTGAAGAATAGCTTGTTAATTTATTTTAATTAAATAATTAATTAATTATTTCTAATCAGGGTTTAATTTATATTGTATATATATAGATGCAAGATGATGCTATTTTCTATCTGACAATATTGTTGGCAAGATCATCAGGGTTACTTTTATTAGTGCTAGTCAAATTTTATCCTTATAAATATTGGCTCTATTATTATTTATAATCCTTAGTTATTGTCATATTATTATAATTAATAGCAAGTTTATAATTATTTATTACCTTTTATTTATGGTTTATCACTATTATTATATTTTTATTATTGCCATGGTCTATTATTATTATTTTATTAAATTGGATATCCCTATTAG
Source organism: Iris pallida (assembly GCA_029216955.1). NCBI lineage: Eukaryota > Viridiplantae > Streptophyta > Magnoliopsida > Asparagales > Iridaceae > Iris > Iris pallida. The sequence continues at coordinate 10,555,173 of JANAVB010028000.1, read as the reverse complement.
GTTTTATTATTAAATTCTATTATTTGTCTTAAGAATTGCTTATAGATGTTTTATTAGATTTAGATATATATATATATATATATATATATATATATATATATATATATATATATATATATATATATATATATATAGTCTTCTTTAACCAAGTTCCTCTTAACCCTAACCCTAGAGCTTTGTCTCCAAGCCGTCCCCCCTGACCTCACCTTCACCTCGCCTACCTCCTCCCTCAATCTGAGACTCCTCGCCGACGTACGGAGGAGCACAAGGCCGGACGGGACTGCGGTTGCCGCTGTGAGCAGCAGAGTCGGCCGATCCTGGCGACCCCCGGCGGCGCCACCACGCCTGGAGGCCGACCTCGACCCCCTGCGGCGGGCAGGTAACCCCCCCGAGCGACCCCGTGGCTCTTCCACGTGGGAAATCTTATTTTTTTACTGTAACCCTAGTTTTAGGATTTTAATCCAATTAATTCAGTTTTTTTAGTGTTAATTATTGCCTAATTATTAGTAATTAATTAGATCTAATTGAAAGGGATCATTATTAATTAAGTATAGGATCTACATTAAATTTTGTGTGAATTAATATTATTTATTAGTATTTATTACTATTTACTTATAAATTTTATACGCGATTAATTAATTGTTTGTATTTACTGTTTTAATCGTTAATTAATAATTTTATTATTAATTAAATAAAACCTTGTTGAGGAAAAAGTTTGTAAAATTTATGTAGTATTTTATAACAATTTTTCCAGAAATGATAGAATTTTATTTGTAATTATTTTATATTAAAAACCGAGAACTTTAGATTTTTAAATTAATTTCAATTACCGTTTTTTAATTTATATTATTTAATTGGTTGTTAATTAAATAATATATATTATATAGAAATTGTTTTTAAAAATATACTTTACTGTATAAAAATATTTCCAATATTTAATTATATGTATTTATATTATTTAGATTTTAGAAGGGTAATTTTGATTACTAAGTATATTATATAATTAATCGATATTAATTATATAATTATTTGTAAATGGGTAAATGTTAAGGTTTCTGTTGTAAATAGATAATTAAACTATTTTGGAAATTATTTTAGGTATTTTATATTTATTACTAATTTTTAGGATTTAAAAGTAATTTCTAGAATTATTTTAGAATTATTTATTAAATTATTTAATAATTATTTATTAATTTAAATAATTACTAATTATGTGTTATTATTGTGTAGAATAGTGAATTTAGATTTAATGGTTAAATTTTGGTTTTATAGTGAATTTTCAAGATTTATTTCGAATTATTATGTATTATTTAACTATTTATTTAATAAATAGTTTTAATGGTAATAAATTCATTTCTGTAAAAATATATATAATATATATTTATTATTCTGGTATTATTTAGTTTATTATTATAATAGACTAGAAATAATTTTTAAGGACTTTTACTATTTTTGTTAGTATTATTAGGAATTGTGTATGCACGTGTGTATTAAATTGAGTAGTTAATTGATTATAATTAATTAATTAATTACTAAATATCATGTTGTATTATTAATTACAGAATATAAATGTATGATAATAAGTATATTTACATACTTATTATTGTATAAGTATTATTCATAATTATTGGTACTAGTTAGCTAGTTTTAATAAATACTAATGTTTGTTGGTTAATTAGCAATTAATTAATTTAGTAAATTGTTAAATAGAGATTAATTATAAATCATGCTTGTTTAGGATTGTTTGCTTCTCGAAACTCGGACTCTACATCGGACCCAGATACTCAGTTGCTGGACACAGGCAAGTACACCTTGCTTGATTGTATATTTTTGCAGTTAGTTTATGTTACCTAGTTACTTCTCAGTTGTGTGCACGCGTCTAGTAGTAGTGGACTTATCCCGTGTATTGTGAAGGTATGTGGTACCTTCTAGCCGGACACCGTATCATACACGATCACTATATGAGTGAATTGAGAGCATGGATTTGTGTGTCGACTGATCATTGGCACGTGAGTTCGCGTCTGGTCTAGTGGTTGGTACAGGTCTACTTATATATACTATGACGTCTTGCATATTATTTGTACCGCATATACGGTACAGATATACATTGGGTGGGGAGAGTTTACTAGTGGTGTATGAGAATTCTGTTTCCAATGGATGCTGGATGCTCGTAGCCCCTCGTTTCTCAAACCGTAGAACGCTTGGTGGCAGTTTCTTCTTCTTCTCCCTCCCTCATGCACCATTAGAGATGTCTCGAGTGCATTACACATAGATGGTTAGTTTACCTGTCGTATGTCGCATGATATATCCTGTCCTTGTTTGGTTGGGAGATGTTATGTTACATTTGTTCTAGTTATTTATATATTGCCCTGTACTATCATGCATGTCGATTTCTTGTGTACTTGTTACGTCCCTCTGAGGACCTGGCACCTTTTCCAGATTGGGACGAGCACAGGTACCGACGGACTACGGAGATTGGAGACTTTTGCTGACGAGGACTTCAATGTTGAGCCTCGTGAGTTTCTTGAGTTCTTAGGTGATTTCTGCTAGTGGCTATCTATTTCTTTTCTGGTTCAGTTGTACTCTTTTAGTAGTTCTTTCATACATTTATTGGTGGATTATTTTCCACTAGTCATGACTTGTAGTTTGATTCAGAGTTATTTTTATTCCTTCCAGCTTTATTCTGTGATTTTTCGTGTGGATGAGATTAATATTTACCTGCCTGTATTGTTATTTAGTTGTTACTTCAGCGTACTACGATCGAGTATAGTCCATTAAATTGGAGTTTTTCTATACTTGATCGTACAGCTGGCACGCCACGTGTTCCTGGTCCCACACCCGGGGCGTGACAATGTCAATACTCGGTGTCATCATCATGAAATCCGTACCCGACTACAAAATGGACGCTAAGTATTGACGTCCCTACGTCATGCATTATAAATCAAAATAACAACAAGAAAGAAAAAGAAACAATCTGTTACCACGGTAATATACACTTGCCTGTAACTGCTGTTTGAGGGTAGGCCTGACCAACTCCGGTGCCCTCGTCACATCTTCCAAGATCGTCTATAATAATATACTATTATTAATATTCTATATCGTCTTACAATATATAGATTATATTATCATTTACGTCTACAGTCGGCATAACGTTGATACAACACAATCTAAAATATAAGTACCAACTTCTCTCATAAAATAATTTATAACTTTAATAAAATAATAAAATTAAATTCTAAAAATTATTTATAAATACCCATATGTTACTAAAATTATATTTTCAATGGTGGAACTCTTCTACAATAGGTCCTATGTTAATACTACACATTGATACCACAATTCGACCTACTAATTTAGTCCCAAAATAGTAATTAATTAAAATTATTAAATTCTGTAAAAATTCCAAAAATTAGCTAAAATAGAAACATTAAAACTTGCAAAACAAATAGTTTAATAAAGTTTTATGATGTATTGGCACTTTTGGACACAAGGAACATAGAAATTTTTGGAGTTCGATGTTATAGCAAATGTCACAAATTTTTAAAATAGCAAACGAACTCAAAATGTAACATATAGATATGTGTTGGAAATATCTCGACATCTAGTTTTTGAATAAAAATATTAGAAAGATCAAAACTGATCTTAGGTAGGCAAAAAACTGCTCAAAATAGAACTCGTTGGTTCTGGACACCTTGTTGTAGAATCGACGCCACAGGCAAACTGCTTGGATTTGTGTGATCTAGCGATCAGAGATTGAGGTAAACATGAAGAGGTAACTTCTTGTTTTGGTTTGAGGTGAATTGGTCGAGAAAAAGTAGATGAAACCTCGTCTAAAAGTTGACTAACCTGTTGTGATGTTCAGATTTTGATTCAACGGAGTTTCGGTCCAAGTAGCGTGTCGTGCACCTCTCTAATATCCGCAAGATTGCTCCTACAGCTGCTATGGTGGAAGAGAACATCGAAGGGGTCGCGAGAGTGGTGGTGATTGGCATAAAATTCAAGAAAAATTGGTTTTGGTGGAGTGGGTGGTTCGGCCATTGGGGTCGGCCTTGGAGGTTGGCCTCGTGCACAATGAGGGGATGATGGGGTATTGGCAGTTATGAGGGAGAGGTGGATGTTTAGGGTTTGATAGGTTTTTATATTACAAGGGTGTGGGCTTTGGTTTGAACTAATTTGAGTAGGATTTGGCCCTCCAAAGTATACTAATGGTAATAGGTTTCCTATTTTAGAGAGTTGTTTGACCAAGTTAAAGATATAGGAAATATTGCACATAGCTATAATTGAATCTCTAAAATTCACTTAAATATATATGTACTTGGTTTTGGTAATCTTAGTTAGGCTCTAACTAGTAGGGTTGACTAGGTTAGGGTCTGAGTAGCATTTCTAGTCAAATTGGACCCAAAAATCAATTTAATGAGTCTCATGTGCCATTTGCAAATAAGTAACACATGAGAACTCGATTGGATGGTACACCGTAGACATGTGCATCTAGACACAAAATGGTTCAAAACCATATATTGGGTCATACGGCTTCGATCTATGTCAAGTCCCGAAATCAAATTGGAAGTTGGGCCTAGAATTAGATAAATAATCAAAACGGCCTAAGTTGACCCAAAGTTGTGCAAAGTCAAAAGAATATTGGAGAACAAATTTGGATGGGACATATATATTACCTTGAAGGTGAACGTGTCTAGAATTCAAATATGGAATTGGATTTGAGAAATCAATACTTGTTCTGCTTCAAAAATCAAAGCTACGGTAAAGTACTATTATAGTCATTATTGACTTAAATATAATTTGATATTTAAATATCCATATAAATTTAGAAATAAATTCCAAAAATCAGGGGGCTTACAATCTACCTACCTTACAAAATTTTGTCATCGAAATTAAAATTTACTATCGTGCAAAATCTATAACATATAAATAATTAAACTAATACTTACCGAAATCCGCAAATAGATGTGGATAACTCTCCCGCATGGAATCTTCTCACTCCTAAGTAGATTTTTTTAGAGAATGGTGCTTCCATGAAGCTCGAACCAATCTAATCGTCTGCCCTCTAAGCGACTTCTCACTCGTATCCAAGCTACCAACCGGCTACTCCTCGTATGATAAACTGGGTCCCACCATGATATCAGAGTGATCAACTAGATGACTAGGCTCAGTCACATACCTCCTCAACTGTGAGACATGGAATACATCATGCACTCCCTCTAGTGATGGGGGTAATGCAAGACGATATATCACCTCTCCTACACACTTAATGATATCGAATGGTCCAATATACCTTGGACTCAACTTTCCTCTACCCCCGAATCTAATGGTGGCCCAAGTCGGTGAAATTGTCAGAAATACATGCTCTCTCTCCTTGAATTCTAATGGTCGACGATGCGTATTGGCCCAATGCTTATGCCAATCTTGAGCTGCTTAAAGATGACTCTGAATCCTCTTCACTTTCTTAATTGTCTGCGTCACAAGCTCTGGTCCAAGTATTTGTCGCTTTCTAATGCCGCTCCAATATATTGGTGATCTATACTTCCTCCCATATAGTGCTTCATATGGTGCCATTAGTATACTATCTTGGTAACTATTGTTCTAGGAGAATTTCAGCAAATACAAGTGGTCCTCCCAAGAACCTCTAAAGCACAACATATACGCTCTCAACATGTCTTCTAGGGTATGAAAAGTGCGCTCCGACTGACCATCCGTCTGTGGATGATAAGGCATGCTAAACTTGAGTTTCGTACCTAAACTCTCTTGCATACTCCTCCAGAAATGTGATATGGATATAGAATCCATCTCCGAGACTATACTAACTAGTACCCCATGAAGTTTCACAATTTACCTTATGTAGAAGTTGTAGGACCGTTGGGCACCTCTAGAGGGGGGTGAATAGAGTGCGTGCGTGTAGCAGAATAATAATCACCACTTAAAAATATTTATGGTAGTAATCAGAAAAATATGAAACAGGCATTATAAAAGTATATGCGTAAAGTAAACAAGTTGAGATGTTCAAACGCAAACAGCAAGGTTTATACTGGTTTCCCTCTGAGAGGACTAGTCCAGTCGCGAGAACTCTTGTCCGCTATTTAATCCACTATTTTGAATAGAGATTACATCGCATGCTTTGCTTCGAAGAACATGCCAACTTCAACAACGCTGTGTTTTTATCCGAAGTCCACAATCAAACTTCAACAATACCTTTTCTGAGAAAAACTTTTATACGCCAAGCTTGTACAACTTGAATACTCCAAATCGAAAACCACCGGCACTAGAAGAGTGGGAGTTGTCTTGGAAATAAGAAGATTAAAGCTCTTTGTAAATAAGAAGACTTTTAGAATATATAGATAAGATGAAGAATTAATGAGTTGATAGAAATGTAAAATTCTTCTTTATTTACAGGTTTTTCCAGGACAGAGTTTGGGCAGAACTCGGTAGGGTTAACGTTCATAATTTTGAACATTATAGATTCAAAAGAATAGCTAGAAGCTGCTGACCAGGAGTAATTCTAGTAGACCGAGTTCGGTTCGAGTTCGGGCAGAACTCTGGCCGAGTCTGATTAGGCTGATTTTAGGTCATTTTTGGTTCAATAGGGTTTTTGGATGATGGTTTGGTTTGGGACCAAAGATAGGTTTGTTTTGGTTCAGGGTAAACTTCTAAATGCCAGTGATCCCAATTCACAATATAATCTAGACTCAAAAAGGAAAAAATACAGAACAAATTGGAAAAACCAATAGCCCTTTGATGAGTCTTTGAGCAGACTTGAAGACGGCTTTTTTCTTGACGATAGTCGTCTAAAGATAAACAGATCTGAAAATTTGAATACCTTTCGGGGGCTTCGCCCCCGAACCCCCCACGGGGACTGCTGCCCCCTCGACCCCTGTTCGCTGACCGGACAGTAGAACCCTCGATACGAGGCCCAAGATAGGTCGCTAGGTGGTTGAGAGAAATCTTCTGATTTAACGCCGTTGTTGGCCCGTCATCGATTCTTTATTGTATATGTCCTGGTTTGATCATGCTTGATCATGCTTATTGTATGTCTACAAGTACATGTTAGACGAACAAAGCAGTATCATAGTATGATAAAAAGATAATATTTAGTAAACAATAGGATAATGCTAAGTTTAAGTAGCATTATGATAGTGAATATATAAATATTAATGACATCATTATGTTAAACTTTAACTGATTAGCCATATTCAAAAACATGATATAATCATTGGGCTAACACAAGTCGGCTAATATCTCGATGGATTATCCTACTTTGAATGACAAGACATGAGCCAACTTTGTGAGTCTATCACAATCACCCAAACTATGTCCTTTCGCTGGGACTCCTCAAAAATCTAGTAACAAAATCTATAGTAATGTGCTCCCAGTTCCACTCAGGATAGGAAGCGGTTACAACATACTGGCGATCCCCTGATGTTCTGCTTTCACCCACTGACAGACCTAGCACTTTGCTACTAAGCGTGCAATCTCCCTCTTCATACCATGCCACCAATAGTACTGCTTCAAGTCCCGATACATCTTAGTACTCCCGGGATGAATAGAATAAATAAAACTGTGTGCTTCCTCCATCAATTCTTGCATCAACTCTCCATTCAAAATATATAGGCGATTCCCATACCTTAATGTCCCATCCTCATGGATACGAAGTCATGTCTACTCTCCAGCCTTTGTCCTTTCTCGAAGCCTTCAAAATCTTGCATCTGTAGGCAAAGCTGCCTTGATCCTACCACAAGCGACGACTGCACTTCTAGGTTGGCAAGTACTCCTTGATGTCCCGGCATAATGACTTCTACTCCAAGCTCCTAAAGATCCGCTAATAACTATGACTGAGCTGTCAAAAAATATACATTAGGCTTTCTACTTAAAGCATCCGTCACTATGTTCGCCTTGCCAGGATGGTACTACAATCTATATCATAGTCTGTCATGAGCGCCAACCAACGCCTCTGTCTAATATTCAACTCATTTTGCGTGAAGACGTACTTCAAGCTCTTATGATCCGTAAATATTTCTACACATTCTTTGTACGAATAATGCCTCCATAGCTTCAATGCAAATATCACCGCTGCTAACTCCAGATCATGGGTAAGATAATTCTTCTTATGTACCCTCAACTGCCTCGATGCATAGGCTATGACCTTTCCGTGTTGTATCAAAATACATCCAAGTCCACTATCTGACGCATCACTATATACAACAAATCCTTCCGATCTAGAAGGAAGCGTCAAAGTAGGTGATGAGGTCAACCTCTTCTTCAATTCTTCAAAAGTCTTTTAACAATCTTCTGTCCATTAAAACTACTGATCCTTATACATCAACCGTGTCATCGACTCTACAATCTGTGAGAAATTCTTTATGAACCTGCGGTAATACCCGGCAAGTCTGAGGAAACTCCTAACTTCTGCGATAGATGTCGGTATCAGCCAAGACTCCACTGTAGCTATCTTTTTCGGATCAATTGAATGTCCTACTCTCGAAATAATGTGTCGAATAAAAGGAACTCTATCAAGGCAGAATTCATACTTGCTAAGCTTGACATACAATCTTTTCTTCCACAAGGTCTCCAAAATGATGTGAAGGTGCTCCTCGTAAATAAAAAATGAGCCAGGAATAAAAAGGGATACAAGTGTTTACTACAGAAAAATTCTAATATGGCTAGTCGTACCATTCTATCGTAGGTATAATATTATCAACCTATTCAATGATACTTGTCAGTTCCCTCCTAGCGATGACTCCTAATAGGCTCTAAGAATCTGATATCCCGGCACTCATACTCGACTCATAATCTCACTAGGATCTATCACTAAAAGACTTACCTGTTTCTAGTTACCCAACATCACAATCACACTAATAACCTAGCTCAATTATATTCCATAAAATAACTATAAGGTTTGCTTATTTGAGTCATTTAATAAGTAGAAGGTAACGAAAACCTAAGGCTGGGTCAAACAAAAACAAACTATACCAATTTTAAACAACGGTAGGGTCAAGCAGAGCAGAAAGGTTTGTCGAATTATTTTCAAGAACGGTATGAGGTCAAACAAGATGCATATGATATAGTCTAGGTAAGACTCGAGAATAATATATTTTCGTGATTATGTCATGTGAAGTTACTGCCATGCTAGTGTACATCTACTGCAAATAACTTCTTTGTTCCATAATGCAACGGATGACTGCAATGCACATCTGCCATGTCAGGTAATACAGGTTCTTATGCTTATCTTGGATAGATCCATGAAATATTTTTGAATTAACTTTTTACAAAAATACAATAGAAGAGGTCAACATGCATATTATATGGTTCAATTAGAATTCGAGCATATGTAGCCATGATGCCGTTATCTGAAATCCTGCCTCGCCAAAATTTCTATGGCTGCAAAAACTTTAATTCCATAATATAAGGATAAATATAATTTATCGAATTTTTCCTTAACCCAATTCATAAGACACTTTTCAACAACTTAGCAAAAATGAACGAAAAGAATTACTCAAGAAGTCGACAGGGAAGGATTTAGTCAAATCCCGAGTAGGAAAGAACACAAAAGCAATCATGTTGAGAAAGAAGATAATATGAAAGCAATCATGCTGAAGAGTTTTAGAAAAGTCTATTCCTAGTTGGGGATGTACCCTTAAGTCCTATTCCTCGATCGGTTGTAGGCTCGTAGTAGTACGACTATCCTAGGTATCACCACGACTTTGCACAATTCGCAAAGACTCGGCCTGCACTTATAGCTTCTAGTGTTTGTGCTCCCACTTTCCTGATTTGATAGTAAGGAAAAGATACATCCACTACGAAGATTCGTCTTACTAGTATGAATAAAAAACCTTACGGTAGAATGTAATGAAATTGGATGCAAGTCAACCAATCAAGTGAGAGTTGCAAACAAAGTCAAGAAAGGTATTAAGCATGTGGATGTGATCCTATAGGTCTTTCCTATTCTACTTACATGCTCATGTCGGTATAGTAACGTAACTGAAGTGGTTTAACGTAGACCTGTATGGACCACCACAAAAATATGTAATATCCCAGTCCAAAAAACGTAGGACCAGGTATATGAATACATGCCTGCAGCACTTCACCAATGGGCCAAACTATATAATAAGCCCATTAGCGAAATACTTAAGCTGTAAATTATGACAACATCTAAGAAACACAATACAGTCCACATTTATACATCTAATCACATCAACAGAGTAATAATCCACATAGATATCAAGTCCAATAATGATAATATAGCAATATCCAGTAGTAAAAGAATAATATCTGTGCGGGCAAAAGACATCCTGAAACCACAGAAAAAGAAACAAAGTAATAATAAACTACAAGTCTGATCAAATAAAAGAAAATAATATAGCAAGTCTAAATATGGAAATGACATGATCACGAGAAATCCTCTAGCACTATCTCATCCGCTTGTGCCGGTACGTCTCTGGTCTCAGCTTCCAAACCGTAAACCTCAGGGTAATCTTCAGCTTCGTCTAAGTCTAGAAAATAGCCAGGTCCTCAGGGGACTAGCAAGGTACATAACACATATGCCAAGGTACAGATATGGAAATATCAACTAAGGCAATCTACTGTATCCGTCTATATGCTATGCAAGTGAGAAACTCTCATAGAATACCAGACCTCTCCATTAAGGATCACAAGTACCTCAGTAGGATATTGTCTCCAGTACCGTATCTTGGGACCAAGGGCAATCAATTCTTGACAATGATAATTCTCTACTCTACTACAGAGCTAAAGGGTCACTAAACAACAGCCACACAACATTGGGTCTGATATTGTAGTCAAGTTCTCCATAACCCTATGTCTAGAATCTAGCAATATCCATTTTGTACAGTCATCTCGATATTAATAGCAATAATAATAAAAATATATAGAATGCTAGTATGATGTCAATACCAAGAATAGTCATGTAAACCTCGCATCATGAATGTGTCGGTGTCCTATGGTCAATCGTGTCAAGGGACACATCAATATGTATACAATGTCTAATGTCAATACTCGGTGTCATCATCATGACGTTGGTACCCGTCTACAAAAAGGACACTAAGTATCGATATTCCTATGTCATGCATTGCAAATCAAAATAACAATAAGAAAGAAAAGGAAACAATATGTAACCACGACAAGGTACACTTGCCTGTAACTACTGTTTAAGGGTAGGCCTGATCAACTCCGGTGTCCTCGTCACTCCTTCCAAGATCACCTGTAATAATACACTATTATTAATATTCTATATCGTCTAACCATATATCGATTATATTAGCATCTACGTCTACTAGTCGCCGTAAAGTTGATACAACACTATCTAACATATAAGTACCAACTTCTCTCATAAAATAATTTGTAACTATAGTAAAATAATAAATTGAAATTCTAAAAATTATTTAGAAATACCTATATATTACCAAAGTTATGTTTTCAAAGGTGAAACTCTTCCACAATAGGTCCTATGTCACTACTACACATTGATGCCATAATTCGACTTACTAATTCGGTCCCAAAATAGTAATTAATTAAAATTATTAAATTCTACAAAAGTCCCAAAAATAAGCTAAAATAACAGTTTTAACATTAAACCGTGCACAACAAATAGTTTAATATAGTTTTATGTTGTATTGACACTTTTGGGCACAAGAAACATAGAATTATTTGAAGTTCGGTGTCACGGTAAATGTCACGAATTTTAAAATAGAAAACGAACTCAAAACCAAACAAATAGTTATGAATTGGAAAGATCTCGATGTCTAGTTTGTGAATAAAAATATTAAAAGGATCAAAACTGATCTTAGGTAGGAAAAAATTGCTCAAAATAGAACTCGTTGTAGAATCGATGCCATGGACAAATCGCTTGGAACTGTGTGATCCAGTAATCAAATATTGAAGTAGACACATAAAGGTAACTTTTAATTTTAATTTAAGGTGAACTGGTAGAGAAAACGTAGATGAAACCTCGTCTAGAATTCGACTAACCTGCTGTGATGTTCAGATTTCGATTTGACGGTGTTTCAGTCCAAGTACTACGTCGTGTACCTCTCAAATGGCTGAAAGATTGCTCCTACATTTGCTAGGGTGGCAGAGAACGTCGAGGGGATCGTGAGAGTGGTGGTAGTTGGCACAAAATTTGATGAAAAAATGGTTTTATTGGAGTAGGGTGTTCGACTATGGGGGTCTGCCTTGGAGGGTTGGCCACGCGCACAATTAGGGGATGATATAGAAACGATTGAGCACCACTAGAGAGGGGATGAATACAGTGCGTCTGTACAACGGAATAATAATCACCACTTTAAAATATTTATGGCAGTAAACAAATAAATGTGAAACAAGTAGTATAAAAGTAAATGCGTAAAGTAAATAAGTTGAGAAGAGCGAACGCAAATACTAAGGTTTATACTGGTTTTTCTCTGAGAGGACTAGTCCAGTTGTGAGAACTCTTGCTCGCTATTAATCCACTATTTGAAATAGCAGTTACACCATGTGCTTTAATCCGAAGGACACATTGACTTCTTACAACCTCGTGTTTCTATCCGAAGGGCATGGCGACTTCAACCACGAGCTTTTATGCGAAAGACTTGCGACTTCACAACAACAAGTGTAGAGATAAACTTTAAAATCCAAGCTTTTACAACTTGATCCAACTTCTAAGTCAAGACCGAATTGGCATATAGTTTGTTGTGGGTTATAAACTTGGTAGATAAAAAGGTTAAGGCTCAAGTAGAACTCTTGAATAGATAGAAGAAGAAAGAATGAGTGAGTTAAAATGAATGAAATTTCTTCTCTATTTATAGGGGTTCTAGGGAACCGACCTCGGGCAGAGTTCTGTTGCCTAATGTTCATAAATTTGAACGTTGGAGCCGATTCTACAGGGTGTCCTGATCAAAAGGAGTACTATTTCAAGGGGACTGAGTTCGGTTGCCATATGACCAGTTGGTCAATGTGTAGAAATCATGGATTTGGGCTCTTTGAAATAGGTTGGCTCTTTGGTTTATGGACCGAACAAAATTTAGGTTTTTTGGTGGAGAGGCTAGAAAGCTGAGCAAGTGCCAGTTGCGACTCGACGTACAGAGTTTCCTAGACTCAAATAAAAAGTATAATACAAAAATAAATATAAAAACTAAGAGAACTTTGATGACGTCTTTCTCCTGACATTTGAGCAGACTTGAAGATGCCTTTTTCCTTGACAGCAGTTGTCCAAAGATAAAAATATCTGGAAATCTGAATACCTTTCGGGGGCTTCGCCCCCGAACCCCCACGGGGGACGCTGCTCCCTCGACCCCTGTCCGCTGACTGGGCAGTGAAACCCCGATGCGAGGCCCCGGATAGATTATTGGACGGTTCTGAGAAATCTTCTTGTATAACACTGCTTTTGGGCATCATTAATTCTTCATTGCTTATGTCCTGGTTTGATCATGCTTACTGCTTGTCTACAAGTACATGTTAGACGAACAAAGCAGTATATAATAGAAAATAAGAACATTTAGTGAACAGTAGGACAATACTAAGTTTAAATAGCAATATGATAGTAAATATATAAATATTAGTGACATCATTATGTTAAACTTAATTGATTAGCCATATTCAAAACATATGATATAATCATTGGGCTAATAGATGATAGGATGTTGGTGGTCATGAGAGAGAGATATGTTTAGAGTTTGATAGGTTTTTATATTACAAGGGTTTGGGCTTTGGTTTGAACTAATTCGGGTAGGATTTGGCCCTCCAAAGTATACTAATGGTAGTAGGTTTCCTATTTTAGAGAGTTGTTTGACCAAGTCAAAAATATTGGAAATAGTGCACATAGCTATAATTTAATCTATAAAATTCAATTAAATATATGTCTACTTGGTTTTGGTAATCTTAGTTAGTCTCTAACTTGTAGGGTTGACTAGGTTAGGGTATGAGTAGCATTTCTAGTCAAATTGGACCCGAAAATCAATTTAATGAGTCTCATGTGCCATTTGCATATAAGTAGCACATGGAAACTCGATTAGATGGTACACCCTAGGCATGTGCACCATAGACTCAAAATGGGTCAAAACCATATGTTGGGTCATATGGTTTCGATCTATGTCAAGTTTCAAAATCAAATCGGAAGTTGTGCCTAGAATTATGATAAATGATCAAAATAGCCTAAGTTGATCCGAAGTTGTGCAAAGCCAAAAGAATATTGGGAAACAAATTTGGATGGGACATGATATATAAGGAAGGTGGACATTTCTAGAATTCATGGACTTGGATTTGAGAAATCAATGCTTGTTGTGCTTCAAAAATACGATAAAGTACTATTATAGTCATTATTGACTTAAATATAATTTTAATATTTAATATCCATATAAAATTAGAAATAAATTTCAAAAATCAGGGATGTATGAGCATAGACCTATTATTTGGTTGTCAATGACCCTATTTATTTGAGGACCCCAATTACAATTTAGATCTGGGTGAAAACGGTTGGACATTTGCTCGACAATTGGTAGAGGTATTTATGAGTCATCCCTTACATGATACCATGCTTGCTTATCTTTCTGATGGATCAAAGTAAGATCATTCTATGATTTATGAATGTGTTCCACCGATGTCCACATCTGGTAAAGGTATAAGACATCCAAATAAAGCATCTCCAAATCCTACAAATGAGGTTTTACGAGAGGAAGTGATAGAGTGATGCAAAAAATTAATTCTACATGTCAACAGAACAAAAGTGCGGGATTATGTTATACTCCAGTTGTTTAGTCAACCCATTTTCCTAAAGGTGTTGCTACTTCTGCTATTGCCACTAGGAATCATGATGGAAATGACAGTCCGACGAGCTGTTGGTGAGGCTAAGTTCTCAGAGGATGCTTTTACTCGATTTATTTGTCTAACTTGAGAGTGTAACAAACAATACCAATGACAACTTTTCTCATGTCCTGATTCCGTATAATCGATCGTTCTTGCGTGAGCGTGATGCCATGTGAGCTGTCATACCCCGATCCTGCATGATCATTTGTCCTCGCTTTGATCTCTACAGAACCGTTCGTTCTCGCTTAGGTGTCATGTCGTACAAGCCTAAGTTTTGCTTGCACAAGGCCAGAACTAGTATAATAATAATAAATAGACAAGATAGACAATAATGTAGTGGAACGTAATTGCAGAATTGAAGCAGCATCGAAAAATTTAGCAATTACTTGAATTGAACACAATGGTAATAGAAATATATTCTCTTTATTGTTATCTTTTAAACTGATTATAAAGCTCTAGTTGTCTCACTAATACACGCCATAGTTGGCTTACAATCTCTTAAGAACTATACAGATTACAATGATTATGTTCCATAAATTATATTTCTTTATATACAAAACCAACTCTTACAACAAATGACCATCTCTTGGACAGAAAATCCAGCTCTTTGGTGTCACGCCCTGACCCAAAAAATTGCTTGTCTTCGCATTGATTTATTTGAATCATTCGTCCTCGCTGCAACATGATGCCGTACGAGTCTGGAGTTGCACTCGTACAAGGCAAGATGCCAAGTTCTTAAATGGTTATCATAGATTTGATATTAACAATGAAAGAAATAGAGTATACGAAACAATTCTCTTTATTGATAATTGAACTGAGATTACAAAGGCTTTTAATAGCCCAACTTAATTTGCCAGATTGGCTACAACACTCAGGTTCTCACTTGTTGACAAAGGATTTCACTGTTTCATACATCATGTCTTCTATATCTCGGCCGCATTAATACTGTTGCAAGTCCGAGCGTTAATATGGTCACATGCTTCAATACGCTACATTATTCCATTACTCAATGCGTTCAAGCGAAGCTCTATCGCGAGTAGATTATTCCATGAACCTGTAAGAAAACTGGTGCGAGATCAGTACTAATCCTCTCGAGTATTGATCAGAGACCCACTTTACCTAAATCGATATTAATTTAATATATTGAATCATGCAGCATACAATTTCGTAATCTTTTTATCCTTGTCTTAGGATCAGTTTATGGCATATTCGAAAGCAGAAAAGCATGTTATTTCATGGCAAGCATATTATCGATGATTAGCATAAGCAAGCAGGCAACCAATAGCACTCTCGTGTTGTTTCGTGACTTCTTACCAACATCGACGCACTCAACCTTGCACCGACATAAGGTAAATACGCCTACCATCTTTCCCTGTCATGTTATAAGTGCTCAATGTGTAGGATCTTTGTGTTTCTGTACTTTTGGCCCACTTTAACTATATGAAGGTCGTTGGCGTATCTGTGCTAGAATGGACTAACTTATTTCTTCTTTCTTTTTTTTCTTTTTTTGTTTCTTTTTTCAAATTGAGTAACCCTACGCCTCCCGTATTGGGTTGCTATCCCAATAACCGGAGACTTGTATATCATTATTGTGGCTTTCACATCGATAACTGGTCGCTAGTTGTCTTACAGATGTGCGCCCACAAAGATTAACATCCCTCCTAGGCCG
Organism: Iris pallida; assembly: GCA_029216955.1. NCBI lineage: Eukaryota > Viridiplantae > Streptophyta > Magnoliopsida > Asparagales > Iridaceae > Iris > Iris pallida. The sequence goes on along the minus strand of JANAVB010028000.1, from coordinate 10,538,702 downwards.
AACGATCTCGGTTTTTTCGGCACACCCGTTCGAGGGAATCATATCCAACCCGTGCACGGGCAATATCTGAAGTCCATTCGACCATGCAACACGTGTCAAACTCATAAAACCAAACATAGTCTTGAGTCTGAAACTCAGACTTTACGTCATCTTATAATTATGTTTCTTTCAATGTTCTCACTCTTTGTATGTTCTTGCATTCTTTGTATGATTTCATTCTTTGTTTCAATGTTCAATGGCACCATGCCTCAACTCAATGTTCGTCAAACGAATGACCCGAAGGTCCTAAACATTTCCAATGCTCCGTGCCACATTTGACAGTTTCCTCATATTCATGCCACAACTGTTCTCTTCGCAATGAAGCCATCTTTTATGCTTCTCGCGCATGTATGCACGCTTTGAGACAATTTTTCTCTATAATTTGATTTGTGCATGCGATGCACGCCTCGATACCGTATTTTTATGTTATATGTCTTAGTGTTCAATGTTCATGGCTCGTGCACTAGGGCACTCGCTTCAATAGTCTTTCAATGTGCTAGCCTTCTAACTCGTGCAGGAAGGCACGGACGACTCATGTGCTGAGGCACTTGTAGATACAGTTATCCCATGTTCTTATGGCTTGCGCACCGAGACGCTCGCCTTTGCGATATTCAATGCTCAATAGCGACTAAAACATTTGATGTATGTTTCATTTCAATTGTTCTATCTAGTGTTCGACATGTGCTATATTCATCTTTCGATCGAGCCACGCCGGGGGTCTCGATAGGTTAACTTAGCATACAATGATATATTTTACTTAGACATGAAGGAGTAGGAAAGAAAGGTCAAAGTCCTTCCACCTTAAACCAATATTTTTTGTCGTATTGCCGAGCCGATGTGGCTCGATTTCATAACTTTGTTGCACAGCCAACTCTTCTGACCTAGCCATTTGAGCACTTCGTGCTTCGTTGAATTATCTGACTAATTTTGGCTTACCATGCCTATGCCTCAGTCTGTTGCAAGGCAGTGATTTGGTTTTGCAGACACTATTAAAAATAAGGCAAAAAGTCGACCTCTTATATTTCAGCGTAAACATATAGCCTGCACACGAAACTAACTAAAATTAATATTCAGTCGAATCAAACTTATGCATTGCTTCGATTCGATTTCATAGAATCTTTGAACTGACTCAATGCTTTCTCTCAGGCCAACTTAACACTCGCATCGAACTTACTCGATGCATTCCTCGGGTCAATGTAACTCTTTGCATCGATACATATTTTGGGTCAATGCAACTCTTCGAGGCAACAACTCAGCATAATGTACCGTATGGAGCGGTCATTACATAATATACCACTCAAAACAAGGTTGATTCTTGAACCGAAACCAACACTCAATTCAAATATTTCTCCAGATTGTTTCACGATCTTGCCCAACTACCATTGTTTCGTTTCAAACACTCGTGCAAGCTTTCATTAACTTTCAGTCTTTCCTACAACTCAATTTGAATTTAATATATAACTTGATTTGGATCATACACCTATTTAAGGCATACCAAAAATATATGTATTTCAGCCAATCCCAGTGGTAGAAAATTGGAACAAAGTTGTCAGGTAAATTTCAATCCTATGCTTGTCATCTCGTACACCCGATCAGACTTATCTTTAGCGACTGCTCTCAAAATTTTATCGCATCTGTATATTCGATATATACGTGATTCATTCAACAAAGTCACTACATGCGACGCAATTTAAAATCGCATTTTTTGTTTCGTAAGTTTTGTATGGACCATCAATTCTATGTGTCGCATCGAGCCATGTGCATCCGATCGCAATGAGCCATCGCAAAGCCTTGTCGTTCGAAGTTATTGTCCGACTATTTCTGAAGTTTTACTTCGTAACTTATCTCAAACAATTTTCCTTTGTTGACTTGCAAATGCATCAACTTTTTAGGGCTACGTCAGCTAGGTCACTTAACTAGACACCGTGCTTAAATTCTCCTGACGCAACTTTTAATTGATGTTGCACAATGCCAATGGTCCTTCCGACACAATTGTCTAACAATGCACAAAGGCAATGGTCTTTCCAACCCGAAAGTTTAACTCAAGTAGTGCTCAAAGGCTACAATCGTTCAAACACAAAGGTCTTTACGACGCATCTTATATTCGTTTCCTATCAAGTAGGGAATTTCTAGCCAAATTCTAAACTTGTCCATCTCGCAACATCGAATATAAGTTCAATTCACGCAAGCTCAATTGTAAGGTGAATCCAAATCTAACCACATAACTCGTAAGTTATTCTCTTACCGCTCTCTCTCGTGCATAGCACAATTCTCAAAATTGTCTTGACTTATCATTAACATGCACCACACAATTTCATATACGATGTTGTTTAGGTCCTCTTACGGGTTTGCAACATTTATTTCGATTTGGCGGTCAAGTCTTCTAGGGTCAGCTGCCCCGAAGCTACGTTCGATAATTGTGGATCATTAACGAAGGATAGTTACTACGAACCATCTATATCTTATTTCAGAGCCAAATCACGTTCCGACGATTTCTACCCAAATTTGGACATAATCATTTCTACCTGCGCAACTGAGGCACAACTATCCTCCGAATAATTTATGCACTATCGTCAATGATTTCGACATTCATGAAATAGCTACTCGTATCGAGTTTAGGTCTATTTACCTACGGTCGACATCCAAGATGCTATAAGCATCAAAATAATCGTCGATGACTTTATGGTCTCACCTGATCAATCGTAAAGTTTATGATCAACCAATTCGTCATTTTTGTATTGCTATTTTTTTGAAAATCTCGATATCGTAGGCCTGCCCATTTTTGTTCTCACATTATGCTTACGTTTGCGTATTAATTTTAATAGATCATATCAATTTTGATAGCATGAGGGTCAACATTGAATCTGCATCAACGTTGACTTTAGTTCGTTTTGCATACATCCACGTTCACTACAAACTTTTTCATATGCATCAACTCATTTTCTGATTTTGCCGCATCCCTCTATACTTTGATTGTGTAACCGAGTTACCGATTATCCAACATCGAACTCCCGAGTTATACGATCATGCCCTCTAAGTTTTACGAGTTTTAGTCGTACTAAAATGAGTTTCGCCGCAACATGACCAACTATCTCTTAGGCACTATTTACTCACATCAACCAACTCTTCACTGAAGTCGCACGTCGTGTGATCCGATTATAATTTGCATCACCCATATTTCTATCGAGATCGCAAGTTGTACGATTCGATTACAATTTGCCTCGCCCAACATTTCTATCGATATAGCAAGTCATGCGATTCGATTATAATTTGTCTTGTCCAACATTTCTATCAAGATCGCAAGTCGTTCGACTCGTTTATAAGTTCAAGTTCCCAATCTCGTCGATCCGATTATTGTTTCAAGGCATAATCATTTCGTTAGTCTCGGTCATTCGACCGACTTACAAATTTTCGTCTGACGTATCATTCGTTGATATGACTCCCCACCCTATCGTTCCAATCGATTATCGAAGAACACTTGCATCAACATACCGTCATACAAATTTCCAATAGACTCTCGGTAATCTTCCGTCCATAGCAGATAAAACTTTCGCAAATTACGTAATGTGTCGATGGAACCCATCGCACATGTGGTATTGCATATATCACTCAGAATCGAGCCATCCATCGCATACGTGGTATATCATATACCACTCGAAAATTAAGTTATTTCCTTCGCATCATACTCTGTATGAACCAACAATCTATTCCGACTTACGATTTCTGCAGTGACCATGTCGATCACAACTGTAACTTTTGATTAATCAAAATACAACACAATTTGGCCAATGTATTCATTTGCCAACACAAGTTCGGTGCGCAATCGAACGATTCATTCTCTTCGACTTATGATTTCAGTTCCATCCGTTGTACCTCGTGCAACGATTTATTTTCAACATCCTTGCATCTTTTGCAATGATTCATTTTCGACATTCATTCCAACATCTGTTGTACCTCGTGCAACGATTTATTTTCTAACATTCAAAGTCAATGCTCGAATTCGTTCAACGTATTCGATATCAACTTTCACGTTCATTGCAATGCAACATTCACAACTCGTTACAATTTTTGCAATGCATCCTAATTTTTATTTTATCGATGCAACCAACATTTTGATTCACATCTCACGACTTGTTGTACTTGCAGCAACAATTATTTCATGGCTCATTGAACGTAATACAATAAATATTTTATGATTTTTTCAGCAAACATTATATAATTTCCAAAACACATGCGACAAAATTACACAAATTGTATTTGACTTATTGTATGGAACATCCAGTGCGACATCGAGTAGACTCAAGAGTGATTTGATTGTGGTGGGCAACTTTTTGGAATTGAAACAAAGCAAGCGTCCTGAGGAAATTGAGTCTAGAGCACTGATACCAATTTGTCATGCCCCGACCCAAAAAATTGCTCGTCTTCGCATCGATTTATTCGAATAGTTCCTCTTCGCTGGGTCGTAATGCCGTACGAGTCTGGAGTTGCACTCATACAAGGCAAGGTGACAAGTTCTCAAATTTTTATCTTAGATTTGATATTAACAGTGAAAGAAACATAGTATACGAAACAATTCTCTTTATTGATAATTGAACTCAGTTTACAAAGGCTTTCAATAGCCCAACTGAATTTGCCAGATTGGCTATAATACTCAGGTTCTCTCTTGCCCACAAATGATTTTACCGTTCCATACGTCATATCTTCTATATCTCGGCCGCATCAATCCTGTTGTAAGTTTGAGCATTAATGTGGTCGTATGCATCAATATGCTATGACATTCTATGCCTCAATGCGTTTAAGAGAAGCTCCGTCGCGAGCAGATCATTCCCTGAACCTATAAGCAATCTGGTGGGAGATTAGTATTAATCCTCTCGTGTATCGATCATTGGCCCACTTTACCTAAACTGACATTAAGTAGGTATATTGAATCATGCATCATACAATTTAGTGATTATTCTATCCTTGCCTTAGGATCAGATCATAGCATATTCGAAAGCAGAAAAGCATGTTATTTCATGGCAAGCATATTATCGATGATTAGCATAAGCAAGCAGGCAACCAGTAGCACTCTCGTGTTGTTTCATGACTTCTTACCAACATCGACGCACTCACCCTTGGACCGATGCAATAAAAATATGCCTACGATATTTCCCTGTCATGTTATAAGTGCTTAATGTGCAGGATCTCTGTGTTCCTGCACTTTGGGCCCACCGTTCCTTAACTATATAAAGGTTATTGGCGTATCCGTGCCAGAATGAACAAACTTGTTTCTCCTTTCTTTTCTTTTCATTTTTTTTTCTCAAATTGAGTAGCCCGACGCCTCCCGTATTGGGTTGCTATCCCAATAACCGGGAATAAACCGTTACATACTATCATTACGGCTTTCACATCGATAACCGGTTGTTAGTCGTCTTACGAATGTGCGCCCACAAAGATTAACATCCCTCCTTGGCCGAACGATCCCGGTGCCTCGGTGCACCCATTCGAGGTAATCATATCCCACCCGTGCACGAGCAATATCTTAAGTCAATTCGACCATGCAACGCGCGTCAAACTCATACAACCAAACATAGTCTTGAGTCTGAAACTCAGACTTCACGTCGTCTTGTAATTCTCTTTCTTTCAATGTTCTCACTCTTTGTATGTTATTGCATTCTTTGTATGATTTTATTCTTTGTTTCAATGTTCAATGGCACCATGCCTCAACTCAATGTTCGTCAAACGAACGACCTGAAGGTCCTGAACATTTCCAAGGAATCGTGCCACATTTGACAGTTCTATCACATTCATGCCACAACTATTCGCTTTGCAACGAAGCCATCTTTTATGATTCTCATGCACATAGCACGCTTTGACACAATTGTTCTTTATAATTCGAGTCGTGCATGCGATGCATGCCTTAATACCGTATTTTTATGTTCTATGCCTTAATGTTTAATGTTTATGGCTCGTGCACTAGGGCCCTCGCCTCAATAGTCTTTCAATGTGCTAGCCTTCTAACTCATACACGAAGGCACGAACGACTCATGCGCTGAGGCACTTGTCGATAAAGTTATTCTATGTTCTTATGGTTTGTACACCGAGACGCTCGCCTTTGCGATATTCAATGTTCAATAGCGACTCGTACATTTGATGTACATTTTATTTCAATTATTTTATCTAGTATTCGACACGTACTATGTTTATCTCTCGATCGAGTCACGCCCGTAGTCTCGATACGTTAACTTAGCATACAACGATATATTTTACTTGGCATGAAGGATTATGAAAGAAAGGTCAAAGTCCTCCCACCTTAAGTAGATACGCCTTGTCGTTTCGCCGAGCCGATGCGGCTTGATTTCATAACTTTATTGCATGGCCAACTTTCTGACTTAGCCATTCGAGCACGTCGTGCCTTATTGAGTCATCCGACCGATTTTGGCTTACCGTGCCTATGCCTCAGTCCGTTGCGAGGCAGTGATTTGGTTTTGTGGACACTATTACAAATAAGGTAAAAAGTTGACCTGATCTTATATTTCAGTGTAAACGTATAGCCTGCACACGAAACCAACTAAAATCAATATTCGTTCGAACCGGACTTGTGCTTTGCATCGATTCGATTTCTTAGAATCTTCGAACCAACTCAATGCTTTCTCTCGAGCCAACTTAACACTCGCATCGAACTTACTCGATGCATTCCTCGGGTCAACGTAACTCTTTGCGTCGATTCGCATCGATACATATTTTGGGTCAACGCAACTCTTCGAGTCAACGACTTAGCATAATACACCGTGCAGAGTGGGGCATTACATTTGGTATCTCTTCTGATTTTTTGTTCCTGAGGATAAGGCTTGAGCTATCACTTTGGATCATTCATTTCGTCCGTCTTGTACCTACAGGCAAGCTGGTGGTGGATTAGTACCTGAAACGTACTAGTGATATGAACAAAGGCTACATCATCTAAAAAGATCACTAAGTCAATTAGTGAGAAAATATTTCTTGTGATATGATATTGCTACTTTTACCTACGTTCATTTCATGCAGCACAGAGTCAAATTACATCTTTTGAAAACACTTTCAAAAAGCCACAGTTCATTTCTATTCATTTCAAGCATTCAGGAGACCATTCATTCTGTTCATGCACGATAGCTACTCATTTCATGTTAAGTGCTCAGCATATTTCATTAGTCATACTCAATTCATTTAGTTCTAACACTTCTTAGGCATAATTACAAGCACGATATCATTCCATTTCCTTTAACAGGACATAACATTTATATGCAACAGATTATTCTCTATAAGAAGATCATATTTTAGAAAACCTAAGCAACACATGTATCAAGTTTTAGAGATTCTTACCATAGCCGACGATTCATCCCTGCACAAGACAAGGATTAGAATAAACATAATAAAACCAATATTGTTCATGTTCATCTCTATATTGTTAGCTTTTAACAAAATCTTTATCAACACATGTAAACTCGATTGGCATTTGTGACTCAAGGCTCAGCTCTGCACTAATATATGCGCATACCAGCAGCTGTGACTCTCTGATTCAGCTCTGCACTGATATACACATACTAGAAGCCGTGGCTTAGGGTTTAGCTCTTCACCAATTAACACCTATTTTTATGATGGTTCATGGGTCATTCCCCATGATTAGCCATTGTGACTCTTTGGTTCAGCTAGTCGCTAATGGATACAGATAATAATACCCTATGTATGCGAGGTCTCTTTTACCCAGGGTGTCTAAACAATCTCTCCTAGGCCGAACGGTACCCAGTTCCCCAGAAACTATTGAGAGATCTAATTAGCTTGTGCATAAGTTATCCGAGACCAATGCATGAATGCAACATCTATCAGATAAACTCTTTAAGGCAACAATTTTATTGATAAGCAAACATTCCATCTATTCTCTATTTTTTTCTATCAAAAGATCTATGATTCTGCCTTCTCTCTTTTATTTATATTAGAGCCGATGCTCCTACATATTTTATTTCTATTACAACATGTACAAGTCCTTCTGTATATATCTAACATTCAAAACATATTTAAGGGACAGACAATCATTCATCTTTTGAAACATGATAACAGTTCTGTATAGATTAAGCATATCAATCTACCTCTGACGGTATATGATTTCGAAGCATGTAAGTATTCACTATGTCACTTCTTATTAAGCACGACAAGGTTCTTTGAATCAAGGCAGCATTCTAACTTTAGCATACAATTATTTCTTTTCTTGTTTTAGCATAGCAACATGTAAATTCATTTATAACCATAATGATTCATTGTACTAACATTCTTAATGATTACCAACTTGTTTGCAATAGCATTCATTCAAAATATCAAATTCTTATTAGGCGTGAAAGAATCAGAAAATGAGTATTCGTCCACTCACCCAGATCAATCGTCATCTGTTCCAGAGCCAGTAATTCGATTTCTCTGTCTACGTAGTGCCTTCACGAAGCGGGGCACTACATGAGCCTAAGTTGCGCTAGTACAAGGTGAATACCGAAACAGACAATTGAACAACTAAGTGACATAGTCCCCCAGAAGCCCCGAACAGAAATATTGAATAAACACAAGAACTACGTAAATGATAATATAAATTGACTGATATGATCTTCCCACATAATTTTTGACCTGGTAAAATTTGTTCTTCGATACCAAATAGATGCTATATTTTTTAGTTTGTTCATGATGGTTAGTTATAAACTAGAAAGCATTGACATGTCCGCAGCGCATTGTGTATGACACAGGCCGAACATGACATATACCAAGACATGCCAAGGTAGGTGTTACATATGTACAACTACCCATTCTGTCATCTGTGTGCCCGTGCAACATGGATTATAATTGAGACAACTGTTTACATATTAATTTGAACTTTTCTCCAGCCAGAGGTATATGATGGAAGGAAGAAGAATGGTGTATACATACCAAATGAGCATTGTATGCATAAGGAAGCCGAGAAAAAGGTTATATTTTAACTATCTCTTTAGTCCCAAACTCTCTTCCTTTTCACTCTATTTCACAACATAGACATGACATTTTCAGGCCATAAATAAGAAAAACAGAGAGCTTAAAACTAGTACTGGATTTTAAGGACAAGGTAACTTTCTAAAATTGTATGGATGTTGTATATAATAGAGTTGTTACAATGGTCTAAATATGGAATAATATTCTAAAAATAGTAATTAGTTGGGATCCAAGATCTGAAAAATTTCCAGAAAGTGTCAAATCTAGAGCTAAGGGACAAACCTGAAAAGACTCGGGTATTGTCACTTTGATGTTCAGAAAATTGCTGTCCCGTGAAAGACATTATTGACAATATATAGTTATTTACTATTTGTGATCTTTGTAAAGGAAACTAGGGGACATTAATCATGTGTTGTCTAACCAAGAAGAAAGAAATAAACATCATGTAAATAAATTACCTTTCAGGTTTTGGAAAAGATTTGTAACCAAAGTGACACTAGGATGAAGTTTTGAAATTATTAAATTGGCATACTCGGCATTGTCTTTCCCAATGATTCATGATGTCGATAGAAAAAATAATTATACAATATGAAGAACGCCAATGGTAAAAAGGAAGCTATACCTGTTAGATCATAATCGAAGAAGCGCACTTCGAGCAACTTTACACCTCTAAAATTTTTGTAGCGCATGATCAACTACATTCACCAAAAATTTCAACATATATCAGTCCCATAATAATAATAATAATAATAATTTGTCAATGATTCTACTATTGTAAAACTCAAAGGTTACAAAATCAACATAGGTTCACATAGACACAATAAAGAGGGGTCACTAAAGTATGGAGAATCTCATAGACGACTTTTTCCATGAATGAATGATATCGTTAGTATCAAAACAAACCAAATTAAAAGTTTGATTGTTTCCAGAAGCAATAAGAACTCACCGCTCCAGACAATTATGCCTTGTCTAGTTCGTCGACAATGGGGGAGAGAGTTCTATCATAGTAGAGAAACATAGCAATCTGTTACCATTTCCAAGCATAAAAAATCTTATCATACATCTCGGGCATAGATAGATGCTTTATCTATATAACAAAATACCCACCTATTTAGTTTGCAATAAAAAACTACAAATTTTTTTTTAGATTTTTATCAAACTGAAGAACTAATAATCCACGTGCCGACCTCATCTACGACGGCGGGGGAGGAGGCGAGCATGGCGACGGTTATGGCATTGGTTGACGGGGATGCTCTCGTTGTGTCTACCCACATATTGATCATCCCGCCGTGGAAGATGCCTCTGTCTACTTCTTCTTCCTTCCAGCATACCTGTACTAGAGGCGTACTCAAGGGTTAAAATCTCGAGTATTAGCCATGACAATCAGAGAGATCTCCCAAGCAAAATAATCTAATTCTGAAAAATGGGCATAAAACCTAATTCTGAAAAATTGGACAAAATATACCTATGGGTTGAGAGAATCGGCTGGTAGCAATGGTCGGAGAGAGAGCAATGGTTGCTCTTTGGTTGCTCTAATCAGAGAAAGAGAGAGTAGAGAAATAGGGGGGAGAGCAGTGGTTTTTGATCGGAGAGAATTAAGGAGAGAGAGTAATGGTTTTTTATAGAAGAGAAATAGGGAGACAGAAAGAGAGAGAGAGAGAGAGAGAGAGAGAAAGAGAGAGAGAGAGAGAGAGAGAACAGAAGCTATGTGGATTTTTTTGAGTAATTTTTATTATAAATGGTGGGTATTGCATTGGGAGATCCAATGGGTAGGAGGGAAATTTTGGTAAAGTGTCGCCAAATATTTGTCATTCCCGTCGAGTTATTTTGGATGGTAGTATGATTTATTTGGGACAAAATTTTTCTAAGTCCCCTATAAGAGATTCATTTTACAATCTTCCCCTAACAATACTATTTTTTGTTACCATAAACGTAGCCGTCCCCAAAACTAATTGTTTAGGACATTTAGACTAGCATATCTAATATTGTCATCCTAAAAGCCTATTTCTTTTTGTAGTGGTTGGTGCCCTTGCAGGAGCACGCGTAAGTGAAGCTTGATCGTTGCAAAGCGATCTCCTACTCTCGGCACATTCGATAATATTGGCCCACTAGTCATAGTCACACCCGATTTTGATAATTAACATAAACTTTGGTCGATGCACAAAAAATACGCACCTACATGTATGAAAATATAACGTCTACTTCCACACTGATATCACTCATCGTCTTCATCAAAAAAAGACTATGGATGCTGATCAAGACAATTTTTATATTTTATTCCGTTGTTCATTGAGTCTAAGAAAAATGTGCGATCGATCGGATTGGCAACTGGCTATGCTACTAAACTCCTTCAAAATAGCCTACCTATCCACAAAATATTGTACTCCACATTCCATACTTGTAGCTGCCCTTTCCGAATTTTTTTTTAAATATTTTTTTTTATTTTATTTAAATGGTGATTTTAGAACTTTATAAATAATTGTTTAGTTAATTATTACGGTAGATGATTTTAGCCATGGTTGAGAGTTGGAGGATTCACCCACTTTATCAGTCTTACTATACTTTATCTTTTCTTTCATTACTGTCGTACATCTAGCCTGTATATTATGTACCTTGTTGCGTCCCACTAAGGATCTGGTTTCCTTCCAGGTTAGCCACTTGGTCTACAAGAACTTTGCTGGATTGTTGATGAACTTCCAATATATTTCATTTAGGTACTCTTTGCAGGTATTAATTATTTCATAGTTTATATGTTTATTTCATATTTTTGATCGCTTAGTAGCACAGTATTTATAGACTCATATTATTCCTTTCAAGTCTATTCGGGCAATATGATTATTAGGCTGAAGACTGGTTCTCATATTCCCCATTCTTTTTATTTTGTCCGTGGATTGAGATATAAACTTGTTATAATGATAGTTACACTAATCTAGGACAACTTTATGTATTTAAGTTTGGAATGGAGTCCACTTGGATACGTAGCTGGCCATTGCCATGTGATCTAGTTCCGTGTATTTTAGGACTGGGACGTGACATGGTTTTTGCGGTGGCCCATACGGTCCCGATTTATCATTTCGGTTATGTTATTTCACTGAGCGAGCCTGCAGTTATGATTAATATTGAATAGGATCTCAATCCACAACTGATTTGAAGACTCCCCTTGCATTTGATTATCCTTCTTGAACTTCATAATTGTATTCTTTCATTCTTCCTCGATATTGCCATTTTTGTTTCTCGTCTCCTCCTACTAATTTGGGAAGACGGACGCTCGTGCATCTCCAGATGCATGTCTACGTCAAGACATGAAGGCACATTTGATTGAATGTTTTGTAAAAAATAGTTACCCATAGTAAGAAGGGTTAGGCTAAATAGTTTTCCAGATGCTGAGCTAGAAAGAATTGACGGCCTAAGGTTTAGTATAAGATTTGAACCTAGCAACCTAAGCCTAGAACTAGATAAAATATACCCATTGCCTGAATTAGAAGTGATTTAGAAGTATTGATGGCTAGAAGAATTTACATGGAGAAGGTTTTTTTATATTAGAATTTTGAGTAAACTCAGGTTTGGATGGTACAAATTTTTATATTTGATGACTCAGAGTAATAACGATAGAAGAAACAAATTAAGAAACATGAGTTGATATATGACATAAGATAGGATAAGATTTAAGAGGAGGACAAAATAGTTGGTGACATATACCTAGCTAGGATAAAATTCTGAAAACGTTATTGAGTATGAACATTTACAAGATAGCAACAGATTACGATTGTAATCAGAGGATATAAAAGAATGATGGATAGTAGTATTTAAGGATATCATATTGAGGGGTTAAGTAAAAAAATAGATTGAGAATTGAGAATGTCAATAAAAGTTTAGGGATTATTTGAGAGAAGATTAATTATATGATAAAGAAAAGAATCATGACATGGAAAAAGTAATGTAAGGTGCTGACAAGCTACTATTTTAAATTAAGTACGACAAAATCTATATTGGAGTTTGAACCTATGGCTCTGCTTAACATGAGAAAATATAATAAACACAAGATGTAGGGAAGAGCTACAAGATCAAGAGGGAGATAGATGGTAAACTTGAGGCTAAACAGATGCTGGAGGAAACCTATGAGAGAGTTGAATTATAAACTTAGGAACCGTAGACATAAAATATATCAGATATAGAAGTAAGGGGTGCTAGGAATTGGGTTATTCAAGACAGTATCTTAGAAAAGCTAGGACAAGGATGACAAGACTTAAGAAGGAGTAGGAGCATGAGTTTGTACGAATTAAAGATCTAGATAAATGTAATGCTTGTGTTCGTATTACGTGTTTGGAATACGTGTACGTATTTTATCTTGTATTTGCATATCTCCTTGGTTTGGTTTGGCTTGGTTATTCTTGGTTCGGGTTGGCTTGGTTCGGTTTGGGATTGCTATTGGTTCATTATGAACCAAAGGGTGAACCCCCTACCTACCACCACTACTACCATTTATTAACCCCACTTCCTTCTCTCTCTTCATTACTCTCCTTCTTCTTTCCATTAATTCTTCACCTACCAGAGAGAGGGAGAGAGAGGTCTAGACAAGTGCAACTTGCTTCATGGAGGAACTCCAATTTTATTGCTTTATTCTCTTCCTTACAGTATTCTAACTTACTTTAGAACTTGGCATTTTCTCTTTCCATGGCCAGATTCTTGTAGATCTAAGTTTGTATTATTTTTGGATTTCTTGGGTTTTGATCTACTTAATCTTGTTATTTCCGAGTTTTGATGGTTCCATGTTGTAGAGCATTTCATTCTACCCCATTTTGACCTATGGAAGTTCGAATTTGGGCTCCGGATGATAGAGTTATGCAACTTGGAAGCCATGGCTTATGGTGTACCTCTTCTCGAAAATTTGGAGAAGAAGCACAGTCCCGAGCCGCATGATAGCACTTGACCGCATGAACATTCATGCGGCAAGTCAGTTCCAACCGCATGCACTATTGCCTTGACTTGACCGCATGACAAGTTCATGCGGCAAGTATTCCTTCTAGCCGCATGAAATCCTTCTTACTTAACCGCATGACTGAGCTTCCCAGTCCAGCCGCATGGGGCTCCGTCCACTCTGAGCCGTATGAACTCAACACTCGCGAGCCGCATAGAGCCACTTCTATACCCAGCCGTATGAGGCTCTTGTCCTTCTAGCCGCATATGCACCCACTTTTTGAGAGCCGCATAAGGCTCCTGCCCCTTCAACCGCATGCGCCCTTGAGTGAACCTAGCCGCATGCGCCCCCTTGCTTATGCAGCCGCATGTGCACCCACCTTATTGAGCCGCATAAACCCGGGCCCATTTTCAGCCGCATGAGAAACCCTTCCCCGCCAGCCGCATGCGCCTCCTTCTATACCCAGCCGCATGGGCTTCTACTAAGCCGCAAGCGCCTCCTTCTATACCCAGCCGTATGGGCTTCTACTAAGCCGCATGCACTTGACCCTATTAGCCGCATGGCTCTCCTATAGCCCCGTGTATTGATATTCTATTAGATATTTTACGTTTATTTTATATCCTTACGTCTTTTGTCATGAACTTGATAATAACGAATTTACTTGATATGTTTGGACATGATAATTGAGCCTGACCTGATAGTGGCCCGTCGTAGCGCACTCCTGACCAGTAAACTGGACATGTTAAACATGACATGATTTATCTTGAGCAGCTGTTGCGACGGCTACCTGACATGACATGACCTGTATAATTAATCTGAACACCGTGGGCGATTGTGCTTGTACAAATAATCCAGTCCTGTCTTGCATTATGTCTAGGAGGGGACTCCTGAGTACCACGGTCAGGAGTACCTATTGAAATGGACTAAGGCTAAATAACTAGATTAATACATTAGTCATAAAGAGATCTTCCAGCTACAGGCAATCTCGTTACCTGGGCACGCCTTGGGATCTGTAGCCTGCCGTCGAGTAGGGCACATTTCCAGCACACTGTCATGTGTTGCACCCTTCAAGCTACCTAAGGGTACATTCGTTTCCTGGATGTTGTACCCACCTGAATTCAACTCTAATCTTTTAACCCGGGTAACCTGGATGGTCTGCAAGACTTATGGCTGTGGAATAATCTCGCTGCATCTTGTTAGTAATTAGGCTTGTAACAACCCTAGTTAGTTAAAGTATCAAGCCGTAATTCTTGCTTGGCCATGAAATGATTGGATGGAGTCTAACAAGTCTAGTCTTGCCCTGATCCTGATTACTGCATGACCAGAATGCTTGTATTTATTTTACCGATAAATGGTGAAAATTCCAAGTTCTGTTCAGACGAAGGGTTACAACCCCGGTCCTTATTTGGTTTACGGGTTGTAACCTGGTTATCTAAATAGCCCCATGGTTATCTCATCGTATATCATCCTGATGTATTTTCTTTATTTCCAGTTCTTACTTTATTTATACTCTTGTGCTAATTGCTGGTTTTAGTTCCTAAGTGAAGCCTCCTTTGTGGCACTTGCTCTTTCTGGGGTCTGACCTAGCTGGTTTTGTGTGGTCAGATTTTGGAGCAGCTCCAGAGGATCTACTGACCTTCCAGCCAGATGGTGGCCACTAGACGGAACCCTGGCAACGAGTGGATTATTTTTGGCTCTCCCACTCTATTATAAAAATATTCTTTTGAGGCGTTTAGCCGACGAGCACCTATTTAGCTCGATTGTACTTATTTACTGTCTGCCTACGGGCTGTAACATGATTAACAAATCCTAGGGTTGATCATGTATGACTAAACTCTTGCTAGTCCTAACATTTTGTAACGACTAGCTTCATGATCAGCTGAATATGTAATATTTGGGACGCCTTATCATTGTATATTTAATGATCATACATCTTGTAACATTTACTTATTGGCTTGTGATTGAGACACTAGGCTTGTTTATGACCTTAGGAGACTGTTGGCTTGTAGTAAACCCTCATGTATCTTGACAGCCGTGACCGTATAGTAAGATGGAATCTATTTCATATACGTAGCTGGCTATGTCTGCCCCCGCTCTCCAGTATTCTGGTTATGGGGTGTGACATGGTTTAAGTGGTAGCCCATGCAGGTCTTATAAATTAAGATATACGAGGGTTTACCGAATAGATGTCTCAATCAGTATTCGCCTTTGATCTCTGCTCGTATCTTCTGAATCCCTGGATTCTTGTCCTGATCATATGCTTGTATCATTGATCTGTCCTGGTCCTTCCTTATTGATCCCTATGTCGTCTTCTTCAGCGGCATTGTTCGTGGTCCTACCGATCAGCAAGGCGGAGCACCTTCCGTGGACCAGCAGCAACCCGGAGATCAAGCCCAGCACTACTGAGTAGCCTCCAAAGTCGTGCCTTCTGACGGAGAACCACCAGTCCAGCCAGTTCAGCCTGCCGAGCCTGATGATGGCACTTTGGTAGGTCTCGTCTGGACCTTGATAGCTTTCCAATATCGTCGTAGAGATGCCTTGCACCAGGCAGTGACGGATGCCTTGACCAGAGGAGGTCATCAGGGTAACAGTGCGGCCAACAGCTTCAAGCGCCTGAACCCTCCATTCTTTGACGGTAGTGAAGATGCTATCGCCACAGATGCTTGGCTTCAGGATACTGAAGTGATTCTTGAAGCAACCAGGACTCCAGAGAATGAGAAGGTAGCCGTGGTGCGCCTGCAGTTATTGAATCTTGTCCGCAGCTGGTGGGCAGCGCAGGCCGTCGGATTAGTAGCACCCATTGCTTGGGTAGTATTCAGGGAGGGATTCCAGACCAAGTATTTTGATGCTGTAGCTCGGTACGACCTACAGACGAGGTTCACCAATCTGAAGCAGATGGGCAGGACGGTCGACAGATATGCGGCCGAGTTTTCCAAACTCAGTCGGTTCGCTCCCACTTTGGTAGCAACCGAGTATGATAGAGCCCAGCGATTCCAGCAGGGGCTTCACCTGGAGATTCTATTAGCAGTTGAGCAGTTTGAGCATCAGACTTTTGATGTAGTCTTGAGAGCAGCTAGGAGGCATGAGTATACCTCCCAGAGGATTGTGGATAGGGCCGGAGGTCGGAAGAGATCCCACGGCCAGATGAATCAGTCTTCAACCCCAGCTTCTTCAGCCAGGGCTTTAACTATTGGAGCTCCGAGGCGGGCGGCCTCAGTAATGTCGGTTCAGCATTCAGCCCCGACGTACCCTCAGCAGCAGAAGCAGAAGCAGTCTTCCACAGTGGGATGTTCTCATTGTGGAAAGCCCGACCATGTGGTGGCAGAATATCACAGGGCACAAGGATTGTGCCTGGCTTGTAAAGCACCAGACCATAGGGTTGGGTTCTGCCCGAATAGGGGTGGTTCATCATCGTCCAACCTTTCTAGCTCTTCGGTGAGAGGACCAGCTCCGGTCCAGCAACAGCATTATCCATTGCCGAGGCCCTTGCCGCCTCAGTCCCAGTTATTCCAGCAGCAGAACCCCTAGCAGTAAGAATAAGCCCAAGTCCAGAGTCAGAATAGGCAGCGAGGATTTCAGCAGAGGGGACCAACACCCCGAGGGCATGGTCAGGCTATGGTGATGACCGCAGAGAAAGGATTGGCACCAGGAGAGGTAGTGGCAGGTACTATTCTCGTCAAATCCTTTCCAGCTTCAGCTTTATTTGATTCTGGTGCATCGCATTCTTTTATGTCTGCACAATTCGTGACACGGATAGGATTGGAGCCCTAGTCATTATCAGTAAGGCTCAATATACTTACTGGTAACGGACTTGTGGGAGTCGATAGGGTGTTTTCCTCGTGTCGGATCGTAGTTAGCGGTAGAGAATTTCCCGCTAGATTGATAGAGTTCCCGATGGCCGATTATGATATGGTCTTAGGGATGGATTGGTTGAGGAACCAGTATGCTAGAATAGACTGCCATATTGGTAGGATTGTTTTTAGCATTCCAGGAGTGCCAGAGTTTTCATTTTCCAGAGGCGCAGTTGAGCCTTCTCCCCTAGTGTTACGGATGGCAGTAGCAGCCGTGCAGTTGTCCCGAATAGTCGGAGAGTTTCCAGATGTTTTCCCGAAAGAGCTTCTAGGTATGCCGCCAGAGCGGAAGATCGAGTTCACCATAGACTTGATTCCCGGGACAGCCCCAGTGTTAGAGATAGTCTACAGGATGGCGCCGTCAGAATTGGAGATCTTGTACAAGATGATTGAAGAACTTCGAGCCAAGAGATTCATTCGTGCTAGTGGATCGCCTTGGGGAGCCCCGATGCTTCTTGCAAAAAAGAAGGATGGTACGTCCAGGTTATGTGTTGATTATCGTACCTTGAACTCAGTGACAATTAAGAACAGATATCCTCTCCCGAGGATAGATGACTTGTTTGATCAACTCAAAGGGGCATCAGTATTCTCGAAGATCGACTTGTGCTCAGGATATCACCAGATCAGAGTCAGAGAGCAGGACATCCTGAAGACTGCTTTTAGATCGAGGTATGGACATTGGGAGTTCCTTGTTATGCCTTTTGGAGCGACCAATACGCCGAAAGTATTCATGGATCTCATGAATCGCATCTTCATGCCCTATCTGGATCAGTTCGTGATTGTGTTTTTGGATGACATCCTCGTTTATAGCAGGAGTGAAGCGGAGCATGAGCAGCATCTCCGTGTGGTTCTTAAGATTCTTAGAGAGCACCAGTTGTATGCCAAGTTCAGTAAATATGAGTTTTGGCTCGACCGCATTTCGTACTTGGGTCACATCATCACCAGAGGAGGAGTAGAAGTGGATCCCCAGAAGATTGTGGCTATTGAGTCATGGCCAGTGCCCAACACCGTTGCAGAAGTTTGCAGTTTTCTTGGATTGGCTGGCTACTATCGACGGTTTATTTTGGATTTTTCTCGGATATCAGCGCCATTGACCCAATTAACCCACAAGGATGCGTAGTTTGCTTGGACAGCAGAGTGTCAGAATTCTTTTGAACAGTTGAAGCGAGGCTTGATGACGGCTCCCATTCTTGCACTTCCAGATGGAACAGAGGGATTCTCAGTATACTGTGATGCTTCAGGCAGAGGTTTAGGATGTGTTCTAATGCAGCATGGGAAGGTAATAGCTTATGCGTCACGACAACTTCGTGATCATGTGAGGAATTACCCAACCCATGACTTGGAGCTGGCAGCAGTAGGCACTACTTGTACGGAGATAGGGTGGAGACTTTTACCGACCACAAGAGCCTAAAGTATGTTTTCACCCAGAAGGATCTTAACATGCGTCAGAGGAGGTGGCTGGAGCTTCTTGTGGATTATGATGTCAACTTGTAGTATCATCCTGGGAAGGCCAACGTCGTTACAGATGTATTGAGCAGGAGAGCCGGAGCTTATTTCCTAACAGCGCAACCAGAGCTGTTAGCAGATCTTCAGAAGATGGACATAGAAGTTGTTCTCCCTTCCAGTGTAGCATTAATGGCCAACATGCAAGTTCAGTCCACTATAGTTGAGAGGATCCGGATGGCGCAGTCAACAGATTCCAAGCTTCAGCGGCTCAGAGCAGAGTGTGAGGCAGGACGAAGACCAGAGTTATGCATTCATGAGGATGGTACACTTCGACATGGTAATCGTCTTTGTGTACCCAGTAGAGATATCATAAGGGAGATCATGTCAGGAGCGCACAGTTCTCAGTATTCTATCCATCCTGGCAGTACGAAAATGTACCGCGATATCCGTCAGCACTTTTGGTGGAATGGCATGAAGTGGAAGATAGCTCGATTTGTCTCTCGGTGTTTGGTTTGCCAACAACTTAAGGCCGAACATCAGAGACCGGCTAGACTTCTTCAGTCCTTGCCCATTCCAGAGTGGAAGTGGGAGCATGTGACCATGGATTTTGTGACCGGATTGCCTAGATCCCCAGCTGGTCGGGATGCTATTTGGGTTATAGTTGACAGGCTCACGAAGGTGGCTCACTTTCTCCTATTTAGAGTTAGTCAGTCGACAGCTTAGTTAGCAGAGATGTACCTCAGGCAGATTGTCAGGTTGCACGGAGTGCCAGTCAGTATCACTTCGGACCGAGATTCTAGATTTACGTCATACTTCTGGCGTAGCCTGCAGGAGAGTTTGGAAACTCATCTCCAGTTCAGTTCAGCATATCACCCGCAGACAGATGGCCAGTCGGAGCGTATGATCCAGACTCTTGAAGATTTGTTGCGGTCATGTACACTTGACTTCGGTGGTTCGTAGGAAGATCACTTGCACCTGGTGGAATTCTCGTACAACAACAGTTTCCAGGCCAGTATCCAGATGGCACCATTCGAGGCACTGTATGGCAGGAAGTGCAGATCCCCGTTAGCCTGGGATAATGTTGGAGAGAGGCAGATGCTCGGTCCAGAAATGATCGCTCAGACACTTAAAGTGGTCAGGCGAGTCAGAGATCATCTTCGAGTTGCCCAAGATCGCCAGCGTCATTGGGCCGATTCTCATCGGCGACCTCTCGAGTTTTTGGTCGACGATCATGTATTCCTAAGGATTTTGCCTAACCATGGCGTCATTCGTTTCGGCGTGCGGGGAAAGCTTAGTCCTAGGTATATAGGGCCATTTGATATTCTGGAGCGAGTAGGTGATGTATTCTATCATCTCGCTCTTCTGTCGTCGCTAAGCGAGGTACATGACGTATTCCATGTATCACAATTACGACGGTATATCCCAGACCCGAGCCACATCCTGGATTATTCAGAATTGGTTGTCGGTACCAACCTTTCGTATGAGGAAAGGCCCGTGTCTATATTGGACCGAAGAGAGAAGACACTCAAGAATAAGACTATCAAGTTAGTCCGAGTTGCTTGGGGTCATCACTCTTTGGGTGAGTCAACGTGGGAGCATGAGGATGATATCCGATCGTGATATCCCGACCTGTTTGACTCGTGAGGTATAATGTCTTCCTTATGCCTCATGCCTTCAATTCCTTGCTTGCATGATTGATTGATTATCTAGTTAATGCTTGCTTGCGATTAGATTAGCTTGTCATTGCTCCTCTAGCCTCTTGATTAAATTTCGAGGACGAAATTCATTTAAGGTAGGTAGAGTTGTAATGCATGTGTTCGTATTACGTATTTGGAATACGTGTACGTATTTTATCTTGTATTTGCATATCTCTTTGGTTTGGTTTGGCTTGGTTATTCTTGGTTCGGGTTGGCTTGGTTCGATTTGGGATTGTTATTGGTTCATTATGAACCAAAGGGTGAACCCCCTACCTACCACCATCACTACCATTTATTAACCCTACTTCCTTCTCTCTCTTCATTACTCTTTATCTTCTTTCCATTAATTCTTCACCTACCAGAGAGAGGGAGAGAGAGGTCTAGGTAAGTGCAACTTGCTTCATGGAGGAACTCCAATTTTATTGCTTCATTCTCTTCCTTACAGTATTCTAACTTACTTTAGAACTTGGCATTTTCTCTTTCCATGGCCAGATTCTTGTAGATCTAAGTTTGTATTATTTTTGGATTTCTTGGGTTTTGATCTACTTAATCTTGTTATTTCCGAGTTTTGATAGTTCCATGTTGTAGAGCATTTCGTTCTACCCCATTTTGACCTATGGAAGTTCGGATTTGGGCTCCGGATGATAGAGTTATGCAACTTGGAAGCCATGGCTTATGGTGTACTTCTTCTCGAAAATTTGGAGAAGAAGCACAGTCCCGAGCCGCATGATAGCACTTGACCGCATGAACATTCATGCGGCAAGTCAGTTCCAACCGCATGCACTATTGTCTTGACTTGACCGCATGACAAGTTCATGCGGCAAGTATTCCTTCTAGCCGCATGAAGTCCTTCTTACTTAACCGCATGACTGAGCTTCCCAGTCCAGCCGCATAGGGCTCCGTCCACTCTGAGCCGCATGAACTCAACACTCGCGAGCCGCATAGACCCACTTCTATACCCAGCCGTATGAGGCTCTTGCCCTTCTAGCCGCATATGCACCCACTTTTTGAGAGCCGCATAAGGCTCCTGCCCCTTCAACCGCATGCGCCCTTGAGTGAACCTAGCCGCATGCGCCCCCTTGCTTATGCAGCCGCATGTGCACCCACCTTAAGGAGCCGCATAAACCCGGGCCCATTTTCAGCCGCATGAGAAACCCTTTCCCGCCAGCCGCATGCGCCTCCTTCTATACCCAGCCGCCTTTTGTCATGAACTTGATAATCACGAATTTACTTGATATGTTTGGACATGATAATTGAGCCTGACCTGATAGTGACCCGTTGCGGCGCACTCCTGACCAGTAAACTGGATATGTTAAACATGACATGATTTATCTTGAGCAGCTGTTGCGACGGCTACCTGACATGACATGACCTGTATAATTAATCTGGACACCGTGGGCGATTGTGCTTGTACAAATAATCCAGTCCTGTCTTGCATCATGTCTAGGAGGGGACTCCTGAGTACCACGGTCAGGAGTACCTATTGAAATGGACTAAGGCTAAATAACTAGATTAATACATTAGTCATAAAGAGATCTCCCAGCTACAGGCAATCCCGTTACCTGGGCACGCCTTGGGATCTGTAGCCTGCCGTCGAGTAGGGCATATTTCCAGCACACTGTCATGTGTTGCACCCTTCAAGCTACCTAAGGGTACATTCGTTTCCTGGACGATGTATCCACCTGAATTCAACTCTAATCTTTTAACCCGGGTAACCTGGATGGTCTGCAGGGCTTGTGGCTATGGAATAATCTCGCTGCATCTTGTTAGTAATTAGGCTTGTGCAACCCTAGTTAGTTAAAGTATCAAGCCGTAATTCTTGCTTGGCCGTGAAAAGATTGGATGGAGTCTAACCAGTCTAGTCTTGCCCTGATCCTGATTACTGCATGACCAGAATGCTTGTATTTATTTTACCGATAAATGGTGAGAATTTCAAGTTCTGTTCAGACGAAGGGTTACAACCCCGGTCCTTGTTTGGTTTACGGGTTGTAACCTGGTTATCTGAATAGCCCCATGGTTATCTCGTCGTATATCATCCTGATGTATTTTCTTTATTTACAGTTCTTACTTTATTTATACTCTTGTGCTAATTGCTGGTTTTAGTTCCTAAGTGAAGCCTCTTTTGTGGCACTTGCTATTTCTGGGGTCTGACCCAGCTGGTTTTGTGTGGCCAGATTTCGGAGCAGCTCCAGAGGATCTACCGACCATCCAGCCAGATGGTGGCCACTAGACGGAATCTTGACAACGAGTGGGTTATTTTTGGCTCTCCCACTCTATTGTAAAAATATTCTTTTGAGGCGTTTAGCCGACGAGCACCTGTTTAGCTCGATTGCACTTACTTACTGTCTGCTTACGGGCTGTAACATGATTAACAAATCCTAGGGTTGGTCATGTATGACTAAACTCTTGCTAGTCCTAACATTTTGTAACGACTAGCTTCATGATCAGCTGAATATGTAATATTTGGGATGCCTTATCATTGTATATTTAATGATCATACATCTTGTAACATTTACTTATTGGCTTGTGATTGAGACACTAGGCTTGTTCATGACCTTAGGAGACTGTTGGCTTGTAGTAAACCCTCATGTATCTTGACAGCCGTGACCGTATAGCGAGATGGAATCCATTTCATATACGTAGCTGGCTATGTCTGCCCCCGCTCTCCAGTATTCTGGTTCTGGGGCGTGACAATAAACGAGCTTTTAGATTTTGGTTTTATACGGTCTAGTGTTTCACCATGAGGGCTCCAGTCTTGCTTGTACCGAAGAAGGACGGGTCAGTACGTTTGTGCATAGACTACAGAGAGTTGAATGTTGTGACAGTGAAGAATAAGTACCCCTGCATCATATAGATGATTTATTTGACCAGTTGAGCGTTGTTTGTGTGTTTTTGAAGATTGATCTCAAGTCAGGCTATAACTATATCAAGGTTCGAAACAAGGACTTCCCAAAGACGATCTTTCAGACGAAGGACACTATGAGTTTTTTGTGATGCCATTTGGTTTAACCAACACACCAGCTGTGTTCATGAGTCTGATGAACAAGGTGTTCCACCATTACTTGGTCAAGTTCATGGTAGAGTTCATTGATGACATACTGGTGTACTCCAAGAGCCACGAGGAGCATGAGGAGCATCTTAGGACCGTGCTGGAGACATTGAGAAGGGAAAGACTCTATGCCAAGCTCAATAAGTGTGAGTTCTGTCTAAGAAAGGTAAATTTACTTGGACATATCATTACTGGAGATGGATTAGCAGTAGATCCAGAGAAGATTACAGCAGTAAAGACTTGGCTTGCACCGACATCAGTTACGGAGGTTATAAGTTTTCTCGGACTTGCCAGATATTATCGGAGGTTCGTAGAAAACTTCTCAAGGATTGTTGAGCATGTGATGCGTTTGATGCCTAAGGATCAGGAGCTCATGTGGATGGAGGAGTATCAGACAACTTTTAAAGAGTTGAAGAAACGCCTGACTTCAGCACCTACTTTGACTCTTCCATTAGGATATGAAGGATTTATGGTATACATCGATGCGTCTGGGAGCAGACTAGGATGTGTGTTGATACAGCATGACAAGGTTGTGGCATACGCATCGTGATAGTTGAGGATCCACGAGAAGAACTACCTGATACACGACTTGAAGCTAGCTGCAGTGATATTTACAGTGAAGCTATGGAGGCATTATCTTTACGGAGAGCGGGTAGAGATATTTACTGATCACAAGAGTCTGAAGTACGTCTTTACACAGAAGGAGCTGAACATGAGACAAAGACGTTGGCTAGAGCTGATGAAAGACTTTGAGATCGAGTTGCAGTACCATCCGGACAAGGCGAATGTCATGGCAGATGCTTTGAACAGGAAGCCCATGGCATACATCTTGACGACTCAGCATCATTTATTAGATGATCTCCAAGAGTTGGGGATAGAGGTCGTATTGTCGGGTATGGATGGACAGTTATCTACCCTTGGGGTACAATCTTCTTTGGTTGAGAGGATCAAGGCCGCTCTACCTATAAATGTGAGATTCAGGAGACTCCGGAAGAGGACCGAGGCTAGCATACAGACAGGACTGTGGATTCACGAGGACGGGAGGTTGAGGTGTGGAGATCACTTATACATTTCGAGTAGCAAGCTACGCTAGGAGTTGATGGCTGAGGCGTATAGCTCGATATATTCTATTCATCCCGAAGGTACGAAGATGTACAGGGATTTGCGACAAATACTATTGGTGGCATAGAATGAAGAGGGAGATCACTTGATTCATAGCATGATGCTTGGTCTGTCAGCAGGTCAAGGCCTAGCACCAGAGGTCTGCAGGACTATTGCAGCCACTTCATATTCCTGAGTGGAAGTGAGAATACATCACGATGGCATTTATTACTAGATTTTTGAGGAGCCCAAGTGGAAAGGACGCAGTCTGGGTAAAAGTGGATCAACTCACGAAGTTGGCTCATTTCTTGCCCTTTACAGGTTGGAAATCTACAAAGGATTTGTACATGAGTCAGATGGTGCGTCTACATGGAGTACCACACAGCATTATGTCGGAACGAGATTCCAGATTCACATATCATTTTTTGGAGGAGCATGTTACAGAATTTGGGGACTTGCCTCAGGTTCAACACAGTTTATCATCCATAAATCGACGGTCAGTCAGAGCGCACGATCTAGACACTTGAGGATATATTGAGAGCTTGCATGATAGACTTTAGAGGATCTTGGAAAATCATCTACATTTGGTGTAATTATCATACAACAACAGCTACTAAGCAAGGATCCAGATGACACCTTTCGAAGCATTATACGGTAGGCAGTACAGGTCTCTAGTGTGTGGGAGTGACGCCGGAGAGCATCAGATACCGGGTCCATATTTAGTGACCCAGACAGTGGAGAGGGTGAAGCAAATTCAGAGCCACCTCAGAGGGGCACAGAATAGGCAGAAGTATTAGGCTGATACGCACCGTCGACCTTTGGAGTTCAAGGAATGCGATCATGTATTTTTGAGGATATCAACAACTCGGGAGATTATTAGATTTGGAAGCATTGACAAGTTGAGTCCGAGGTACATCAGGCCTTTCGACATTCTAGAGCGAGTTGGTGAGTTGGCTTATCGTCTAGCACTACCTCCGTCACTTGAGGGTATGCACAATGTTTTTCACGTATCGCAGTTGAGGAGATACGTGGCAGACCTCAGTCACGTGCTAGATCATTCAGAGATCACAGTTGGGCCGAGTCTTTCGTATGATCAGGAGCAGCCTATTGAGATTCTCAATCGCAACAAGAAGGTACTGAGAGGGCAAACTATTCAACTTGTCCGGGTTGCTTGGAAGCATTATTCTCCGGACGAGTCCACTTGGAGCGCGAGTACTCGATTAGGGAGAGCATTCCTCATTTATTCGGGGGCCAAGGTACGAACTTACGTACTGTATTGGACGTCATTTAACATTTCAAGTCTCGCCTTTCTATTCATGTCATATTCTTAATTTCGGGGACAAAATTTTCTAGGGGGAAGGATATAAGCCCAGTATATATATATATATATATATATATATATATATATATATATATATATATATATATATATATATATATATATATAATTATATATATAATTATATATATTTTAGAGGAATACTAGAATTTTATTGATATTGATTGAGTACCAACTCAGGTTCCAAAAGTATGAGGTAGACCTCATATTACAAAAACTTGATATCAGTCTAATCCTGCAGGAAGTTCCTCATGAGAGCACTTAACAATAGCCTTCTTGATCTGTCTCTTGATCTCGAACACAAGTTGTTGATCGTTGTACGAATACCCTTCATATATCCATTTATTTATATTTTTCCAGAGTACCCATACAATAGCTCCAACTGTAATTTGTTTGGTATGTTTATGGCCCCTAGTCCACATAGCTCTCAGCCTCTGTTTGATAGTTCTTGTTGTAGTCTGAACTCTGTAAACACCATTGAAGTATTTCCATACCTCCTTCGCCAATTCACCTTCAGATAAGATATGATTAGTAGTCTCCGTTGTCGGATATTTACAACAGTGGCAAGCTGATGCTAAATGAAAGCCAATCCTTTGAATTACATCATCAGTAGGGAGTTTGCACCATAGAATATGCCACATAAGTACTGACCACTTAGCTGGTATACATGATCCCCATATTTGATTATATCTCTCATCGATGTCTTGATATATCCTTATATAATTCCAAGCAGAGGTGATCAAGAATTTACCTGAACTTCCTGGAACCCAAATGAAGTTTTCCAAGCCCTCCTGAGTAAGTATAATGGCAATGTGATCATCCCCCATATATCTTCCTTTGAGAATGCGTTTCCATATATGAGAAGCACTCGAAGAAGCTATAGCTTGTGATGGTTGGGTGTGAGGATAGTACTTAGACTTCATGAAAGAGACCCAAAGAGAATGGGAGGGTCTGAGTTTCCACCAAAGTTTAACTGTGAGAGCATCTAACACATCCTGCAGACGTCGAATCCCCAGCCCACGTTCCTCTTTAAGATTAGCCACCTTCGACCAAGACACCCATGCTCTTTTATCACACCCATTCTTAGAACCCCATAGGAATCTTTGAAACATATCTTCGACTCTCTTAATGACACTAATATGAGGATTGCAGGCTGCCAATGTATAGACAAGAATCGATGTTAGGACTAATTTAAGAAGGATAAGTCTTCCTCCCATCGATAGAGCTTTATTATGCCGTCCACTAATTTTGTGTCTAATCTTTGTCACCAGGTCATCAAACATTGCTGCATTTCTAATACCCGCAGTCATAGGAGCTCCCAGATAAGTCATTGACAGACTGTTAACAAGGAAACCAAAGGATGATTTGATCTCGTTCACTCTCTCCTCTGAAATATGTTTGGAAAGATATATACCCGATTTCTCAATATTAATCTTCTGACCCAAAACCTTTTGATATTGTCCAACCACTTGCATAATTTTATAAATCGACTTCTTATCTCCTCCTGAAAATAAGAGAATATCATCTGCATATGCCATATGGGTTATGATGGGGCATCCAGTAGGAGAGTAATATGGGATGAATCATGTGTTGTCTCGGAGATTATTCAAATTGCAGATGAGGCTCTCCGCAGCTATGACAAATAAAAGTGGCGAAATAGGATCTCCCTGTCTCAATCCGCAAAGGCTCTTAAAAAAACCCGAAGCACTACCATTAATTAAAGTGGAGAACCACACATTATCAAGTAAGTGAAGGATCATAGTAAGCCATTCATTGCAGAATCCCATTCTTTTGAGCACATTAATAAGGAAAGCCCGATGAACACGATCATATGCCTTACTCATGTCGAGTTTCAAAGCTGCATTCCTACCCCAATGTTTGTGATGGATCGTACTGATCATTTCCTGGGCCAAAACGACATTATCAATGATCTCCCTACCTTTAATGAATCCACTCTGTTCGGGGGATATCAGACGAGGGAGAAAAGGAGCCAGTCTTCTAGTAATAAGCTTAGAGGAAAGCTTGTTGATAATATTACAAAGACTTATCGGTCTATAGTCTTTTATAGATTTAGGATCATTCTTCTTAGGAATAGGAAGAAGATGAGTACTAGTGATAGACCTCGGGAAAGCGAAGTCGTCAAAGAATAGATGAACCGCATCCAGAATGTCCTGTCCAATGACTTCCCAAGCAGCTCTGAAGAACCGACCCGAAAAGCCATCCGGTCCAGGAGCACTGTCTTGATCAAGGCTCTTAAGAGTATCTATCAATTCCTCCATGGTCGGCTTTGCTATCAATTGAGTGTTCTCTTCAGCTGTAATAGAAACTGGTACTGGATCTAAGAAATTTGTATGATGTGTTATAGAAGAGGGTATGAATAGCTTACTATAAAAACCATTAGCCTCAGCTTGAATATCCTGCAAATTGTTGAGAGATCGACCTTCCTCCGAGATGAGACTATGAATAAGCAGTCTGTTTCTTTTAGCCGAAACACATGAGTGAAAGTATTTAGTATTCTTATCACCCTCACCATCCCATTTAACCCTTGCTTTCTGTCTCCAAAAAGAGTCTTCATAGTTAACACGCTGCTTCAAGTAGGCTTTTGCCTTCATCCAGTCCTCCCTCAACGAAGCATTATATATCATAAGGGAGATCGCTCTTCCAGAAATCGTCTTCTTCCCTCCATTTGACAGATACCCAATCCGCGTTCCCTTCTTCGACGCGGACATTTCTTCCATATCCGCCACCTTTCTCAAGACTTTTGTCCTAAAATTCACCTCCGGTTTCCCGAAGATAGCTAGGGTGAAGGAGGCTATCGCAGCTTGGGGGCTCTTAGACGCCTACCAGATCGCCCCTTTCGATCCCAAGCATATGTTCCTGCACCTGTCCTCCGACCATGTCTGCACCAAAGTTTGGGCCATGGGGCCCACCAAAATCGATTCACAGATTGCCAAGATCGTCAAATGGTCACCCAAATTCAACCAAGTTGTGGATTCGTCGATCATATCCACATGGGTCACCCTTCCCAACCTTCCCCTAGTGTGCTTCCCCACAGCTGCTCTTAAGCGTATAGCCAGTTCCTTCGGGTGGTTGCCATCGCAGAAGAAATACGTAACCTATCAAAATGCAACTACGCAAAGATTTGTGTAGAGATCGATCTCGCCAACAAACCCCCCAAAATGATTGAGATAGAGCTTGGAGATCGGATGATCAGACAACCACTAGAGTATGACAACAATATTATTTATTGCCAACACTGTCAGATGAGCGGTCACTCCTTGCAGCGCTGCTTTTGGGATAACCCCGCCCTCAAGAAGAATGGACCCCGTAATCCTTGCGACCCGGTCGCATCCACTACACCCCGCATTCCCTCGCCTGACTTGTAACCCAACCCCCCTTCCCGTCCCACAGAAACCCATCCTCAGCACAGCACTAAACCACTCACCACGTCCGACTCCGACATTGTTCCCTTCAATCCCCCCTACATTACCTTTGCTAACTCCTTTGCTATACTCAACATCGATAAACCTCCCGAGAGCCC
The DNA here is from genome assembly GCA_029216955.1 of Iris pallida. Classification (NCBI taxonomy): domain Eukaryota; kingdom Viridiplantae; phylum Streptophyta; class Magnoliopsida; order Asparagales; family Iridaceae; genus Iris; species Iris pallida. The sequence continues at coordinate 10,508,760 of JANAVB010028000.1, read as the reverse complement.
TTGTGAGCACACCTCTGATCACGAATGCCCTGTATCAGACAGCATCTCCTTGGCAGAGCCGGACGTTACACGCGTTGTCGCGCTTACATCCGACGGCTTCTCCACCCTCCCCACCACTACCCCCCTTTGTGCCGATACTGCTCCCCTTCAGATCTCCCCCATCACCTCCCTCAAGCCCTTAGGCAACAGCTCCACTCCCCCCTATCTCCATGAATGGCACCCCACGTGAGCAGCTCGTGGTAGCCCACAACCCTTGCCGTACTGTCGAAGGGCTCGAGTTGTCCACTGCAAATTCGACCTTCTCACCCGCCTCCATCGACGCCCCCCGGACCCTTACTCCCCTCTTACTGGCAGGTTCTGTCAAGCCAAGACCGCTGGTTTCCTGGATCGCAACAACCCTCTTTGTGCGCTTGACGACTTCGACGCAGCGAGCTACTCCTCAGTAGCCGTCGATCGTTCACCTTTTGGTTTGACAGAGGCCAGAGAGGACCACATCACCTATAACAAGAAATCTTCCTCGAAAAAAAGAAAAAAACAAGAAAAATAATTAGCAAGCTGCTATGACCACAAGGTCAGCAGCCAAGCTCAACCTCCTCACCAACTCCCCCAATCCAATGCTTAACATCCTCACGTGGAACGTGAGAGGTATAGCTAACAAACCGACGATGAATAGAATCCCCAGCCTCAAGAAAATTCATAAAATTGACATCCTAGTGATCATCGAACCCAAAATCCCCAAGAAAAGGATCACCGGCATCCAACTTCAACTTAGATTAGCGACCGCGCTGGCTGGCAGTCACGGCATCTGGATTCTTGCCAGTGCTGGCATCAGTTTTGGGATGGTTCAGGACTCCAGCCAAGCCCTCTCCTTCTGGGTGGAACACCCCCAACTTCGGAACAGAATCTTAATCTCCGTCGTCTACGGCAGCTGTGACTTCCAAGAGCGTAAACTCCTCTGGGATGACCTGCTCGACACCCAGCTCTCCCTCCAGAACCTTCCGTGGATATGCTTAGGCGACTTCAACACCACCTCTTGCAGTACCGAAAAGTCCGGAGGGCGTATGCCCCCACTTTTAGCCATGGAAGACTTCAAGAATTTTACCCTCAACGCACACCTCGCCCACCTTCCTTTCTCCGGCAATGCTTTCACCTGATGCAACATGCAGAAAGGATCCCGGCGCTAATACTCCTGCCTCGACCGTGCCCTAATCAACAGCCACTGGACAGACATGGGACTCATTTCCAGCCTCTCCCACCTCAACACCACTGAATCAGATTACTCACCCCTTCTCATCGAGATCAGCAGCAGCTCCCACCGCATCAAGAAACCTTTCCAATTCCTAGATTTCTGGAGACACCATCCTAGTTTCAAATTCGAGGTTGCCTTAGCATGGTTATCAGTGAACAACGTCGATCCACTGTATAGAGTAGCGGCCAGACTGCGAGCCACGAGCAAGGCCCTCTCTAGATGGCGTAAGGCAGCTTTCGGCAACATCTTTCAGGAGATCAAAAATACGGAGGATGATGTTACCCACAGCGAGATCTCTTACGTTGCTAACAGATCCCCCGAAGCACGGACCACGCTCAACCTTGCAAGAGCTATCCTCAAGTCCAGACTTAAAGTAGAAACAGAATTCTGGAAACAAAAAGCTAGACTGAAATGAGACAATGAAGGGGACCGCAACTCCAGCTTCTTCTACGCCTGCGTTAAAGGTCGCAGACAACAGCTTAACCTTCATCGTATCTCCGATGACAACGGCAACCAGCTGACGGACCAGCAAAAGATTCACGAGGCCGTGGCCAACTTCTTCTCCAATCTCTTCTCCAAAGAAGTGGTCGTCATGGACGAGGGAGTGCTGGCAGGGATCCCCAGCATCATCACCGATCACGAAAATGAACAGCTCCTTTTCCGTCCTTCCACCGCCAAGGTGCAGACCGCGGTATGGGACCTTGACGAGCACAACGCTCCCGGACCAAATGGCTTCAGTGGGGTATTCTTCAGACAATGCTGGGACATCATCGGTCTGGACCTTTTGGAGGCATCGGTTGCCTTCTTTTAAGGAGCCAGATACCCGAAATCATTATCCAGGGCTAATCTCATTCTTATCCCTAAAAAAGACAATCCTGAAACCTTTAAAGACTTCCGCCCCATAAGTCTTTGCAACTTTGCCAACAAAATCATCACAAAAATTATCGCTAACCGGATGACGGATCTCCTGCCCAAAATTATCTCCGAGGAGCAGAGTAGTTTTGTGAAAGGGCGTAACATCGTGGACAACATCCTGCTCGCTCAAAAAATGGTCACTTGCATGAAATTCTCGGCTAGAGGGGGGAACATCGCCATTAAGCTGGACATGGAGAAAGCCTACGACCGCCTTGACTGGCAATTCATGATCTGGGTTTTCAGGACTTTTGGCTTCTCAGAACCCTGGATAGACATCATCTTCAGGTCTATCAACAATTCCTGGTTCTCCACCGTTATAAATGGCCAGGTCGAAGGCTTCTTTAACGCTAGCCGCGACGTTCATCAGGGGGATCCTCTTTCTGCCACTCTATTCATCATCACTGCGGAGGCCCTCAGCAGAAACCTTAAGAGCATGTCCAATACCCCATGGTTCCAATACTTTTACACTACCACTGGCTGCCCCATCATCACCCACCTTGCCTACGCTGACGATGTCCTAATTTTTTCATCCGGTGACATCGGTTCCATCGAGGTTGTCCTTCAAACGCTGAACAGGTACACCAGTTGTTCCAGTCAAAGAATCAATAACAACAAGAGCGTCATATACACCCATCACAAAACGGACAGGTCCCACTCCACGACGCTCTCCAACTTGACTTCCTTTGCCACAGCATACCCACCTTTCACCTATTTAGCGTACCCTCTGGTCTATGGCAAGGCCAACTCGGGTATCTTCGAGTACATGGTCAGCGCCATCAGGAAAATGATCCAGGACTGGCACAATGCTACCCTCTCGTCCGGAGGCAAACTGATTCTGATCAAGCACATCCTATCCTCCATTCCTATCTATACCCTGGCTGTCTATAACCCTCCCAAGAAGGTTCTCGCTTCGCTTAAATTCCTCTTCGCCAGCTTCTTCTGGGGTCACACCAAAGGCAAAGATAAGCACCACTGGGCCAGCTGGACCACTATGGCTAAACCCACCTCCGAGGGCGGTTTGGGATTCTGTAGATTGGGACACATCGCCGACGCATGCTCCATGAAGTTATGGTGGAAGCTGCACACTGACAATTCTATTTGGACTCGCTTCATGAAAGTGAGATACTTCAGATATTTCCATCCTGGGACGGCCTTAGTCAACAACCGTTCATCGGGATCCTGGAGACATATTACCCGAGGCCGACACTTGCAGACCCCCTCATACAAATCCAGCTGGGAAACGGCTACTCATCGATGAGCCATGATCGTTGGCTGGGTGGTAATCTCTGGCACCCCCCCCGAGTCCCCTTCGCGAGAAGGCCAGATCCGCGAGCTTTGGGATCCTTCGTCCTGATGGAACTGGGATCGAGTCACAAATTGGCTCGGTCCGACGGCGACCGCCTATCTCGCCACTGTGAATCTCCGCCTCTCCGACACTCCGGACATCACAAGATGGTCCCCTAGCCCGGACGGCCAGTTCTCTCTACTCTTCACAAGGTCTGTCGTCCGCAACATCTGGACCCTATCACCCCTCATCGCTCCTTTCTGGCACGCATGTATCCCCATCAAATGGTCGATCCTTATCTGGCGAGCCCGCTTACGGAAGCTCCCCACCGACACGCTATCACCTCATTTGGCTACAGCCTAGCTTCGAGTTGCCATTGCTGCACTTTCCCTCAAACCGAATCAGCAGAGCACGTCCTCACCTCCGGTGATCTGGCCACAAATATTTGGGCGACTCTCAACATCAAGTTTAGGAAGGCCCTCCTCCAAAGGGGCTTCAACGATCTCCTGTCCAGCGGGGGTGTGTCCCACGGATATCAGATCGTAGTTGCCGCGGGAATTTGGGTCATGTGGAAAAACAGGAACAAGTTCCGTTACGAGGACCAACATCTTCCACCACCCCAACTGTACAGGGAAATTATCAGACAGATCCTTAAGATCCGGAGGCGCTGCACGCACTCCATGCCCACGTTCTGGGCCACCATAGAGTAGTTTCCGTTTTGCTGTTTTGTCGGCTTGCCTAGCCGTTTCTTTCCTTTTGCCAGCGCTTGGCGCGCTTCTTGTATAGGCTTCATCATTTTGCGCCTGATACATCAATATTCCCCCTTCTCTTAAATATATATATGTATATATATATATATCAGACAGATTAGCAAAGCCAGCTCCCGCTGCTCTCACTCTCCGAGTAGCTTTTGGAGGAAGCTGTACTTTCAGTAGTTTTTTGTTGTGTTTTTCTGTTAGCGCGAGTCGCGCTCTTCTGTATAGGCTTCGGCATTTTGTGCCTGATACATCAATATAGTCTTTCTTATATATATATATATATATATATATATATATATATATATATATATATATATATATATATATATATATTTTATATTTATATATATATATATATATATATATATTGGATAAGAACCCCCCATTTTATTCCAACAAGCTTAAAATGCCGAAGCCTGTACAAGTATACCCCTAGGCACAAAGTGTCGACGCCTATACAAGTATACCAACAAAACCTGAAAATCGAAGGTTAGAAAAGAAGAGAAACCCGAAAACCTGTCTGCCTATGCGAACAGATGCCCCTGGTCATACGGTACTGCCTGGTGACCTCCCTAATGATCTGGTCGGCGTTGTACTGGTAGCCCTCATATCTCGCCTTGTTATGGTTCTTCATAATGGTCCATACAGCAGCCGCCGCAACGATTTGGTGACCATGGAAGGAGAATGCCCAGCCAGCCAGGAGGTCGTTGAAGCGCCCCACTCCCAGAGCCCTTCTACACTGCCGAGATAGCACTCTCCAGACCTTGGCAGATAATTCTCTCTGACGGAAGATGTGGTCGATGGTTTCCGTCTGACGCTCTGAACAGCAGTTGCAGGCAGATGCCAAGCTGAATCCTATTGTGTGCAGATTATCGTCGATGGGTAACTTGTTACGAAAGGCTCTCCAAATAAGGATAGACCACTTCTTTGGGATGCATGTCTGCCAGAAAGCCGTATCGATCTATGATGGTGTTCCGCGACCACGGGCTACTTTCCTGCCCGAGCTCACAAAGAAGCCTCCCGAGGTGTCAGCCGACCATCACAGCTCGTCTGTTTCATTGTCTATCTTCAGGCCGTCATGACGAATGCATTCTTCAGCCTCATCGCTGGCCCAATTGCGGATCATGTCCCAATCCCAATCGTTACCTGAAGAATCCTATAAATCCCTGATCCAGCTGTTCCTCTGTCCTGCTGTGCTGTTGGAGAGCAAGGTATCCCCAGCCCAATATTCAAAAAAGGTCGACGATTCATCATTGCCCAAATGGAGCTGAATCACCAGTTCGGCCATAGTGCGCCCGATTAGGATGTGCCGCCATGCCGCTGATGATCTGTTGTTGGAGATGTCCTGAGCTGGGTGAATGTACTTGAAGTATCTGGCCATCATGAATCTAGTCCATAAATTCTGATTCGACCGAAGCTTCCACCACAGCTTCATTGAGAAAGCGTGAATAATGGAGAGAGTCTGGCAAATCCCATGCCTCCTTCCTTGGTAGGTTTAGCCATGGTGTCCTAACTCGCCCAATGATGCTTAATGTTGCCGCCGCTGTATCCCCAAAAGAAGTCGCACAGAATGCTTTCAATCAAGTGGATCATCTTCTTGCTGAGGAGCATGTTGCTAGGGTATATTTAGGAATGGAGGTAAGCATGTGGTTGATGAGGGTCATCATACCGCCTGGTAATAAGGTAGCATTATACCATCCCTCCAGCTTTCTCCTGATTTTGTTAATCAACCCGTCAAAGATGCCCGCGTTAGATCTACCGTACACCAGAGGACATCCAAGGTAAAAACGGAGGGTGTTCAATGGAGAAAGAGGTGATGTTGGAAATGTTAGCCGCGCTCTCTCTCTCTCTCTCTCTCTCCTTCCCAATTTGTGATGCGCGTACATAACACTCTTGGCGGGGTTGACCTTCTGACCGGAGCAGGAAGAATATCTCTGGAGGGTGTTATGGACCACCTCAACTGACCCGACATCCTCGGATGTGAAGATGAGGATATTGTCAGCATATGTTAGGTGGGTAATGATCGGACAACCGCTGGCGGTATGGAAATGCTAGAAGTTCGGGGTGCCAACCATCTTGTTCAGATTTTTGCTCAAAGTATCCGCAGTGATGATGAAGACGGTGGACGATAAGGGGTCTCCTTGCCTGACGCCCCGGCTCGATTTGAAGAATCCGTCGGCTTGACCGTTGATGATGGTGGAAAACTACAAGTTGCTGATCGATCTCTACACTATATTAGTCCAAGTTTCCGAAAATCCAAAGGCCCTGAACACTGTCACGACCCGCACCCGCTTTTCGAACGTGAGCTCGTGAGCAAGCCAGCTATATATCGAACGGACTCCAGCCCGACTCGAGTACATATAAACTGTCAAGGTCATGGTATCATGTCTATTCTAAGCTATATCTCAATCCACAGGAATCATATTAAGCAAGAATGAACAAGTATGGGTCGTGGTCTGCAGCCCACTAGCATATATGTCCGATTAGACTCTAAGAATAATATGAGTCTATAAAGCTAAGCTGATAAGCAGGATATATCATAAAAGTATGATGATGATAGTAAATCAATAATACTAACAAAATACCTAAATCATGCAGACGAAGTCAACTACCACATGCTCAGCTAACTAACTCCATGCAATCAGCTACCTGAAGAGATCATCAGGTCCTTAGAGGACTAGCAAGATACATAAAACATGCCTACTAATATGACAGTAAATAACATGTAAGAAGGATAAGAACACTGCAATGAGAATATCTAAGGACGACGAGTCATGTGGAAATGTAATACTAGACTTGGCTACCGATCAATCGATTAACTTGTATAGCTTGTAATACAATGCAAGATACTCCCAATCTATAGTAGATTTTGACTGTAATATAATACAAGATAATCCCAGTCAAGATTAACTAATTCTAGTATCGATCTCCTCTCCTAAAGGATACAAAGTCAAGTAGACTCCTATAAATCGTAGTACAATACAAGATACTCATAATTTATAGTATCGCAAGTCAAGTCAATCATGTGATATCAAGGTAGAAGAATCGGCTATAGGTCATAGTACAATGTAAGATACTCCCAATCTATAGTATGTCTCAACTGTAGTACAATGCAAGATACTCCCAGTCAAGATTAGTCAAGTCAAGAACAGATACAGAAACTGACAACTCAATCGCAAGGCAAAGTAACATGATAAGACCAATAATCTAGCAATGTCAAATACCCTATACGTGTACGTAATCTAGAACAAGTAAGGCAATCAAGGACGAATCAATCACAATGTAGAATCAAGTGATAATATGAAAAGGAATACAATAAAGGTAGAGAAAACCATGTAAATACTGTACATGTTCGGTAAGGTATACTTGCTTGAGGGTTACACGGAGAACCAACAAGATTTAGTCAACTACTAAGCCATAAAGTCCAAATCATCAAAACTGTCTCCGAAAGCTGAAATAAACATTGCCAACATTCTCAGAATAGTCAAATTAGCTAGGATTGCATGTCCTTAAGTACAATTTTAGACACAGGGGCAAAACGATAATTTCGGGCAAAAACGGTGTCCGCCGTTAGACCTGCTTTGCACCGAAAAGCGTGCCAGAGTCAATGGTCTCTAAAGTCGTCAAACTACATGTCTACGGATTCATTTTTATGATACGAACCCAATGATATGTCCAATTATGGATTCTGATGGGCCGTGCACAAAATCGTCCGTTGAGTTGGACCGTGGGGCCCGCAAAATGGCGATCCAATCAACTGTCTCAGAATCGGACCAAACTTGGCATACAGGACCAGAAAAATGATACGGTCCTGTTGGCATAATTTTTGTCTCGATCTGACGAGTGTACACAAAGTAATTGGGAAATTTGCACAGAGGCCGATACGGTAAATTTTGACGGATACGCATCAAATTCGCCGCGCACACGCGACCAATTTGAATTCCGTGAAAGCCCACACGTCCGCAAGATCCGTACGCGCCTTTCAATGCTCATGGTGTGCGACCACGTCGCCCGGATTGGTGGGACGCACGTCGTATCGAGGATTTTTAGTTTCTGAAAACATAATTTTTAAGAAACTTTAAACAGATTTTATTTGACGAATACAATGAATTAATTAAAAGTAAAAAAAAGGTTTTTCTGTCCTATAGGTTTTCCCTAACTTCCTTCAAATACATTTTCAAAATCGTTCATGGTCTGGAAGAAAACTGACAGTAAATTAGGGTAGTTGGTCTATGAAACTGTTCTGTTTTCGAACAGTTAATTGATCGACTTCGCGTCGAGTTCTTGGTCGATCGAAGGGTCTACGACAAATTCCCTTTGAAAGGTTTCGAAGAGGGTTATATAGGCTTTCAAAACCAATTTACGGTTCGTAAAACGATGGAGTATCGGGATCAGGATCTTACTGTGAAGTTGGTGGTTGCAACTGTCATTCCTGCTATCGTGTGCAACTTGTTGTTGCCTGAGCGTGCGCGGTGGCCTGCTCCGGCCTGGTGCGGCGGCGCACGGCCACTGGATGGGTCGCCCATGTGTGGGGAGGGTGACGGCATAGAGGCGGCGTGGGTTCGCTTAGGTTTTAGGTGTTTTCGATTGAGTTCTCCTCCGCTTGGGAATACACATACATATATCTGTGAAATTGTGTACTGTGGGCTCGGGCTGTTCTGTTTGGCCGAGGGGGTGCCTGGGTTCGACCTGGGCTGGGCCTGGGTGTGTGGGGAGCTGAGTTGCTCAGCTGGGCTCCTAGGGGTTTGGGCTATGCTGGACCCAGCTGCTGCTTCTTTCTCACTCTTTTGATTAACATGCCATACAGATTAATGCAATTCCCTAGAGGATCATCTTATAATGTCAATTGTCACATAATACAATATGGACACATATTGGGCTCCTCTGTTATCATTCCTGTATTCTAATTTCATTTTACGAATTATGTGGGACACATGCATACTCTATTCCCAACCCCTCATTATCTGCTACAGCCCGGGTGGGGATGGGCCTAGGCTCGGGCCTCTTATTGTTTTCTCTTCTATTAATATATATATACATATCTCCATATATATATATAAAGATACCAATATATATATTTACACCCCTATACATATATATTATGTATAAACATACACGTACACATATATATAATATCTATTTATATATATACCTACACATACCCACGTAAATTATATATACATAACACACACATATATATTAATAAATTATGAATATAGCTACAAATCAATATATATATATATATATATATATATATATATATATATATATATATATATATATATATATATATATATATCCTGGAAAAAAAATATATATATCCTGGTGTTTATACATATTTATATATACCGATACCTCAAATTCTATACAAGCAATACAATATTTTAAATATAATCAATAATAACAAAATAATATTATATAATAATAATCTCAATAGTATTGATAATAAAATAATAATAATAATATCAATAACGAATTACAATATCCCAGAATCGGCATTGCATCTACTTACAAAAATATGACTACATGGAATCTTTGTGTACACTGGATGCCTACATGGGCTTGGGCTCAGTTCGGATCCAGTCCGGGCTAAAATGGTATAACCGGTTTCTGCAAAGTCAATAAATCTAATAATAAGTAAATAAACTATTTCTAATGGTCATGCTATAACTTGGCCTGGTTTTCCTAGTTAGGACACACCGATGGCTTGGCCTTTCCTACCATGGCTAAAACACTAGCCAAGGCACACCGTTGCACAATCCGTGCCACGATTTCTAGTCACCTTGTACTCCAATTCCCAACCATGATTAAAGTCATCTACCGTAATAATAAACTAAATAATTATTTATAAAATCTAATAATCACCATTTAAATCAAATAAATGATAAAAAATATTTTCAAAAAAATTTTCCGGAAAGGGAAGCTACAAATCTACCCACCTTAAAAATAATTTTGTCCTCGAAATTACAATTCATGACTATCCCTTAAAATTCAAAGTCTACTATCACCTTAATCTCCTCAAATTTAATTTCTCAAAAAAATATTTTATAACCTCGAATACATGGGGACTTCTATCCACCTTTGGTCACATTACTCCTCAAAATACGGTCACTAAAATCTTATAATCTTCTAACTAGTGGCTAACAATTTTACCAAAAATATCTAGAACATATGCTACCTATAATCCCTCATATATATAAACAACCAATATTCAATAGTCAAGCAATATATACTATAATTTAAGGATTTCTAATGAATTCTAGACCGCACGATCATTCGTCACCTCGGAATGGGAAGGGACGAGAATCAATGGTACAAGAAGGCAAGGAAGGATAATCGAGAACAAATATGGAGTTTTCAAGGACGTAGAGAATTTCTAGAAGAATTTTCAAGGCAGTGTGGATTGAGATTTCTAAGGGTTTTGTCAGTTACGCAGGCTCGTACCAATACAGTTACGTAACTGATACGATATGCTCTGACATGCATGGACCACCACAAAAACCTGTCACGACCCGTACCCACTTTTCGGATGCGAGCTCGTGAGCAAGCCAGCTACGTATCGAGCGGACTCCAACCCGACTCGAGTACGTATAAACTGTCAAGGTCATGGTATCATGTCTAATCAAAGCTATATCTCAATCCACAGAAATCATATAAAGCAAGAATAAACAAGTATGGGTCGTGGTCTGCATCCCACTAGCATATATATCCGATTAGACTCTAAGAATAATATGAGTCTATAAAGCTAAGCTGATAAGCAGAATATATCATAAAAGCACGATGATGATAGTAAATCAATAACACTAACAAAATACCTGAATCATGCAGACGAAGTCAACTACCACATGCTCAGCTAACTAACTCCATGCAATCAGCTACCTGAAGAGATCATCATGTCCTCAGAGGACTAGCAAGATACATAAAACATGCCTACTAATATGACAGTAAATAACATGTAAGAAGGATAAGAACACTGCAAGGAGAACATCTAAGGAAGATGAGTCGTGTAGAAATGTAATACTAGACTTAGCTGCCAATCAATCGATTAACCTCTATAGCTTGTAGTATAATCCAAGATACTCCCAATTTATAGTATCGCAAGTCATGTCAATCACGTGATATCAAGCTAGAAGAATCGGCTATAGGTCGTAGTACAATGTAAGAAACTCCCAATCTATAGTATGTCTTAACTGTAGTACAATACAAGATACTCCCAGTCAAGATTAGTCAAGTCAAGAACAGATACAGAAACTGACAACTCAATCGCAAGGCAAGGTAACATGATAAGACCAATAATCTAGCAATGTCAAATACCCTATACGTGCACGTAATCTAGAACAAGTAAGGCAATCAAGGACGAATCAATCATAATTTGGAACCATGTGACAATATGAAAAGGAATACAATAAAGGGAGAGAAAATCATGTAAATACTGTATATGTTCGGCAAGGTATACTTGCCTGAGGGTTGCACGGAGAACCAACAAGATTTAGTCAACTACTAAGCCATAAAATCCAAATCATCACAACTGTCTCCAAAAGCTGAAATAAACATTGTCAACATTCTCAGAATAGTCAAATTAGCTAGGATTGCCTGTTCTTAAGTCCAATTCTAGACACAGGGGCAAAACGGTAATTTCGGGCAAAAACGGTATCCGTCGTTGGACCTACTTTGCACCGAAAAGCGTGGCAGAGTCAATGGTCTCTGAAGTCGTCAAACTATATGTCTACGGATTCTTTTTGATGATACGAACCCAACGATATATCCAATTGTGGATTTCGATGGGCCGTGCACAAAATCGCCCGTTGAGTTGGACCGTGGGGCACGCAAAACGACGATCCAATCAAATGTCTCAGAATCGAACCAAACTTGGCATACAGGACCAGAAAAATAATACGGTCCTGTTGGCACAAGTTTCGCCTCGATCTGACGAGCGTACACAAAGTAATTAGGAAATTTGCACAAAGGCCGATATGGTGAATTTTGACGGATACGCATCAAATTTGCCGCGCACACGCGACCAATTTGAATTTCGTCAAAGCCCACACGTCCGCAATATCCTTACGCAGCTTTCAATGCTCACGGTGCACAACCACGACGCCTGGATTGGCGGGACGTACGTCGTATCGAGGATTTTTAGTTTCTGAAAACATGATTTTTAGGCAACTTTAAACAGATTTTATTTGATGAATACAATGAATTAATTAAAAGTAAAAGAAAGGTTTTCTGTCCTATAGGTTGTCCCTAACTTCCTTCAAATACATTTTCAAAATCGTTCATGGTTTTGAAGAAAACTGACCGTAAAGTAGGGTAGTTGGTCTATGAAAATGTTCTATTTTTGAACAGTTAATTGATGACTTCGCGTCGAGTTCTTGGTCGATCGAAGGGTCTAGGACGAATTTCCTTTGAAGGGTTTCGAAGAGGGTTGTATAGGCTTTCAAAATCAATTTATGGTTTGCAAAACGATGGAGTATCGGGATCGGGATCTTACCGTGAAGTTGGTGGTTGCAACTGCCATTCCTGCTGTCGTATACGGCTTGTTGTTGCCTGAGCGCGCACGGCGGCCTGCTCCGGCCTGGTGCGGCGGCGCACGGCCGCTGGATGGGTCGCCCATATGTGGGGAGGGTGACGGCGTGGTGGCGGCGCGGGTTCGCTTAGGTTTTAGGTGTTTTCGATTGAGTTCTCCTCCGCTCGGGAATATACATACATATATCTGTAAAATTGTGTACTGTGGGCTCGGGCTGTTTTGTTTGGCCAAGGGGGTGCCTGGGTTCGACCTGGGCTGGGCCTGGGTGTGTAGGGATCTGAGTTGCTCAGCTGGGCTCGTGGGGGTTTGGGCTATGCTGGACCTAGTTGCTGCTTGTTTCTCACTCTTTTGATTAACATGCCATACAGATTAATGCAATTCCCTGTAGGATCTCCATGCGCCCAAGTGAGTGAAGCCCCATGCGCTCAGTCAGTGGATCTCCATGCGCGCAGCCAACGAAGCTTCATGCGCCCAGTCATTACAACTCTATGCTCCTAAGTCAAGTGTAGCTCCATGCGCCCAGTTCAGTGAAGCTTCATGCGCTCAAGACTAGCTCCCCCGAAAGGAGGGCGCATAGCCTGAGACATGGTTATGCGCCCAAGCCTGACTCAGTCAAAGCCATGATCAACACGTGCACCGAAGCACACGGCCATGTCAGTCTCCACAAGCAGTCGTGCACCGAAGCATGCGGCCACGTCAACACTATGACCAACCCACGATCTCGCAGCCTGTATGCGCCTACATCATATGCACCCAAAACAGGACTATGCGCCCACATAAAAACCAACGTGTTTCTTCATGTGGGCGTATAACATCATCCCGGCTCAAGAACGACTATAAAAGGGGGGCCTCATCCCTCTTTAAAAAACAGAACGAAGAGCATTTTCAAGAGCCAAATTGTTGCACTTCTTGCCAGTGAGCCGAGAGTTAGCAATTTTTATATGTTTTCTCCTACTTTTGTAATCGGAGTGTCAATGGAGTAAAGGAGCAACTGCCGCTCGATCTCCATCGTCCCATTGCCCAGAATTCTTTTTTGTACTCAAGGACCTCAGCGCCGGATCTCTCAGGCGTAGTCGATTTGTGGTGCCTTGCACCAATAAAAGAAAAGACAATATTTTCTTCTTCTTTTTTGTGTGGGTCCACAAAAATGGCGACTCTGCTGGGGACTACCTTTTTCTCTGACGTGAAGATGGTGACGCAATCTGATACCGACAAAGTGGGGAGTACTCAGAAGATGCTGATCGTTAAGTTCAATCAGCAGGCGTTCGAAGAGATGCTCTCGAGGGATGGCTCTACTCCCTCAAAATCAGCGAAGCCAAACAAGACTCACAAGACTTGGCTTCCGAAGGCTCGCTGTGCATATCCTGCTAGTGTCATAGCAGATATGCAGCTGGAGGACTCTATCACATGGTCGTATAACTCTGCCACAGAAGTCCCCAAATGGAGAAGGCTCACATCTTTCCGGGCTCTACTAGCCCAATGACTTCTTCCCTGCACAACCAACAACAGGGTGTTCAACACCCAAGACTTGGCAAAAGAAAATACTACGATGCCAAAATTTGGGGTGTGCCACACTCTGGCCGAACCCGATGAGGCTCACAAACGAAGGAGGCCAAACTGGGAGAAAACGGCGCTGCTCCACCAGGCATGCGCCCAAGGCCATGCGCCCAAGGGAGTGTTTGGGCGTATAGCCCCAACCAGAACACTTCTGTCTTCAACAGGCTGGGCATCCAGAGCCATGCGTCCAAGGCTATGCATCCAGGCTCTCTGGATCCATACTATGTGCCCACATCAAGGAGGCTCAGACATGCTGTCAAGGAGCATGCGCCCAAGGCCAGTCTCCAAGGCCTATGTGCCCACAACAAAAAGACAGGCCCAACGCGTATAATACGGGGCTGTCTTTAAGGACATCACAGAACTTAGGTGTGGGGGTTGCCCCTGCACATGAATTAAGTCTGGATGTGCCTACTCTCCTTACGAACCCGCATGCATTGCTCGGCGATGCATGCAACATGGGTTGTAAGGCACAACTTCCTTCCGTTGACTTGCGCAACATGATAAATCATAAGCACAAAGCGAGGGAGAACCTAACAATTCATAGTGCGATTCCGTGCACCAGTATTGTTATCAACTGTTGTTGCTCCAAAGCAACAAGAGTGCCTCAGAGAAAATTTGTGTTTCGACGGCTACACTTCTCTGACGACGAGAAGCCACTATGTGTTTCATCCAATATGGCTTCGTGGGGTCCCCCTTACGGAAGCCCCAATCAAAGACGATGGACTACGAACCCAACTTTCCCTCTTAGCTCCACAAGAAGAAGAAGGAGAAGTCTACCAACAGATGGCCAACAGGCTGTCGCATCCGAAGTAGTCTATATGGGCACTCGATCAAAGTCAAGACTCCGTATGGACGACGAAGATTCCCAAGCCGGGGGTAGCATTTTCTTAGAATATGAAGCAGATGACCCTCACACTAGGGGTAGCCTTCGAGAGGACGATGATCCCTCCGAATTCGATGGCGACTATCTACCTCTTCTACCTGAAGATGAAGGACTTATCCACTCGGAGACAGACAGTATCAGCACCAGTTGCACTGCTTCCTCTGTTCATCCTCGCATATTATCTACATAAATGGCTGACGGAGAAAGACCTGAAGAAGCCAGTGATCTGACTAGCAAACGGCTGGAGGGTCTCGAAACAGCATTCGCCAAGATCACTGATATGATTACCAGTATCATGGCAGTTCAAGCTGCTGGGGCTGTTCCTCCACCTCAATAAAATGCCTCGGCCCACGTTAGTCCGACTCACAGCAACAACCCTCCTTCACTACAAAAGGAGTATCATTCCGTTGTGCCTCCTCCAAATCTTTTAAATACAGGGGGTGGACCTTCGCCAACAATGACTGACAACCGTTCGGCAGCCGTTTCCCAACACCTGCTCAATCAACAAGATGCAATTGATTCCTTGGTCGCTCGCCTCGACACCATCTCACAAAAAGACGAGCTTCAAAAGATGGGGATATCTCAACCGTATCCCCCTGAATGGGAGAACGCTACTTTCTCTCCCAACTACAAGCTGTTGACGCTGAACTCATTTGACGGTTTAACTTTTCCTTGTCAGCACATGACGTACTTTAACACGCAGACCTTGCACTTGCCCAGAGATGATTCATTCATGACGAAGCTATTTATTAGCACCTTGTAGGGGGTAGCCTTCGAATGGTTCTGCAGTCTGCCTGACGGGTGTATCAATTCATGCAAAGACTTGAAGAGGTTGTTCCTCAATAGGTTTTACGAGAGTGGCATGCATGTTAGTATGTCCACCCTCATCGAGACCGATCAAAAGAGGACTGAGTCGGTCATTACATTCATCGAACGCTTCAGGCGGCTAGCACTGAAGATGCCCTTCGGCATACTAGACTCAAAACTTATGGATACTTGTCGACATAACTTCCTTCCTGCAGTAAAGTTTTATTTAGGTATACATAAGTATGATACATAGCCCGCTTTCATTGGGGGTGCTGATGCTGCTGAAAATGACGTTCCTAACTTAGAAATACTGGGGTTGAAGACACCCAAATCCGAAGATAAGGGTAAGCATCCTCAAACTATCCCTGTTCGTGGAGGTAAAGGAAAAGAAGTCCTGAAAGTCAACACATCCAAAGGAGCTTCCAATTCTCAGAGCGCCTCCGACAAGCCTAAGGAGACCTTCTCCTTCGACGAAGACAATGTCATTACCATCTTCCACACATTGACGAAGGGCAATAAGCTGACATTGCCTCTACCATGACGTCCTGCAGAGGCGAGCCAACTCAATAATCCCAAGTACTGTCTCTATCATCAGTACGTGCATCACTCTACCAAGGACTGCATCGTCCTAAAGAAGAAGATACAATAGTTTATCGACAGCCAAGTGATCAACCTCAAAGCTGAAGACAAGGTCATATCTGCTAACATGATCTCTCTTCAGTTTGGCGACTTTCCTCCTACAGAAGTCCCAGACGGCGTGGTCCCGATCCCCAAGACGATGATGGAAGTCGTCAACCTACCACCAGCTCGCAACTCGACCTTGGTCCCACTCACAACTGAACGTGGTGAGATCATGTGGGTCCACCCGGACCTTGTCCAAGAAGTGACATAGGGGGTAGCACCTCCCAAAGCAAGAAGGGGCAGGAAATTCAAGCCATGCCATATGGTATCCTCCCCCATCTACTAGGTTCTATCTGGCGAGACGCAATCGGGAAAGATATATCTCCGGACGTACGATCCTACAGAAGAAGAAGTAGTACCTCCACAAGCTCCTGCTGCCCCACAAGCTCAGAAGCCGGCCCATCCAAGCCTCAAACCACGGACAAATCCAAGCAGAAGGAGACGCGGTTTGACAAATCTCTAAAGGCACTAGCTCCCGAAGGCATGGATCGACCCTACAACTTTGACATACTGGCTCAGCTAGCCAATACACCTACCAGGTTATCTCCGTTCGATCTATTGCGGCTCTTCAAAGAAATGCGAAAGGCCTTAAGTGAGGCATTACTACATGCCGACTCTTACCTTGCTGAAGTCAAAGCCCCAGCTGAAGATCCTGTCTCTTGTCCCCACTGCCACAGAACTATGGAAGTGGTGCCCAACATCACCATCTCACAGGAGGACATGCTACTCAAGAATAATCGTCATGATAGACCCCTGTACTATACAGGGTATATAGGGGCGATCAAGGTGGACCGCATGCACATCGATCCAAGATCCTCCCTCAGCATCATTTCTAGAAGTTTGCTTCAAATTCTGGAAATCTCTCTGCACAAGCTATTCGCAACCAACACAACTATCATGGCTTTCAATGCTGGTCGAAGCCATCCACTGGGCAAGATCCGTCTCAAATGCCAGATCGGTGATCTCCGAACGGAGGTTTTTTGCTATGTGATCGATGCCAATGTATCCTACAACGTCTTGTTGGAACGTCCATAGATACACGAGAACATGATCGTTCCTTCCACACTTCACTAATGCTTCAAGTACGTCAACAGCGACGGTGTCGTGAAGACGGAGTTTGCCAATATTGATCCTTTCAAGGGCATCGAAGCTTACTATGGAGATTCGGTACTTTACCAATCTCAACCCCCAAGGATGACGGCAACGAAGCTGACTATAAAGCTGAAGCAAGTCCATCCTCCAATGGTCCCCTGATTATCCGAGTCAAAGGATGTACTACTCCAAAAAGTACTCTGAAGCCTCTCACAATCTGGATGAAAAAGAAGAACCATGACAAGGTCAAGCCACTGACTATCACTCTCAACAAGACACCCCGGGAGGAACCTACTAACGCCCGTCCCCCTAATCCTGAAGAATTACCCTACGTGGTGAATTCGGCCAAGACTGTGGCTCCTCTTCCAGATGATGAACCTCTCAATGAGTATATCAATACTCATAATAATGTACCTTAGGTGGATGATGTTATCCCTAAAGAAAAACTTGTGTATTTTCTTAGTAAAGGTTTATCTTTGAATTACTCCGATGTCTATCAATCTGTAAACCACTACATAGATACGATATACGCTCTAGAGAACGGACTAGGACCACACCTCTGCATGTCGGTCACAACCCCTCACCTGCGAGAAAAAGTTTACCCTGAAGATATTCGCTACTTCATCGTTCCAGCCAGAAAGAAAGATGAAGAGCTAATCATCTTCGATCGTATAATTAGCGAGAGAAAGTTCGTTCCAGACTCTACTTCTCCCAAGCACAACACAGAAGCTGACTATGACTCTAGGAAAATACAACTTTTCCGGTATAGTTGGTGTAGAAGCATGGAATTTCACAACCAAAAAGCCCATGCGCCAGACACTACATGTGCTAGAACTCAGACGAAGAACTTCACAGCAAGATCAATAAAGATAGACATTTGAAGAAGGACTTTTCATTTTATATATAAAAGTCTATTACATGTCTAGAAAAGGTTGTACAAAGGAGAATTTCTACAAAGGAAAGATCCTAAGTCTATAGCCAGCGGCCACCATACGCCTTCAGATAAGCGCAGCGGCCACCATGCGCCTTCAGATAAGCGCAGCAGCCACCATGCGCCATCAGTCAGGCGCAGCAGACATCATGCGCCTCCATCCAGGCGTATCCCGCCATCTCTTCAGCAGCTCAGCTATGTGCATCCCTTCAGCCAAATTCTTCCAGCCAGGCTCACCTGGTCGAGCAGAGCCCAGCGCCGCTCTTCCAGCCAGGATCCACAAAGCATTTAACCCTCTGGCTGGAACCAAGGAAGAGAGGAGCACGGCAAAGCTGTGGCCAGGGGAGGCTTCGAAAGAGCCTCCAAAGCCCAAGGAAGATCGTGATCAAAATCATGGCACAAGGAAGCTCTCAACACAACCAGAGTGGACGACACCCACTTTGAAGGAAGAGAAAGCCTAGCACCGCCATTCCGATCTACGGCTCTTCCCGAACAACGGAGACGAGGCCCGAGCATCCCTATCTTTGGATGCAACAGGCACCTTCCGCCTGCCTCGGAAGCCCTCGACTCCGTCTTTTGGATGTAACAGTCACCTTCAAGTGCATCGAAGACAACACAGCGTCTCATCTTCACCCTCGGGAGCACTTCGTCAACAGAATGCACCCGCATGTTTAAGTTCATGTTGGAAGTACGTGAGGGAATGAGAAGCAAATCTTCTCTCCATGCCACTATTTATAGGCCGGGCAGATCAAACTCACGCGCTAAGTGGATGGTCCTCCGAATTTCGTGCAATGAATTTACATTAAATGGATGAACCGGACGCCTCGAATTCAGCCAAACGGCTATTCATAGCACTCGAAGAGCGAGACAGCCGCATCATTAAAAGACATGTCCGATGTGCCAGCCAGACAGCGCATCACACGGACGCGCCCTTCGGCATCAGGCGCATCACACAGACGCGCCCTACAGTACTCGGCTCATTACAGAGGGTGCGCCCCTACACATCTCCATACCGAGTGGAACGCCAACCGACGCGCCCACTCAGCTGTCCATCGAACGTCACCAACATTAAATGCTGAACTAACAGAGTTGGCAGTACGCTTCCCAAAGTCTGAACAGTCGACAGCTTTTTCAGAAAACGAAGCGTCGACAACGTCAGCATCATCATGACTTTATTTCGACGGCTACTGCCACGTGGCCACTCCACCATCAGCATGCGCCTCTACGGCCATGCGTCCAAATCAGCATGCGCCTCAAAAGCCATGCGCCTCAGACTGCTCTCTGATCCCGAAAGACAGAAGAAAAGTCGTCTGCATGCGCCTCAAAAGCCATACGCCCCAAATGGTTTGTAACTCCTAAAGGTTATGAGCCGCAGCCTCCTCCTGCGCCCAATCCAAGGCGCAGCCCACCAGATCACTCCTCTCCACCAAATCCGAGATCTTCAAACCATGAGTCGACGACACGTGTCCTTTGACTCAACTCATCCAAGATTTCAGCAACGGAAAGATCTTCTCTCTGCTACGTGCCGGCGCACAACAGCAGTATGAAGAGTTTTCCTCCTCGATCAGGGCGCAGCATCCATGCGCCTCTATCAGCAACCTCCACGTGGCGTCCCCACACCGGCGCATCCTACATGCGCGCATGAGCAGCCAGCCTGCAAAACTATAAATAGAAGGATCATCTCCTTCACACAACACAGGGGACTCACAACACAGAGAGAATCCACAACAGAGAATCACCAGAGAGGCAGTTCTAGACACTCAACGTCTTCCTCCTCTCAACAAGCTCCAGCACCCAGAGCAATCAACACCTTCAGAGAACCGATAACCGTCGTCAGCCGGTCAACGGAGTCAACGTATTACCACTCGCTCCATTGGCACTAAGGACCCAGTTTAAACAAAAGTGTACTCCTAGGACTACATCTAAGTCCTATATTGTATCACTGTTCTGTTTGTATTAAAATTTCAATCAAAACAATTTTAATGGCAAACAAGCTGGCGACTCCGCTGGGGACTTCTTTCTCCTCTACCGAGAAAGTTATGTCACAGGCCGACGACGTGAAGGTGGGCTCCTCCCACAAGACGCTGGTAGTGCGCCTCAATCAACAGGCGTACGAGGAGTTCATTTCTGAAGGAAGTACGAGTCCTTCGAAGCGGCTGTCGAAGCCGAAGAAGACCCGCGCAGTCTGGGTGCGCAAAGTCGACGCCTCGGGCACCACCGTTGAAGGGGATGCGCCCGTCCAGCCTTTCCTTCCTGCTGACGTCCTCAGCAGTCAAGGTGCGCCCGCTGATGCAGTACATCTCTCGGGGAAGCGTGCGGCTGACCACGTTCCCCAGCCATCTTCCTTTCAGGCGAGGAAGATACGTCGACGGAGCAGGGGCGCAGCCAATGCCCCGCGCATCACTTCTGATGTGCCACAAAGAGCCTCTGTCTTTGACAGACTCACTCGCTGTAATGGCAAGGAGAATTTGGATGCTGAGTACTATGCACCCCAGCGGGCTGGTACGAAGAAATCCAAGGCGGCACGGGCCATGCGCCACAAACGTGCTATGCCAGCAGCCGGCCAGAGGCACGCGCTTACAATCACGCGCGCTGCCGATGGCAAGCTGTACAAGGTTGACTCAAGTGCTTCTGTACCAACAACGAGTCGACCTTCAAAGTCCTCATCTCGCTTGGGCGCATTCACTGCGTGCACAACCAAGCCGAGAGAGGCAAACTCAGTGGTCTTGAACTCCCGCGCCTCCTCTGGTTGTGCGTTTGAGGTCCGTTCAAGTCACTTCAAATGCTGTGGTTCCCCCACTACTGATCGTGATGCCTGCTTGGTATTAGATCAGGGGGCGCAGCAATCACCCGACCACCCCGGCGCTTGGCCCTGCCATGCGCCTGAGAGGGGTGTGAGGGTAGCACTCTTCTCCAATGACCTGCGCAACGTGATCACTCACAAGCGCCGGTCAGGAGAGTTGACCAACAAGCACGATGCGCCTCTCACGGGGCATACTTGTGCAGTGGTCACCATCAACTGCTGTTGCAAGACGACAGTACCGCCAAAGCAGTCGGTCTTCCAACGGCTACAGTCATCGACACCCCTCCGACATCGCCTTGGGACGAAGGTGTCAGTAGAAGAGGAGCTAAAGGTTGCTTCATGCAACGTGATCTCTAACTCCTCATCTGCCCGGAAGACGACTGCCAATTCCTCGTCTTCATCCAAAAGCCAGCCGAGGAAAACCAAGGCAGCTGTCTCGACCTCTGGAGTGTTCGAAGGCACTCGGTCGAGGAAGAAGTTCTTGGAGGAAGCTGGGGGTAGCCAGACCCTTGTCGAGCCTCCTTCCGAAGACGAAGATGTCCAAAGCACAGCTGCGGCGGATCTTCATCAAGGCGAAGATGGCCTCCCTGAAGCCCCTCAAAATGACGATGTCCTCCAGGACACCGCCGGGGGTAGTGCTGGAAACGAAGAGGCCCTTCAAGACAGAGCTGAGGGCAGTCAGGCCCTTGCAGATGCGCCTGTCGAAGACGAACTCCAGAATGTGGCTGGGGGTAGCCAAACACCAGGAGAAGTGACTCCCCCACATGAGAGCGAGGCTGAGAGCGAAGCCTCAACTAATCCATCCACTTTCGGCCGTGTCATGACAGTATACATGACCGGGGGTGATCTTGAGACTGATGCGCCGCCACAGGATATTGTCCAGCGCATAGACTCGCTAGAGGGAGGACTAAAAACCCTCTCTGCCTCAATGCAAGCACTGACTCAAGCAGTATTTGAGATGCGGTCGGCCTTGATCAGGACACCTTCAAATGGTCCCGACCCAGGAGCCAATGGAGAGTCGAGTGTGCCCCTCCAACGGACACCCTCAGACACAGAAGCACCCCGGACGTCGGAGCCCTCAAACGCTCCACTCCAGGTGGTACCTCCTTTCCCGACTCCTAGCTCCACGGAGGACGTGGTCGAAATGATCAAAGATCTGCGGGAGCGCTTCGAGTCCAAGAACAGGCAGGAGGAGCGCCAGAAGATGGGCATTCCCCAGCCTTATCCCCTTGAGTGGAACAAGGTGGTTTATCCCCCAAAGTATAAACCACAAACACTCACGCCGTATGACGGGAAGGACTCTCCACGACGGTACCTGACATACTTCCAGTCGCAGACAGGGCATCTTCCGAAGGAGGACGCGCTCTTCACCAGCATCTTTGTTGGGGCCCTGAAAGGGGTGGCGTATGACTGGTACTGCAGCCTCCCCGATAATTCCATATCGTCCTTCGACGACCTGACACGCCTCTTCCTCGACCGCTTCTACGACGGTGGGAAGGACATGACGATGGCGTCTCTCATTGAGATACGCCAGAAGGACAAGGAAACGGTTCGAGCATTCATCGAACGCTTCCGTCAGGCCTGCTTCAGGCTACCTCCAGGCATGCCAGAGCATGCGCTTCTCTCCGCTTGCAGTATGAACATGCTACGTGCAGTAAAGCTCTGGCTTAACTCTACTCCCCCTCCCGACTGGAGCTCCCTAATCATCGAAGCTGAAGCTGCAGAGAAGAAGGCGGCCAATGCACGTCTTCTGGGTGTTAGCTTTCCCGCCTTTGACGATAAGGGGAAAAAGTCCGCAATCAACAACTCCGAACGAGAAACAAAGAGAAAACAGGCATTGACTGTTAATGCCTCGAAGGGCGCATCTGCGCCTACTCAAAAGCCTCCACTGGCACCGAGACCCAAGGAGGTTTATTCATTCAATGATGACGACACCCTGCAACTCTTTGAGATACTGAAGCAGGGTGACAAGATCAAGCTTCCGGACCCGAAGCGGCCCGATGAAGTCGGGAAAGTGGACAACCCGAGGTACTGTCACTACCATCGGTTTGTCGAACACCCGACCAAGGACTGCTACGTCCTCAAAAATTACATCCAGCGCATGATCAATGCGGATGTAATCTCCGTTGACTACGAAGAGAAGACGGTGTCAGCTAATGTGGTGTCACTTCAGTTCGGCACCTTGCCGCTGACTACCACACAAGATGGCGTCGTCCCCATCCCTAAGGCGACAATGGAGGTGGTGAACTTGCCACCCACCCGTGACAATGTGAGTGGACTTGTCCCACTCACCACATCTCGAGGAGAGGTCCTCTGGGTTCACCCCGACCTCGTCTCCGAGGTAACTCAACCGGAGGTACGCCCTACCTCCAAAGTAAAAGGCAGGAAGATCAAGTCTTGCCGCACGGTCTCTTCTTCAACGGAAGAGGCGCTTCCTGTACAGACGCGTGCACAACAGAACTCCCAGCCCGATGAAGCTGCCGCCGAAGTGGTGCCTCCTGGCACCATCCCTGAGGAGGGTCCATCCAAACCCTCAGCAGCCAATAAACAAAAGCAAGTGGAGGCCCGTTTTGACAGACCTCTGCGGAAAGAAAATACTTCGGGGCTAGCCAAGCCCCACAATTTTGACATTCTGGCACAACTGGCCAGTACTCCTGCACGCTTGTCTTTGTTCGAGCTCCTGCGTCTCTCCAAGGACTCCCGAGAAGCTCTCTGCGAAGCTCTGAAGGATGCCGAATCCTTTCTCAGTCAAATCAAGCAGCCTGAAGACCTCCCAACTACTTGTGCACACTATCATTGTGCGGATGAAGTTATCCCAAACATAACTTTCACCCAACAAGACATGCTGCTCAAGCATCACCGACATAACCGACCGTTGTATTACACAGGGTACATCGGTTCGGTAAAGGTGAGCAGGATTCAGATTGATCCGGGGTCTTCCCTAAGCATCATTCCAAAGGCGCTGCTATCAAAGCTGGGGCTCCCAATGTACCGGCTGGCGCCCTCCAATACGACCATCAGTGGCTTCAACGCTAGCAAGAGTGAGCCACTGGGCAAGATTCGGCTGAAGTGTCACATCGGCAGCCTCAAAACTGAGGTGACTTGTTATGTGGTGGATGCCGAAGTCAACTACAACATCTTACTCGGACGACCATGGTTACATGAGTACATGGTGGTGCCCTCCACGCTCCACCAATGCATGAAATATGTATCCACCAACGGCGTCATCCGGACGGAGTTTGCAGATATCGATCCCTTCAAAGGGATTGAGGCCTACTTCACCGATTCCGACTTGTACAAGCCACTTGACGAGAAGGAAGCCAACGACGCCGATGATGAAGCAGAGACGGCAACAGAGCCGGACTTGGAGCCCGAAATGACTCCCGACGCCCCCTTGAAAATCCGATTGAAGGGCAAGCCTCCCCAGAAGGCGCCTCCAATGAGCATCAAGCTATCAGGGAAAGCACCGACTCACGAAGCTCCCCTGAAGATACGCCTCAAGGGAAAGCCACCTCAAACAGCGGCTCCCCTGGTGGTAAAATTAAAAGGGAAGGCGCAACTCATCGGAGGCACAACCGAGGCACCTCTCAAGGTGCGTCTTAAAGGCAAGCCGCCGCAGTAATCCAAAATGCCGGAGAGGGCTCACATAACCCTCTCAGACCCCAAAGTCAGAGTGGTGGAGGACTCTCCTGATCTGGCCCCAGTGCTTACAGATGAGGAGCTTGGCGAATATATCTCTGCTGATGTAGACGCACCCTCCTTAGACAATGTAATCCCAAGGGATAAAATCTCGCACTTTATCAATAATAGAGTGTCTTTCAATTATTCTTGTCTTCCACACTGGAATGCCATTATACATTAGACAACGCTCTACGGTCGTTGCAAACACAAATAACGACCGTCCACCATAATCGAGTGGCCCCGTCTCAAGGAGTCTTCATAATCCCCCCACGAAGCCGAGACGAAGGCACCATCATCTCGGGCAAAGTCGAGCGTCATCAGGACCTCCCGTCAATCGAGCCCGAACCTGATACCGGCAGAGTACAAGTCTATCGGTACACGGATACGGCAAAGCGCATCATCCAAAAGATGGGCTACGACCTGAAAAGCAATAAAGGCCTAAACTACGGCAAGGGTCGGCATCTCCCTGTCCGGCTTTCGATGCCCAATGGAAAGCCACAGGATTACTATAGTCGGACTCGACGGGGGTTAGGCTATGTCACGCCGCCATCAACACCAGAGAGTTCAGACGCAGAAGACATAGAACATTCCCACTCGTCTGAAGCATCGACGTCGGATTCCGATACCAGTATCGGATCAGTCTTCAGGAAAGTGCTGTCAGCTAACATGACATCGGCGTAACCTCAGAAAGATGAAGGCGAAGACCAACCGCCGGAACCCTTCGAAGAGGAACCCTGGGCTCAACGCCTAGGAGAACAATGGGAGTCTCGTTTTGAGTTACGAGAACCTCCCACCGAAGACGAAGTCGAGCAGATCGACCTCGGGGATGGGTCTTCTTCTAAACCCATCTTTATCAGCAAAAGCTTGGAAGGAGAAGACCGAGAATCTTTAGTACAACTGGCTAAAGAGTATATTGACGTCTTCGCCTGGAGCTACGAAGATATGCCGGGTCTCGATCCACAGATCGCGATGCATAGGTTGAACATCTTACCAGATGCCAAACCTATCAAACAACAACAGCGACGCTTCCGCCCGGACATCATGAATGCCATCGATCAGGAGGTGGACAAGCTCTTGACCAGTGGCTTCATCCGTGAGGAACAACACCCGGACTGGGTAGCCAACGTCGTCCCTGTCACCAAGAAGAACGGGAAGATACAAGTCTGTATCGACTTCAGGGATCTCAACTCTGCTTGCCCGAAGGATGAATTCCCGCTCCCAATCACCGATGTAATGATCGACAACACATGTGGCTTTGAACGCATGTCCTTCATGGACGGGTATTCAGGCTACAATCAAATCAAGATGTTCCCCGATGACGCAAAACACACGTCATTCAGGACTCCGAAAGGTGTTTTCTGCTACACAGTAATGCCCTTCGGCTTGAAGAATGCCGGTACAACATACCAACGAGCGATGAGTACCATCTTCCGTCAACATCTTCGCAAGACAGTTGAGTGTTATGTTGACGACATCGCAGTCAAGAGCCGCCTCAAAAGAGATCACCTACAGGACCTGAGGACGGTCTTTGATCTCATGCGGGCACATCAACTCAAAATGAACCCCGCTAAATCCTTCCTCGGGGTTTCTAGCGGCAAATTCTTGGGCTTTGTCATCACGGCAAAAGGCATTCATGTCGATCCCGTGAAGACTAAAGCCATCCTCAACATGGACCCTCCGAAGAACCTTCGAGAACTTCGGGGCTTACAGGGACGTCTGGCATACATCCGGAGGTTCATAGCAAACCTCTCCGGTAAATGTCAACCCTTTACTCAGCTCATGAAGAAGGGAGTCTCTTACGTCTGGACAGAGGAGTGCCAAAAGGCTTTCGACGACATCAAGGCTTACATGACAAGCCCGCCAGTCCTAGTGGCACCTGTCGCCGGCAAACCATTCCTCCTCTACGTCCGTGCCATGGATCATTCCCTCGGCGCTTTACTGGCTCAAAACAGCGATGTAGGCTACGAGCAAGCAATCTACTACCTCAGTCGAACACTCATCGGGGCCGAACACTGGTACAACCCTGTTGAAAAGGAGTGCTTGGCTTTGGTGTTTGCCATTCAGAAGACTCGTCATTACGTCTCGGGCCAGACAATTCACGTCATCTCCCGAGTCAATCCACTCAGAGTTCTCATGACGAAGCCAGGGTCATTAAACTCCCGGCTGGCTACATGGGCGATCCTACTAACGCCATACAACATGGTGTTTGTCCCGCAGAAGGCGGTCAAGGGTCAGGCTCTGGCTGACTTTTTAGCTGCACACCCCATCCCAGAATCTTCAAAACTCTATGAAGACATCCCGGATGAAGTCCAAGAATCAAACGTCACTGAAGGAAGCCCCGTTTGGCGGATGTTCTTCGATGGCGCTTCAAGAACGGGCCCCAACGGCCAAATCATCGCAGGAGTGGGGGTAGTCTTGGTCTTCCCCGATCAGCTGGTCATCCAGCGCACATACTCTCTTTCGAAGCCGTACTCCAACAATGTTGCTGAGTACAACGCACTCGTCATGGGACTCCAGCTAACACAACAGCTGGGGGTGGATCATCTGGAAGCCTACGGCGACTCGAAACTCGTCGTAAACCAGATTCGGGGGCAATACGAGGTTCACCATGAAGATTTGATCCCTTACCATGAAGTTGCATTGAACATCATTTCAACCTTCACTGGGTTCTTCATCGAACATGTACCCCGTCTACAAAACTTGGAGGCTGATGCTCTGGCTGGCCTCGCAGCCTCATTGGCCGCGCCCCTTGGGACTCAACACTATGTCACGGTAACTGGCCGAGACTTGATTTGTCCCAGAAACAACCTATGTTTGCAAATGGCTCACGTCGTGCCGACAAACACCGATGTTAATGTTCGAGACTGGAGATTCCCGTTCATCGACTTCGTCGTCTACGGAATCCTTCCGGAAGACCCGAAGGAAGCCGTCTCAGTCAGGAGACGCTCTCTTCGATTCTACTACGATACAGCCACTAAAATGCTGTACCGACGCTCCTTCGACGGGCTTCTCCTTCGATGCCTGTCTAACGAAGAAGCGGCCGAAGCTCTTCGAGAAGCTCATGACGGAACTTGCGGAGCTCACCAACCAGGTCCTAAGTTGCAAGATCGACTGCGACGTATGGGCTACTACTGGCCAACCATGGCCGCCGACGCAGTAGAATATGCTAAGAAGTGCCATGCATGCCAACTTCATACGGACTTCATACATACACCGTCTGAACCTCTACATCCTACAGTCGCCTCCTGGCCATTCGAAGCCTGGGGCATGGACATTGCAGGACCAATCACCCCTCCTTCATCAAGAGGACATCGTTTCATCCTGGCCATCACCGATTACTTCTCCAAATGGGCGGAAGCAGTCCCACTAGCGGAAGTAAAAAGCTCCAGGGTGGTCAGCTTTATCAAACACCATGTCATTTACCGTTTCGGAGTACCCAGGCGAATCATTCATGACAATGGTCCCCAGTTCATCAGCCACATTTTCAGCAGGTTCTGTGACAAGAATCGCATTCAAAACATGGCCTCAACCGCCTACAATCCGGCAGCAAACGGATTGGCAGAGGCGTTCAACAAAACTATCGTCAGGCTGCTCAAAAAGGTCGTGTCATCCAACAAACGCGACTGGGACGAAAAGCTCGGCGAATGTCTTTGGGCCTACCGTACAACGGTACGGACCCCAACAGGCAACACACCATTCTTCCTGGTCTACGGGAGCGAAACGGTACTGCCTCTCGAGATCCAGATCCCCTCACTCCGAGTAGCGATCACAAACAAACTCACAGAAGAAGACAATCAACGTCGTCGTCTGCGGGAACTGGAGGCACTTGACGAAAAGCGTCTCCTAGCTCAACAACGCATCGAACTTTACCAAGCCCCTATATCACAGGCTTTCAACAAGAAGGTCAAGCAAAGAACTTTCCAAGTTGGCGACCTGGTTTTAGCAGTCAGAAGGCCAATGGTGTTAACTCACAAGACACCAGGGAAGTTCGAGCCCAAATGGGAAGGACCCTTCATCATTGAGACGGTATACTCAAACGGTGCTTACCGCCTCGCCAAACCCAATGGGGACTTGTTCATGATGCCCATCAACGGCAAGTTCCTAAAGAAGTACTATTCTTGACATCCTCCAAGACATGTATTTCCCCAAACAACCTCTTTTCACAAAATCAAACGCTTCCGGAACCCAGCTGTTCCGTGGCATCCTTCCGTAGAAAGATAACCATGTCCACATTACCTCTGAGTTGTCTCTCTACATCCTATAAAGCGCAACCTTACATTTCGTGAGCTTACGCTATCCTTCATGTTTACCACGTCCACATTACCTCTGAGTAAACATCCCGTACAAACAACTCCTGTGTTGTCGTACATTGATCGCAGAACTTCCACGTCCACATTACCTCTGAGTTGTTCAGCGTATCCCCCATGATCATTCCTACCACGTCCATAAATACCTCTGAGTAGGAAGATTCTATCATTTGAACCTAATGATTGCCATGTCCACATTACCTCTGAGCAAACATATTGGTTCCTTCAAACTTATTATCTGTACCTAAAACCAAGGTGCGCGAAAGATAATAGGTCCACATAAATCATCAAGTTCATGAGATCAAAAATGAACACATCACAAAAAAAAGAGATAGTGTATTTCTTTATTTTTCAAAAAAAAAAGGGAGTACAGAAATACGCTATTTCCCCAGCAAGAGTTGCAAAAACACAGAAAAAGAAGAGAAACTACAGTCCCCGATCCTCTCCAGGGTGGGATGAGAGTTCTCTGACTCGACGTCTCAGGTCGGCAGTACGAGTTTCCACAGTCGCCTGGACTCGGAGCTCGGCTTCTTGACGCATTAATCCGACAGCCTCAGCGGAAGTTTTACTCTCATACTTCTCATCAAGCTGTCGTCGCTGCTGAGCCAAAGTAAGGGTCCGCTGAGTAAGAGCCGCTTCCTCTTGCTTGAATGCCACGTGTTCAGCCAGGACACGATCAGCTTCTAGTTGAAGTTGGGCCCGCTGGTCTTCAAGACGGCACATCTGAGCATCAACCTCTGCGATGTTAGCGTCCACCGCAGCCCGCTTCTCCGTCGTCTTCTCCATAGATTGAGACAACTGCTCCGCCGCAGCCTCAGTCCCAGCCACTTCACGCTCCCAACTGCTCACATCGGCTCGATGGGAAGCCTCGATTTCAGCAATCAACTTCCCTATCTCTGCATCTATCAAGACAGAGAGGTCATTTCGTTGGATACGCTGCAGTTCCGCGAGCCGCTCGTCCAGCTCAATCACCGAAACCTCCAGAATTTCGGCCATATGGTCATGGCCTTGGTGAACGCGGATCAGCTCGATACAAGGCATTGCCAAAGCTTTTGCTGTCGCAAAGCTCCCCTTGGCATCCATCACTGCAGATACACCTTTCTTCAGCATTTTGTATACTCCCTCGACGAGGAACTTCACATACTCGTCGGCATCCGCCAGCACCTGCGGCGTCATAGCAGGAGTTGGGGGAGCTACTACAGTTTGCGGACCGGAGGAAGATCCGCCAACCTCGATCTGAGAGGTTTGAACCTCGGCAGCAATAGGCTCTTCATCAACAGGGGCCAGATTGCTAGCCCGAGGAGCCGAAGGAACAGAAGGAGCCGGCACATGTGTCGTGATAGTACCCCAAGTGGAAGGAGCAACAGAGGGTTCCACACCCTTACCCTTCTCAAGCCCGAAGAAATCACCGACGTCGACGGCCACCTATTCTACCCCCGACGTTCTATCAGCATCAGCTACCTCCCCCGACAAAACGGGGAGATCAACATTTATCTCCTGGCCAGCCCCAGGAGACAAGACCGGCAGAAGGGTCTCATTCTTCTCAAGTCCCTCTACAGGGACAAAATCTGTCGCTACCGCCTGATCGGTAGCTATCTCTTTGTCCATGGTTGAAGCCAAGGAAGAATTTGGCAATGATTCAGCCGACCTCCCTTCATCATGACAAGGAGAGGAATCAACCCTCTCCTCTATTCTTACTGCTTCTGCTGCCCCCGCAACAGACTCCTGCAGCTCCGGAGCGATGTCATCGGAAGATGATGAACTCTATTCCTCTTCATCACCAGGAAGCTGCGCACTTGCTAAACCTTCGATATGTGAAGCCTCCGCTGTGGCCTTCGTCACCTCGGAAGCTGCTGCACCCTCAGGTTCCCTCCTGACATAACCCGGGGATACCGGAACCTCCACGATGACAGTATCCTCCGGATCTTCCTCCATGAGAGACATCATTGTCGGTGGGATACGCACTCCAGACGAGCTTGCCATCTCTTCTCGCCTACTCCCACCCGACTTTGGGGTACGAGGTTTTCTTTTTAGCGGCTCCTACAAAAGAAGATGGGGCCTCGTAAGTGGCGGAACCAAAATCAGATTTAGTAGGATGTCCTTACCTCTTCGGACGCCGAATCCGATGACACCGTCGGTAACGATGCCTTCTTCTGCTTCTTCGACACAAGAGATTCAGCCCCTGTATCTGCACATCGTTTCGATCGATCGCCCGAGGGTTCTGCTTGTGATGCGGAGGGGGCACTCCGTTGACCCACCCCTGACGAACGATGCGGCCGGGCCTTCACTGGCGTATCCCCAGTCGCTGCTAACTGGGTGCCTGCGATAAGGCTGGTCTCCCTGTCATATCCGGAGGGCGGGGCAGCCATAACACAGTAAAATTTGGCGGCCGAGTAAAGAATGGGCGGCCGCGGATCGGGGACGGGCAACGTAAAACGAGCTCCAGTACATCCGGCATTATAGTAATGCCAAGCTCGTGCACCATCCAACAAACTTCCAACATACCCCAGGGTAATACTGGGGTTATCCAACATCATCTGAGCATAACCAAATTGCCGCGCAAAGCGGCTCGGCAAGTACGGTTCCAGGTAGCACTGATTCCTGTTCCGGTATACCGGATGGGACGGCCGGATACTTTGCAACCAGCGGAATCCCCATTGAGGCAGAGTAGTGGTACCTTTACCCAGGTCCCTTAAATCCTCGTTGGCCTCAAAACCCAAATAGATGGGACCAACTTTGGTGATCTCCCAACCCTGAAGACGGGATAAAACCTTTCTACAAACCGGGACACCAGTATGCGACCAGCTCCTCCGATGGAAACGACGAAGGAATGCATCTCCAGCCTTATAATCTCCTTCTGAGCCTGGGCTCATCACACTGGGATGATGCAGAATCAGCCATCCCATCAAATAGTGAAACGGCAGTTCGGCACGCGGGAAGTTATTTTTTCTGCCTCTATCATGAATCACATTTCCAGCAAACTCTCGCAAACCTCGCTGCAGGTTACATACCATTGCGGGGAGGAGAGCCAAGCGCCGGCCGAAGACCAATTTTACGGCTGGCAGGATTAAGTTTCGAGTCACCCTCTCGACGGCACCGGATCCACCTGCGAACACGCAATCCCGGAGCCATATCATCAGATAGGCGACCAAAACCGCCTTGGATGACATTGGATAAGCAAGGTGCCAGAAGCAGCTGTAGGAGCGTGCATCTGACTGCTGGTCTTCATTTCCTCGGGGATTCTTCTCCCCAAATGTGCTCATTTCGGACAGCACCTCGCTACGAGAGAGCGCCGGCAGAGTAGAAAACTTCGAAGAATCCTCTTTGTCTTGTCTAAAGACATAATCTCTCCAAGCGGTCACATGGGGCTGCGACCCACTTTTATCCCTTTTCTGCACATAGTAATGATGACTCGCCACTTCCTTGAAGACGGCCGTCATCTCATCAGCTCTGTCCCCCAGGACCTGAAGTTCCGTATTGGTTGGAAAGTACTCTTCATAGGGCTCCAACCCCCAAGGGAGTTTAGACACCTCATACATCTCATGAAGTGCGAGCCCTAACTCCCCTATCGGAGTAAAGAAGGTCCCGGTATGAATATCAAACATCTCCAGGAGTGCGAGGAACATGTGCCTATTAAGGTCAACACCCGCCTGGGTAGCACGGATCGCGGCAGTCAACCCGATCTCTCGGAGCTCAGTCCGAAATCGCGACAAGATCCAGAGCGTCAGTTTATCCCATTTGGAGACGTAATGGCACCAACCCTCCACCCGAAACTCTCCTGTCGGGTAGGAGCGTTCCATCAAAAACATACGATGTGTAAAAGTCGAAGCACTATAAGCAAGCGTATCAATGGGTACATCACTGTAGAGGCTCCCAGGACGTAAAGTCCGCCAAGTGTAAGAAGACCCAGACCGTACAACGGTCAAAGCATCCCTTTGGTCGGAAGTAGAATCAATTTGGATGACACCAGTCACCGCTCCCCCCTGAGAAGGGGTAAGCTCCCAAGACATCCTCCTCTGGAAAACAAGGCGATAGAAGGACGTCAAAGGCCACTGACGTTCAAGTTGCTTAACAGTCATATGCACTCCATTCGCAGTAAAGAACCAGTCCTCCTTGATCTTCAGCACTGACGAGTCAGTATAAGTGAGACGGTCTCCAAACAGGAACTCAGGCTTCAGGAAGGTCACTTTATTAGATGTGGAAGATTTAATGACTCCACGCTCCATCATCCGTTTGAGGAACCAATACTGC
Source organism: Iris pallida (assembly GCA_029216955.1). Lineage (NCBI taxonomy): Eukaryota > Viridiplantae > Streptophyta > Magnoliopsida > Asparagales > Iridaceae > Iris > Iris pallida. The sequence goes on along the minus strand of JANAVB010028000.1, from coordinate 10,475,033 downwards.
TGTTCACGGATTAGGGTCATTCTCTCAGGAGGCTGATCCAGCATAAGAGCATCTTGAGCAGGGTTTATCACTTCCTCGTTATGCTCTACTCCCATTTGGTTGAAGGCAGCCTCCAAGAAAACTTCACTCAAAAGCGGGATTGCCATCGACACTAGCAAAAGATCAGAAAAAGTTAGAAGAGAACACACAATGTGTCTAAAGGAGAAAACTGCGGTGCATCATCAGGGATTGAACCCATACGCATGGCCTTGGCGCATCATCAGGGTTTGAACCCATGCGCGTTAGCAGTATGGCCTCGGCGCATCATCAGGGTTTGAACCCATGCGCGTCAGCAGTATAGCCTCGGCGCATCACCAGGGTTTAAACCCATGCGCGTCGGCGGGCAAAGACCGCGGCACATCATTAAAGACTCAAGGCCTATGTGCGTTGGCGTACGGACAATGAGACTTACCAACCACCTCCGGCCGAACTTCGACAGGCCGACGGGGAACGACAGCCGCCGCAACTTCCGCGAACTCCTTCGCTTTCTCCTTCCCCTTGCCGGCAGCACCGCGAGGAGTCTTGGGAGCCATTCTCTCGAGGAAGGAGAAGTTAGGGTTTTGAAGAAGAAACTCTAAAGAAGCAGAGGCACAGAGAAGAAGAACCCTTTCTCTCTCCAACTCTTACCTATTTATAGGGCTTGGTCGCACGCGTGAACAGATGACGTATGATCTCAGCCGTCGCCTCGGGTTCTGTGCAAGGATAGCAGCAAATAAAACCAAAAGATCATCATTAATCTTTTTGGTTACCGAGGCACCATCATCATTAACTGAGAAGAGCATGCGCCCGAACAGGCATGCGCCCAGAAATCATGCGCCCTGACCTCCATGCTTCTTATTCAAAGTATTCCAAAACTTATTCAAAAGTTTTGAAAAATTTGAAGGGGGTCTTGTAGAAGCATGGAATTTCACAACCAGAAAGCCCATGCGCCAGACACTACATGCGCTAGAACTCAGACGAAGAACTTCACAGCAAGATCAATAAAGATAGACATTTGAAGAAGGACTTTTTATTTTATATATAAAAGTCTATTACATGTCTAGAAAAGGTTGTACAAAGGAGAATTTCTACAAAGAAAAGATCCTAAGTCTACAGCCAGCGGCCACCATGCGCCTTCAGATAAGCGCAGCGGCCACCATGCGCCTTCAGATAAGAGCAGCAGCCACCATGCGCCATCAGTCAGGCACAGCAGACATCATGCGCCTCCATCCAGGCGCATCCCGCCATCTCTTCAGCAGCTCAGCTATGTGCATCCCTTCAGCCAAATTCTTCCAGCCAGGCTCACCTGGCCGAGCAGAGCCCAGCGCCGCTCTTCCAGCCAGGATCCACAAAGCATTTAACCCTCTGGCTGGAACCAAGGAAGAGAGGAGCAAGGCAAAGCTGTGGCCAGGGGAGGCTTCGAAAGAGCCTCCAAAGCCCAAGAAAGACCGTGATCGAAATCATGGCACAAGGAAGCTCTCAACACAACCAGAGTGGGCGACACCCACTTTGAAGGAAGAGAAAGCCTAGCACCGCCATTCCGATCTATGGCTCTTCCCGAACAACGGAGACGAGGCCCGAGCATCCCTATCTTTGGATGCAAGATGCACCTTCCGCCTGCCTCGGAAGCCCTCGACTCCGTCTTTTGGATGTAACAATCACCTTCAAGTGCATCGAAGACAACACAGTGTCTCATCTTCACCCTCGGGAGCACTTCGTCAATAGAATGCACCCATATGTTCAAGTTCATGTTGGAAGTACGTGAGGGAATGAGAAGCAAATCTTCTTTCTATGCCACTATTTATAGGCCGGGCAGATCAAACCCACGTGCCAAGTGGATGGTCCTCCGAATTTGGTGCAATGAATTTACATTAAATGGATGAACTGGACACCTCGAATTCAGCCAAACGGCTATTCATAGCACTCGAAGAGCGAGACAGCCGCATCATTAAAAGATATGTCCGATGCGCCAGCCAGACAGCGTATCACACGGACGCGCCCTTCGGCATCAGGCGCATCACACAGACGCGCCCTACAGTACTCGGCGTATTACAGAGGGTGCGCCTCCACACATCTCCATACCGAGTGGAACGCCAACCGACGTGCCCACTCAGCTGTCCATCGAACGTCACCAACATTAAATGCTAAACTGACAGAGTTGGCAGCACGCTTCCCAAAGTCTAAACAGTCGACAGCTTTTTCAGAAAATGAAGCGTCGACAACGTCAGCATCATCATGACTTTATTTCGACGGCTACTGCCACGTGGCCACTCCACCATCAGCATGCGCCTCTACGGCCATGCGTCCAAATCAGCATGCGCCTCAAAAGCTATGCGCCTCAGACTGCTCTCTGATCTCGAAAGACAGAAGGAAAGTCGTCTGCATGCGCCTCAAAAGCCATGCGCCCCAAATGGTTTGTAACTCCTAAAGGTTATGAGCCACAGCCTCCTCCTGCGCCCAATCCAAGGCGCAGCCCACCAGATCACTCCTCTCCACCAAATCCGAGATCTTCAAACCATGAGTCGACGACACGTGTCCTTTGACTCAACTCATCTAAGATTTCAGCAACGGAAAGATCTTCTCTCTGCTACGTGCCGGCTCACAACAGCACTATGAAGAGTTCTCCCCCTCGATCAGGGCGCAGCATCCATGCGCCTCCATCAGCAACCTCCACGTGGCATCCCCACACCGGCGCATCCTACATACGCGCATGAGCAGCCAGCCTACAAAACTATAAATAGAAGGATCATCTCCTTCACACAACACAGGGGACTCACAACACAGAGAGAATCCACAACAGAGAATCACCGGAGAGGCAGTTCTAGACACTCAACGTCTTCCTCCTCTCAGCAAGCTCCAGCACCCAGAGCAATCAACACCTTCAGAGAACCAATAACCGTCGTCAGCCGGTCAACAGAGTCAACGCATTACCACTCGCTCCTTTGGCACTAAGGACCCAGCTTAAATAAAAGTGTACTCCTAGGACTACATCTAAGTCCTATATTGTATCACTGTTCTGTTTGTATTAAAATTTCAATCAAAACAATTTTAATGGCAAACAGTTGGCAGGCCAAGAACATCATCCAGAATATGGGATATGATATCAAAAGCGACAAAGGGCTAAATTATGGCCGAGGACGACGGTTGCCAATATGATACTTTGCTCCCGACGGCAAACCCGAGAACAACTATCAACGAAGCGGTGTTGGTTTGGGCTATGTCTCTCCTCTAATAACTCCTGAAAGATCAGATGATGAAGCAGATCGATGTTCTCATTATTTCGATTCCTCCCTCTGGGACTTAGACTCCAACATCGGTGACATATTCAAAGCAACTCTGTCCGTCAACATGGTTTCCGTCGACCAAATTAGAGACGATGTCCAATCAATCGAACTCGAACAATGGGCTCAAAAGATAGACACCAGGTGGAAGCTGCGCTTCGAACAACGGGAACCACCTACCGAAGACGAAGTCATCCAAGTCAATCTAGGAGATAAAGCATCCTTCAAACCGATCTTCATCAGCAAAAGCCTATCTGGCGATGAACGCCAATCTCTTATATAGCTTATAAAAGAATACGTCGACATTTTCGCATGGAGCTATGAAGACATGCTAGGCTTGGACCCTAAAGTCGCTATGCATCGCCTGAACATTTTGTCTAAAGCTAAGCCAGTGAAACAGCAACAACGACGATTCCGTCCAGACGTCATAGAAGCTATCGAGAATGAAGTCAAGAAGCTCATTGCCAGTGGATTCATTCGCGAGGAACAACACCCAGACTGGATTGCCAACATCATTCTAGTCATGAAAAAGAATGGTAAAGTTCGAGTTTGTATCGACTACCGTGATTTGAACTCTGTATGCCCGAAAGACGAGTTCCCTCTACCGATCACTGACGTAATGATCGAAAACACTTGCAGCTTCGAACGAATGTCCTTCATGGATGGGTTCTCAGGCTACAACTAGATCAAGATGTTCCCCGACGATGAGAAGCACACCTCTTTTCGAACACCGTTGGGGGTATACTGCTATACGGTGATGCCCTTCGGATTAAAGAATGTAGGGGTAATATACCAGCAAGCCATGAACACAATTTTTTTTGATCATTTGTGTAAAATTGTGGAGCGCTACGTAGACGATATCGCAGTCAAAAGTCATCTCAAGGGCAACCACCTCCAAGACTTGAGAATGGTGTTCGAACTAACACTACCAAAATACGCTCATTTAGCGACGACAATTTAGCGACGTAATTATTCCGTCGGTATTAGCGACGGGTTCGTGGCCGCTCAGCGACTGATTATCGACCACAAATATTTGCCATTTTTTATTTTAATTTTAGGGGCAGAAAAGGTCGCACATCCGTCGCTAGTGTGTCGGTGTTATAGCGACGGATATTCGGCCGTCGCCACGTAGTCGTTTATTTGGCGGGAATTGTGTATATAATTGGTGGGACATATCTTCGACTACGTAGCGACGAATATTCAGTCGGATAATCAATAATAGCGACTATTGGGCGACGAATATTTCGTAGTCGCCATTCTGTCGCTAAATTAGCATTCCAGACTTAAATAAAAAGACGGGGGGAACTTTTGGCATTCCCCCCAAATTCACTCTCTCCTCTCTCTCTCTCTCTCTCTCTCTCTCTCTCTCTCTCTCTCTCTCTCGCCGGTGTCGATTTCGGTGATCGGCGTTGGTGTCGTCGTCGGCGTCGACGTACTCTCCTCTCTCTCTTCCGAAGGTAACCCCCCCTCTCTCTCTATCTCTCTCGATCTCTCTCTCTCTCGGTTATAGGGTCTGGGCGGCACGATCGGGGCTGGGCCGTCCGTGGCTTGGCGGCTGGCTTGGGTCGGGGGCTGGGCGGTGAGTTTGGGGCGGAGGCGTCGGGGTCTGGGAGGCGGGCTTGGGGTTGGGGCGTCGGGGACTGGGCGGGGGCGTCGGGGTCTGGGAGGCTGGCTTGGGGTTGGGGCGTCGGGGGCTGGGCGGCTGGCTTGGGTCGAGGTCTGGGAGGCGGGTGGGCTTGGGGCGGCGGACTGGGCGGTGGGCTTGGGGTTGGGGCATCGGGGGCTGGGCGGCTGGCTTGGGTCGGAGGCGTCGGGGGCTGGGCGGGGGCGTCGGGGTTGGGGCGGCTGGCTTGGGGCGGAAGGCGTCGGGGGCTGGGCGGCTGGCTTGGGACGGGGGCGTCAGGGGCTGGGCGGCTGGCTTGGGGCGGGGGCGTCGGGGGCTGGGCGGCTGGCTTGGGTTGGGGGCTGGGCAGTGGGCTTGGGGCGGCGGCGTCGGGGGCTGGGCGGCTGGCTTGGGACGGGGGCGTCGGGGGCTGGGCGGCTGGCTTGGGTTGGGGGCTGGACGGCTGGCTTGGGGCGACGGCGTCGGGGGCTGGGCGGCTGGCTTGGGTTGGGGGCTGGGCGGCTGGCTTGGGGCGGCGGCGTCGGAGGCTGGGCGGCTGGCTTGGGGCGGGTGCGTCGGGGCTATTTGCAACCGACGCACACCCATAAGCACTCTTCATATATATATGCAACCGAACTATTGGGCGGTGGGCTTGGGGCGACGGGCTTTGGTCGGGGGCGGCGGGTGGCTTTGCTTCTCAAATTCATCTGAGTTTATATATTGGCTAAATAATGTGTTATCCATATTGGGTGTTCCATTAGTTTGGTGGTGTTTGGATTAGTAAATGTGAATATATATGGGGTTTGGATTCATGGTGTATATGTTCACTGTCTCAAGGACAGTGCGAGTTCTATCAGTTGTGTGCTTCTGTATAGATGTATATATCTATACATCTAGCTGTGATATACATATGTGTATGTGACAATCTCAGTTAGCGACGGACTAGTTACCGGTTAGCGACGGATATTTCCAGCTCCATTAATTGTATTAATCTACGGTACGACATGGTGACGGATATTCCCTGCAGCCATTCGACTGGCGAGGCAGAAACTATGTTGCCGTAGATAAAGTTGTCTGTCCTCCGACCCTCATCCCTCGGCAATGATGATACGACAATCCATCACTATATCTTATATTGTAGTAGATGATGTCTTAGTATTACATTAGTGAGTTCATCTTGATTCTGTTACGTACGTCATTCAGATACTAGATACGATAAGATTAACATATACTACACGATATGTATACAGAATATAGATGATTCACACTAATGTATACTAGAATGAATCTTGGGTTGTGTTCTGAGCCATCCGTTCTCACTCTTAAAACACATAGGAATTAGTAGTATGAGAGCGCCGGAGAGAGTGAGAGCACCGGAGGGGGGAAGGAGAGAGAGAGAGTAAAATGGTACGACATGGTGAAGTAGTACTGTATTTTGGCTCCAGTTCCAGCTCCATTTGATCTACGGTACGACATGGTGATCAGGACATAGTCTCTGCAGCCATTCGACTGGCGAGGCAGAAACTATGTAGCCGTAGATAAAGTTGACTATCTTCCGACCCTCATCCCTCGGCAATGATGATACGACAACCTATCACTATATCTTATATAGTAGTAGATGATGTCTTAGTATTACATTATGTGAGTTCATCTTGATTCTGTTACGTTCTTCAGATACTAGACACGATAAGAACATATACTACACCATATGTACAGAACATAGATGATTCACACTAATGTATGTTTGAATGAATCTTGGGTTGTCTTCTGAGCCATCCGTTCTCACACTTGGCAAAAAATCGAATTTTTTATACTTTATCGGCTTTCGAAAATGTACTCAAATTACATGATGGTTCCTTTAGTTAGCTTGCTTATGTTATAATTATATTATTTGTGACTATTGATCTTACCAGATGGCACCCATGACCCGAGGAGCGGCACGTCGTTTGAAGAAAACAGAGAATGCTGAGGTGGCTCCTCCTACAGTTGAGGAGGAAGTGGCACCGGTTGCTAGTGAGACCGGGAGTTCTATTCATCCAGTACCGGTAGCTAGTGAGACCGAGAGTTCTCTTGATGCAGTCCTTGTAAGGGACGACATCTCTCCTCGCGCCAAAAATCTCGCTTTTTCGAGGTGGATGCGTGAACGTATCACTGAGCGTTTGCGTGAGCAGCGTGGTTCTCATTAGCTATTAGTACTTATTTGTATTGGACTATTGGTATTGGGTTATTTTTGTATTAGACTATTTGTATTGGACTACTTATTGAGTTGTTTTTGTATTAGACTATTTGTACTGTCCTCCGACCCTCATCCCTCGGCAATGATGATACGACAACCAACAAGAGAGAATATTAGATCCATTTCAGTATGACGTATACTCTGAGAGATCACTATTACAAGAATGATATCAGTAGTGAGATTGAGTGCTGGAGGAGATATTATCAGAGTATACGTCCTACTCAGATTGGTCTCCCACCGTTACTAATTTTTTCTGACAACATGGTGGATGTGCTCCGTCAACAGAATCTTGCTCCGAACCAAAATTTTGCCCCGGAGCTCAAGTAGACATCCTTCGTGTAGAGCTCGAGTGAGAGGTTCCTGACAGCATGGTGGTCTCATTTGTCAAAGTATTCGTGCTCATCCCACATTGGTTGTGGGACGAGCACGGATACTTTGACAAAGGAGACCACCTTGCTGTCAGGAACCTCTTACTCGAGCTCTACACGAAGGATGTCCACTTGAGCTCCGGGGCAAAGTTTTGGCTCGGAGCCAGATTCTGTTGACGGAGCACATCCACCATGCTGTTAGAAAAAAATAGTAACGGTGAGAGACCCATCTGAGTAGGACGTATACTCTGATAGTATCCCCTCCAGCACTCAATCCCACTACTGATATCATTCTTTTAAAGGTGATCTCTCAGAGTATACGTCCTACTCATATGGATCTCTCAGAGTATCCTCTCCGGTTGGTTGTGTTCTGAGCCATCCGTCCCAGGGATTTGATTCTGTATTTTGGTTTCTGTATTTTGGCTCCAGCTCCATTTGTATTTGATCTACGGTACGACATGGTGATCAGGACATAGTCCCTGCAGCCATTCGACTGGCGAGGCAGAAACTATGTAGCCGTCGATAAAGTTGCCTGTCCTCCGACCCTCATCCCTCGGCAATGATGATACGACAACCTATCACTATATCTTACATAGTAGTAGATGATGTCTTAGTATTACATTATGTGAGTTCATCTTGATTCTGTTACGTTCTTCAGGATAATTGATGTCTATTTTATATTAATTTGGTTTGGTCTATATGATTCTTGGATAATTGGCGTGCATTAAATTCGTATGTGCATATTTGGTCTATGTGATTCTTGGATAATTGGTGTGCATTATATATTGGTTTGGTTTATGCATATTTTTTTAGCTCCATTTGTATTAGTCCCTGCAGCCATTCGACTGGCGAGGCAGAAACTATGTAGCCGTAGATAAAGTTGCCTGCCCTCCGACCCTCATCCCTCGGCAATGATGATACGACAACCTATCACTATATCTTATATAGTAGTAGATGATGTCTTAGTATTACATTAGTGAGTTCATCTTGATTCTGTTACGTCCTTCAGATACTACTTGCATGTTCTTCCAACTTTAAATTACAAGATTACTACATTTGGTTACATAAATCACTAACCTCATCGCGGCCAATGTTTACAGTCTTGGTCTCAATTCTTGGTCTCAACTGTCTTCGATTCTATGATCCCATGCTTTCAGAAAATAGACAACGCAGACTCCATAGAATAGAATGGCCTTACATGCAAATCGTCTGTGATTATGTATCCTTTCCCTCCTTTCACAAACACGCCATCCTTGTTGCCTCCATCTGCAACCCCCTCCCACGCAATATCCTCATCCATTGCCTTACCATAGGGACATCGAGCGCCAATAACCGAACTATACAGACGGTGAGTCTTGGTGTAGCACTCAAATGTGGGGCATCCGTAAATTCGTCGAGGTTTTAAATTATCGACTTTGAGTTTTAAACCCTCACGTAGCCTTTCTGCTTCACTTTTAGGGTCGAGCAGCATCTTCTTGCAAGCTTCGGTCTCCAGATACTTAGTGTCAAGATTCTGGACGCTTTCGTAGAGCATGTCAACGCATCCTAGCGTCAATTTCCTGTCGAGTAAATTGACGCTAGGATGCATTGACATGCTCTACGAAAGCGTCCAGAATCTTGACACTAAGTATCTGGAGACCGAAGCTTGCAAGAAGATGCTATTCGACCCTAGAAGTGAAGCAGAAAGGCTACGTGAGGGTTTAAAACTCAATGTCGATGATTTAAAACCTCGGCGAATTTACGGGTGCCCCACATTTGAGTGCTACACCAAGACTCACCGTGATGAGGTTAGTGATTTATTTAACCTAAGACATAGGATCATAGAATCGAAGACAGTTGAGACCAAGACTGTAAACATTATGTGAGTTCATCTAGAATGAATTTTGGGTTGTGTTCTGAGCTATTCGTTCCCATACTTGACAATTAAGCATGTGAAATAGAACTGATTATGTTTAGTTTGTCTTACGATACAGATTTTCACATCCAAATTGAAATGGATCGTTACTTTATTGTTCGTACATGGATGTACTAGCGGATCAACCTCCTGGACCGTAGGTACTTATAAGTATTGATCGTGTCGAATTAGTATCGATCTATCATTTTGGTATGGACCGTATCGGTTGGTATTGGCCTTAGCGAATTGGTATCGTCCTATCCGATATGTATCGGCCGTATAGCCATTAAGTCATATTGGCCTTATCGATTTGGTATCGGTCATATCCGATGGTATCGGCCGTGTTGGATTATTATATACTATTTCGGATTAGTATCGTTGAAGGTTTAGTAACAAGTGTACTTGGATTTCTCTCTTCTAGAGCTAGATTACCATTGCAAGAGAGTCACGAGAGCGTAGATGGCCAGTTACAGAACATACATACTTCCTTTTCAATCTCGCTTTTTCTGATGGAAAATGAAGTATGTATGTTACTGTAACTGGCCAATCACGATCTGGTGATTCTCTTGCAATGGTATTCTAGCTCGAGAAGAGAGAAATTCAAGTACAGTTGTTACTAAACCTTCCACGATACTAATCTGAAATAGTCTATACTAATCCAGCACGGCCGATACCTATCGGATATGACCGATACCAAATCGATAAGACCAATATGAATCCTAGCTATTCGGCCGATACATGTACATATCGGATATAGGACGATACCAATATGATACGTCCTATACCAAACCGATAGACCGATACTAATCTGATACACTAGATACTAAGTACATCTAGCATCTCTGTGGATCCACAAATTACTGCACGATAGTACCAACGACTCCAGTTACATCCGGTTATTAGTGAGTACATGATTATATAGTAATTCTGTTAGTCTTGTGATACAGATTTTTACTCTTTCATGCTACCAACATCACAACTTTTCGAGTGCTGCTCCCTCTAATGATGATGAACGTAAAAAACCAACGTCACAACTTTTATAACTTGAGTCAATTTCTTTATCCTATATGAAAATTTCTGTTGTCAGAAAGATGGCTCCTAGGACTCGTCGAGGTGGTGCTGCTAGTCGAGGAAGGGGTCGAGGCAAGAAACCCTTGGAGGTCGACACGGAGGAAGTCTCCGTCGTCAAACAAGAGCCGGTGACTGTCAAGGAAGAACCGATGACCATCAGGGAAGAGATTGCTCCCAAGCTTGAAGCTAAGGAGGAGCCACCGTCAGAGAGTAGTAGCATCGGGACCGACCCTCCTATCCCTACAGAAGACCTCAACCAGATTGAGCCTTCGTATGCAAAGTGGCTGATAGAATGGTACATGCCTCAACGCAACTATCATCCCTGGCTGTGAGGATTCATCGTCTGACTTGTGGTCTTTGTTGAGACCAAAGTCGATTTTCCTATGTGTTTTGGAATATTTGTGAAAATTTTGGAATATTTGTGCTATGATCGGTCGTCAGGATTGGATATTAGGTTACTGTAACTGGCCAACTCTTTCCTATGTGTTTTAGAATATTTATGAAAAATTTGGAATATTTGTGCAATGATCGGATTATAACGATGGATATTAGGTTACTCTTTCGGATAACTGATGTCTATTTTATATTAATTTGGTTTGGTCTATATGATTCTTGGATAATTGGTGTGCATTAAATTCGTATGTACATATTTTGGTCTATGTGATTCTTGGATAATTGGTGTACATAATATATTTGGTCTACGTGATTGTTGGATAATTGGTGTGCATTATATATTGGTTTGGTTTATGCAAATTTTTGCGAACAGCTAAAAAGCAGTAATTTTTTTTCAAAATATTCTCAGTTAGCGACGGACTTGTGACCGTCTTGCGACGGATGTTTCCAGTTTCCGACGACTTTTCGATGGTTATTCCGTCGCTAACTGGATATTTAAAAATTATTCCCAGGTAGCGACGGATGGTCGACGGACCATTCGACGAGCTGATTTATTGTTCGACGGAATAGCGACGACATATTCGTCGCCCGTATTCTGGAAATAACAAGAATTTCCAGAACAAGGTCGACGGTTAATCCGTCGCTATACGGTCGATACGTTGCGACGACATAGCGACGACTTATCCGTCGCCAAGTTGCTAGAAATGACATAAATTTCCAGAAGCTGGTCGATGGTTTTTCCGTCAGCAGACCGTCGCTAATCAGTCACTTAATATCGACATTATCGACGGATTAGCGACGCAACGATACGATCTGATACGCCGTTACGACGGGTTACCGACGGAAAGTTACGTCGCTATTTCCTACACAGTTAAGTACTTAATAGTTGAAATGGACGAAAATCCGTCGGGAACGTGTCGCTAAGTCTTCGTATTGTGACGTCGACTATCCGTCGCTATTCCGTCATGTGACGACAACTTAGCGACGGATGGTTATTAGCGACGAGCTGATTGCCGACGGATGTTTTTGGCCAATATCCGTCGGCAATCGGTCGCTAATTGTAATTACCGTCGTCTTAGCGACGGATTCGGCCGTCGCTAAATCGATAAATTTTGGTAGTGTAATGCGTGCACACCAACTCAAGATAAATCCAACCAAGTCTTTTCTGGGAGTCTCCAGCAGCAAGTTCCTTGGTTTCGTCATCACTTCAAAGGGTATACATCTGGACACGGAGAAAGTGAATGCTATTCTTGACATGCATCCTCCAAGAAACCTCAAAGAGCTACGCGGAATACAAGGAAGGCTAGCCTACATCAGACGATTCATTTCGAACCTCTTTGGAAGGTGTCAACCATTCACTCAGCTCGTGAAGGAAGGCGTATCTTTCGTCTGGACTGAATAATGTTAGCGCGTATTTGATGACATCAAGGTGTATCTTACAAGTCCTCCAGTATTGGTAGCTCCAATAATGGGGAAGCCCTTCTTACTATATGTCCGTGCTATGGATCATTTCCTTGGAGCCCTCTTAGCTTAGAAGAACGAAGGCGGCCATGAACAGGCAATCTACTACCTTAGCCACACAATGGTGGGTGCCGAGCACAGATACACACCGGTAGAGAAGGAATGCCTTGCACCAGTATTTGCCATCCAGAAGACACGCCACTATGTGTCTGTGCAGACTATCCACATTATATGTAAAGTCAACCCTTTCAGAAAACTCATGACTAAACCGGGCTCTCTCAATTCCCGTTTAGCTACATGGGCAATGTTGTTGACTCTATATGATATGAACTTCGTCCCTCAGAAGGCTGTAAAAGGTCAAGCATTAGCTGATTTCCTAGCAGCTCATCCGGTGCTGGAGCCATCCAAAATCTACGACGAAATCCCCAATGAAGTGGTAGAGTCTAACACTGCAACTGAAGAAATCCATATTTGGCAAATGTTCTTTGACGACGCATCAAAAACAGGGCCCAAAGGAAACATCGTGGCTGGAGTAGGTGTCGTGCTCGTGTCACCTGATCATCTGGTTATACACCATACATATTCTCTCGTGGAACCATGCACCAATAATGTGGCCGAATATAATGCTTTATTAATCGGCCTACAACTGGCGAAGTAATTGGGAGTTGACTATCTAGAAGCTTACGGTAATTCCAAGCTAATATTTAGTTAGGTCCAAGGGGATTATAAAGTTCGCCACGAAGATCTCATCCCCTACCACAGAGCAACAATCGAGCTGGTGTCTACCTTCGTTTGATTCTTCATCGAGCACGTACTTCGACTACAGAATATAGAAGCAGATGCTCTAGCCGATCTCGCTGCTTCCTTGACCGTTCCTACCTATACACAGCAGTCGATCACAGTGTCTGGTCGAGAATTATTCTGTGTGAAAGATGCCTTGCATATTCATCACAATTATGCAGCAGAAATAAACGTCGATGCTAAAGACTAGAGATTTCCCTTCATAGACTATGCTGTCTATGGAATCCTTCCTGAGGATCCGAAGGAAGCAGTATCCATCCAAAGGCGATCCCTCAGATTTTACTACGATACAGCTACTAAGATGTTGTACCGATGCTCTTTTGACGGGCTACTGTTACGATGCTTGTTAGACACAGAAGCCAAATATGCACTCTGGGAGGCGTACGATGGAGATTATGGTGCACATCAACTGGGCCCCAAATTACAAGATCGCCTCAAAAGAATAGGTTATTACTGGCCGACAATAATAGCAGATGTTGTTGAATATGCAGAGAAGTGTAGAGCTTGTTAGTTCCACGCCGACTTCATTTATCAACCTTTGGAGTTTCTACACCCGACGGCAGCATCTTGGCCATTTGAAGCCTGGGACATGGACGTCGTAGGACCAATCAGCCCGCCATCCTCCAAAGGACATCGGTTCATCCTAGCCATAACTGATTACTTCTCCAAATGGACGGAAGCTATACCGTTCACCGAAGTGAAGGCATCGAACGTGATTAGTTTCATCAAAATTATGTCATCTACCGCTTCGGCCTACCTCGCAGGATCATCCATGATAATGGTCCACAGTTCGCAAGCCATACATTCTATCGGTTCTGTGACAGGAATCGAATCCTGAACGTAGCCTCTACTGCCTACAATCTAGCGGCTAACGGGCTAGCAGAAGCCTTCAACAAAACCATCATAAAGCTTCTCAAGAATTTCGTGTCTTCAAATAAGCACGATTGGAAAGAAAAGCTCGGTAAATGTCTATGGGCCTATCGTACTACGGTCCGGACTCCAATAGGCAGTACGCCATTCTCTCTGGTTTATGGAAGCAAAGCAGTTCTTCCCCTAGAAATCCAGATTCCTTTTTTTGGGTAGCCCTAGCCAGCGAGTTGACTACCTAAAAAAGCTACCGTCTGCGACTCCAGGAGCTCGAAGCGCTAGACGAAAAATACTTGTTATCTCAACAGCACATTGAGCTATACAAAGCACGCCTTTCCAGGGCCTTCAATAAAAAAGTGAAGGAAAGGTTCTTCCAAGTCGGTGATCTAGTCTTAGCAGTGAGAAGACCGATGGTCATGACGCACAAAACAAAAAGGAAATTCCAACCTAAATGGGAAGGTCCTTTCGTCATAGAATCGATTATTCTAACGGTGCGTACCGGCTAACCAAGTCCGATGGTGACTTGCTCATGATGCCTATCAATGGCAAGTTCCTGAAAAAATACTATGTGTATCCTTTTTTTGTTCACATATACTCAGTCATGTAAATGTACAGTGTGATGTTTATATGATTCCAAAAAAAAACTATCAAACTATTATCCGTATTTCAAGAGTCTTGAATAAGCCCTGGATAATAGGTCCTCTAAATATTTCCCCAGTAAAATGATTATGTTTTGCCACGTCCACATAACCTCTGAGCAAATCATTCGTCAAGGATAATCATGTCCCTATTACCTCTGAATTATCCACTCCTATTTAATGTTATATATCTTTCCACGTCCATATTACCTCTGGTCAGATATGGAACATCCTCTGCTATTACGTCCATATTACCTCCACTAGCAGCTTCGTTCAACTTATTATCTATATTCGAATCATTCGAATATAAAACGGATAATAGGTCCACATCAAAAATTCCCCAGCGGAATACCCACCAGAGATATCCTTACTACGTCCACATTACCTCTAGCATCGATATTTCACAAAACCACATTCATTTCCGAAAAGATTCTTTATTTTATACTTAAATGTCTATCAAATGACGAAAAAAGGGTACAAGAGCCGTGACGGCTAGAGAAAAAAAAAGAAAAAAGGGAAAGAAGTTACAAAATCTACGGGATACACAAGTGGTTTATGCTGTCCCTCAGAGCAACAATCTCGGCCTCAGATTTTTCAGCAGCTCGACGTCGTGCCTTTTCTTGACGAGTGGCTTCAAAGAGGATCAGACTCTGATGCTCCCCATCCAACTTCTTCAGTTGTTCTTATAAACGGGCAGAAGCGGTGGCAGTCATGGCAGCCTAGGACAAATAATCCTCCTATTCAGATGTCGCCGCCCTCAAATCGGCTTCCAGCTGGGCAATCTCGTTCCTGATCTACGTAATATGATTGTGCTTCTCAGTGTTCTCCACAGCCAGCCTGTTTTTCGAGGCAGCACGAGCCTCACTCGCAGCATTGAACTAGTCATACTGGTCAGCCAGCTCGCCGATCTCCTGGACAAGGGCATCCTTCCTTGCCTGGAAGGTAGCCTTCTCCTTCGTAAGAGCTGTCATCAAAGCGTCATCCTCTGTACAGAATATTAACATCGGACTCTGCTGCTTGATATCTCAGAACCTGGACACCTGACCCTCCAGGTCGTTCAAAACTTTCCTTAGAGTGTTGGCCCGCTCTTCATAGCCAGCTATGCTCTCGAGGGCCGCTACCTGACATTCGGCAACAGCCTTCACAGGGCCGAAGGCGGCATTCCGATTCAAGACTCCAGGAAGTTTTACTTACAATACGGAGTAGAAAGCTCTGACAACTTCCTGGGCCACCTCTTCATTCTCGGTGGAGGTCGTCGGAGAAGAGGCTTGGAAATTTTCTTCCACTTCTAGAAGGAATGCGTAATAAGAAGCCGAACCTAACAGGGAAAACAATATACATCAGTAACCAGAAAAAGACGAAGGAAAATACGAAAAGGTTGTAATTTCGTACCTTCGACTTGCTCAACTCCAACTTAAGCTACGCCGTCAACCTTGGTTTCAGGCAAACCAAGAGCAGGCCCGGACTGTTCAAGGGGAATAATATCAAGGCCCCGAGCAGCATCGGACCTAGTTTCTTCCACAAGCTCAGCCGGAACAGGAGCAAATTTAGCAACAGCCCCCTCAGCAGGCTGTTCGACCTCTCTTTCTGAAGCCAATACCGGCTCACTAACAGCTCCCTCCACAGCATCAG
This sequence comes from Iris pallida, assembly GCA_029216955.1. NCBI lineage: Eukaryota > Viridiplantae > Streptophyta > Magnoliopsida > Asparagales > Iridaceae > Iris > Iris pallida. The sequence goes on along the minus strand of JANAVB010028000.1, from coordinate 10,458,770 downwards.
ATTTGGAGGAGCCGAGGATAACTTCTGTCCCTCTCTCAATAGCAGAGACTATCTTCGTGGGGGGTTCTTTCCCCTTGTCTACAAGGGAATATACAGTCATGGTCAGCTTCACAAGGAGCACAGAAAATCGAAGTCAAAAAATCTCATCCGAAGAGAGACACAAAGGCAACGTACCCGCAGGAGGATGAGCCGATTGGACTTGGTTCTCATCTAGCTCTTTCATCACAGTTCCTATTACAGACATATCTCCCACAGATATGTCGTTGGAGAAACTGATCTTCTGACTGCCATCAGGGTCTGGGCCTTCGCCCTGTTCACCCCGTCGCTCAGGTCTTACGGCTGAAGAAGACCCACCCTCATCCAACAGTCAAGGACGAGCAAGGGATATTGTCGCTACCTCCACCTCCTCAGAGGAGGAAGCACCTACCTCAGCTGCAACTTTGTCGTCCTATGCAAAGGACAAATACAAGGGTAAGAAAGCTGCTAAAGGAATCAATGAAGGGATCTACATCCCGGACAATAACGGCCCGTGACGTTGTTCCTCCTCTTCTAGTTTTCTGGAAGGACCTCCTCAAGGGAGGCAAGCCAGTACCCATTTCCTTGGCTCTCCTCGGGGCAACCGTTTTCTTCTTTGGCTTGAAAGTTGGCTCATGGGCCAATTCTGTCACTACCATATTTCTAGTTTAAGGGTATTTTTGATATTTTTTGGGTAATTTGAATTTATTAGAATTTATTTGAATTTATGGGAATTATTTTGGAAATGTTTGGACTAGGTTGACTTTGACTAGTTTTGACCCTTGTAGACCAACCTAGAAGCTAACCCTAGTTAGTATGGACTTGGTTAGGTTATATGACTCTAGTCTAACCTAAGCTAACCCTTGGTTTGGTCAATAGACTCAAGTTAGCAATAGGAATTAGAAAGTCATAAGTCATTGCTTATGATTTAGAACCATTAATAAATCAATTCAAGCCATAGCCAATTGTAGGTTGGCCCAAAGCCCAAGAATTACAAAACCCTAATCCCTAGACTCACTTAACCGGCCACCATATCATCATTGGGGACATCACCATATAAATGCTCTTCTAATTTTAGGGTTGCCTCTTTTTAGGAAAGCTCAAGTTTAGGAAAAAGGTTTGTTTCCTATTTCATTTAATCCTTAGAATTCCATTCCATTTCCTTTTTCATTCAAATCTCTTCCATTAGGTTTTAATATACCTATTTTTGCTATTATTGAAATTTTATTTCAGTTTGTTGCGATTTGATTGGATTGGGACATCAAGAAGAAGAGCTATTCAAATAGGGATTTTCCTAGAAGTGCACCTATAGGTAACTTCCTCATTCCTCAAGGAAATTTCGATTTCTTTAGAAATTCAGGAAGCCCGAGGAGTCCCCTAAGTGTTTGCATAGGTTTCGTGTCGAGTTTCATAGGTTTTGTTTCAGTTTTGGACACGTATCAGGAGCTGTTCAATAGTATTTGTCAAAATGCCTCAAAGGGCATTTCGATTCCTTTTGTGCTATATTTTTGAATAACAAAATTGTTTGTGATGTCGCTTATGCATTTCTATTTGTCTGGGGGCATCTCTGTGTCGTGTCGTGTCAGAATCGACACGTGCATACGCTGTTGACACGCACGCGCACTGTCAGGTTCGATCCCCTGCTACTCGGGGCTTGGTGTGCAGTGCACACTACACTTTGATGCATAAATTTCGACACACGTGTCGTACTCGTGACTGACACGAGGTTCATGAAGTGTCATGAGCTCTCGTGTCGTGTCGGACACGATTTTAAGCGTGCACAGGGTGTACACTATGTGTGTCAGTGTGCAGTTTAGTTCTTATTTTTATTTCAGTTTAAAATAGTTTAATTCCTGTTTTCTCTTGCTAAATAGATCCTATTTATGTTGCATAATATATATTAGAATAGGCTACATGTTAACTTAGGTTTTAATGAAGATTTGGTTTCGAACACTTGGTTATGCCAATGCACTGATACTATTTTTCCTGATATTTATTTTTTTCCAAATTCCTGAACATTAGTTCCTGATTGTTGATGTTTTCTTCACTGAAATTAACCCTCACATGTTATTAGTTAATGTTTAACTCATTGATACCTTGATTTTGGGCTTGGGAGTGATAATGGGTATTGGTCAATTGTTAGATTTTGATGGTATGGCTGATACATGGTGTAAAAAGTATGCAGGAACTGAAATCATGTAGTAAACCACAAATCATGGTTGTTTATGAACCTGAGAAATTTAAATAGGTGTTAACAGATAGTTGTGCTTTTCGAAATTGGTTTTGAACTGAGTTTTGGTGTTTGATAAACTGAAACTCCTATTCCTGAGTTCAATATTAAGTGAAGGTTTAATTCAAAACCTGAGAATGTGATTAAGTTACTGTTTTGTTTATGTTTTCAACTAACATGTTATAATCCATGTTAACTAAGTTTTAGATTCAAATATAGGCTTTTAGATGTGGGAGAAGTTCAAATGTTATTTGGATTTGAGATGGCATTTGATACACAGTTTAGTCAACCTGAGATAAGTTTCCCCTTTTGAACCAGTCACATGATTCATTAAACCTGATATTTGAGCATTGATTTCCAGTTCTTATTAACCTGGGAATATATCCATTTTGAATTGTCATTGGCTTGAGAACTGTCATATTCTCTTATTAACTGGGAAATAATTTCCTTCCCTTAAACTAAGTTTAGATGATCATGTATTAGCCACTGTTTCATGGTAAACTGTCAACTGTTTTAGATTCAAATGTTAACTGTCATTGTGTTTCCAGATTTCCCATTCTTGTTCTGTCCAGTGCATCTTCCCACACACACACTTTACTGCTTTCCATTTTTTCGTTAGCACACACTTCTATTTGACACATGAACACACATGTCTAACTATCACTCACCCTACACACATTCATATACACATATATTTCCCATTTCCTGTCATGTTTCAGCCACTCCTAACACACACAGATTTTCCTACACCCTCATGTATGTCCCCCACACACACAGTTATACACACACTCTTGTCTTCCCTCTCAATCTATATGTATCCTATTTTCTATGTGAATGCATATGCTAATAGGTAATGTATATATATATATATATATTTTTTTTTTTTTTTTTCTATGTGTATATATATATATATATATATATATATATATATATATATATATATATATATATATATATATATATATATATATATATATATATATATCTATGTGGTAGTTGTGTATTTTTGGGTATCTAGTTTAGATACCTACATAGGTTGTATGGGTTATACAAGTATATATGTATGTCACATATATATACAACTTGTGTATTTATTATACATAGGTAATATATATACATGTGTTAAGAATAGGCCTAAGTAATGTGGTATAGCTTGGTGAGCCTAGATTGGGCTTGTACAGCTTTATTAGACCTAGTATAGACTAGTTTAGACTTGATAGCCTAGTTTAGACTTGGTTAGACCTAGTTTGACTATAGTTGACCTAGTTTGACTTCTAGGGTTGACCAGAGTTGAACAAGAGTTGACTTTGGCCTAGATTGACCTAGAATCATGTAGAATACATAGTAGGACTTTATTATACCATTTTGGACTTGTTGTGACTTGTGCTGTTCTGATTAGGAGCCAGACACCACTCCTCGGACAGTACTTTCATATTGGACACTCAGATACCAGGCGAGTACATTCTCTGATCATTTTATATCATGCTTAGAATTATATTCCTGCTTTAGATTACTTTACTTGATGTTGTCACGACATTATCACAGATTAGTACTATATGGATCTCTTCATGCGATGTTATCCCCCTCGGGAGCATCGGGTATATTGTGTCATGTGCATTTCACTTTCATCATGTACTCCTATGCTTTTACCATACATGTACACTCTTATGAATCATGTACTCTCATGTTCACAGAGCCCTCATGTATACTATCATGTGCACCCTTTTATGGGCCCCCATGTGATATCATGTATAATAACATAACCTGCTTAGATCCTTGTGTATTGATTGGGGAAACGGGGGAGTTCTAGTAGTCATGTGAACAATTCCATAGTAGTGTAGATCATATACAAATCTGTTCTGTTCACATGTGCTAACCTGTACTCTGACTCACTAGCCACTGTTAGTTTCTTACTTATAATAGATATTTCTATTACAGTTCTCTCTCTTTGTTTACATACTGTATTCTTTAGCACATGTATCTTACTTTACTGCATGATTATATCTTCTAACCTGCTATGAACTGTTGAGATGTACTATACTCGCTCCTGTCCTGACTGGACCTGTTGAAAATATTACAGAGGACGAGGAGGAGGCCTGTGTAGATACCTTCTACGGGGCAGCCCTAGACGACACTTACGAGCTGGACTCTCAGGAGGACCCAGCTCTAGCTGAGGACATCACCCCCATTGCCTAGACTAGTTTAGTTAGGCTTATCTTATTTTAGGTAGTCTTGAGACATATTTAGCTAGACTTTATTCTCTTCTGAGTTGTATATATTCTTTCATTCAGTATCTGAGACCATGTACCTCTGGATATTTGCTGGGATTATCTTAGACTACTTTATCATCTATTTTTCCTTGAGTTCTATTTCATATCGTGCTCTCTCTTCCTTAGTTGTGATTGAGTTTATTTACTGCTATGTCACCCCCATTCGGGGAGTATAAACTGTTTAGAGATATATTGTTAGATGTATGTTGACCTACGACAGCATTCTACCGCCGACACTGTGGCGTAGGCTGGACGTACCTACGTCTCGTGCCCTTACTCTAGGGTGCGGGTCGTGACACGTTTTTAGTGGTGGCCCATGCAGGTCTAGACTAGAAGTGTAGTGGTATTCGAACTAGAGTATCACTACAGCCTGCAGTAAGATATAGGACATTAATTTTAAGGTACTCAATCACTTTAGAAAAATTTCTTTTATTGCCATCTAAATCCTTATTGTCAGCTGATCCTTTGAATTTTAACTGTCCGCCTTTGTTATTTCGCTTCTTTCACAGAATTTGATACTCTTGTTTGTCTATCTTCAGGATGGTAGAGACTCGATCGTAGCGTACCATTCATGGAGATGCTATGGAGGGGACTGCTACCTCTTAGCCAGTACAGCGAGGCCAGGGGATTGCAGCTCCTTCCACCTCTGCTCGTATTGAGACTTCGGCAGTAGCAGCAGGGGGTATGCCTACACCGGCTCGGAGGCAGGACCCAGTCATCATAGAGGAGCCCTTCCAGCAGTCGCCGCCTACAGGACACGTGGATGCAGCACAGATATTTACGTACTTCCAGCATTTCATGGACCGACAGCAGGCTCGACAGGACAGGGGCATAGAGTTGGCCCTTACGACGGTTGCAGCTCGACCAGTAGTCCATCAGCCGAGGACACCGGGGATCGAGCAGTTTCAGAAGATGAGCCCCAGAGACTTTTTGGGGACAGAGGGGATCCTATATGCCGATGAGTGGATCGAGCATATAGAGGAGATCTTCCGCTTGGCCAGGATACCAGCAGATCTTCAGATCGAGGCCGCAGCTAGCCGGATGCAAGATCTTGCTCGCACCTGGTATCAGTCAGACCCCATGGTGGGGGTAGCTGGGCAGACTTGGGAGCAGTTCAAGGGCTTCTTCAAGAAGAAGTTCTTCCCAGATTCAGCACTCAGAGCCTTGGAGTCGCAGTTCGAGAGCCTAGTCCAGGGGAGCCTTTCAGTGGAGGAGTACGCCGGGGAGTTCGGCCGCCTCGGTAGGTTTGTAGAGGGCTTGAGCGAGACGGCGAAGGCCCAGAGGTTCCGGAAGGGTTTAGTCAAGGAGGTCAAGTCCTTGACCAAGGGCAACCGGGATGCCACATTCGAGGAGATCTTGACGGGAGCCTTGTTGGCAGAGGATGATCTTGAGCTAAGGCTCAAGAGGGGACGAGACCCAGTTGGGGGCAGCAGCAGCGGAGGCCAAGCCAAGAGGCCCCACTTACAGTATCAGCAGCTGAGGCAGTTCCAGCCGCAGCCGATTTAGCAGAGGACAGTTCACCAGCAGCAGTTTCAGCATCAGGCACCAAGGCAGCAGACAGTCAGTTGCACCTTCTGTAAGAAGCCAGGGCATGGATGGAACAAGTGCAGGAAGAGGCTCGAGAAGTGCCTTCTTTGCGGAGCGACAGATCACCAGCTGAGGGAATGTGCTAGGTCTGGGGGACGAGCAACCCAGGGAGGAGGAGCCAGGGCTCCAGCAGGCCAGCAAAGGGGACCAGCCCTGCAGACGCAACAGCAGAGGTTCGTCCAACACCAGCAGCAGGCCAGGGGAGGCCAGCAGGGGCAAGGATTCACTATGGCAGCAGAGGATGCGGAGGCCATCGGAGAGCTGATTGCAGGTTCGATTCTTCTCGACTCCAGTCCAGCTTTTACATTATTCGATTCCGGTGCTTCGCATAGCTTCATATCAGTATCTTTTACGATTAGACATGGTATCGTAGCTGAATCGTTGCCTAGGACTTATAAGATCACGGTCGGGGGTGGCATTATCCTCGTAAGTGATGTTTGTAAGGGTCGAAGAGTAGTTTTGGGAGGCCATGAGTTGGAGGTGAGCCTGTTCGTAATGCCATTGCCGAACTACGATATAGTACTAGGTATGGATTGGTTGAGCAGGCACCACGCCAGCATTGATTGCAGATAGGGTAGAGTTCTCTTCAGAGCGTCGGAGGAGCCAGAGTTCGAGTACTCCAGACGTCAGGCAGAGCAGAGCAGCGAAGTCTTCTGTGGAGTCTCGGTCGAGGAGCAAGAGATTCCACATCCCTTGATAGCAGAGTATATGGATGTTTTCCCAAAGGAGTTGCCGGGATTGCCACCAGACAGAGACATAGAGTTCTCGATAGACTTGGTTCCAGGAGCGGAACCCATCTCTCAGCATGTCTATCGGGTGAAAAACAACGAGCTGGTGGAGCTGAAGAAGTAGATGGATGAGCTACAGGACAAGGGCTTCATCCGCTCGAGTTCATCGCCATGGGGTGCACCAGTATTGTTCGTACCGAAGAAGGATGGGTTAGTACGCATGTGTATTGACTATAGGACACTCAACAACCTCACGATCAAGAACAAATGCCTACTGCTGTGGATCGACGATCTATTTGACCGGTTGAGCGGAGCTCGGGTATTTTCCAAGATTGATCTGAGGTCGGGATATCACCAGGTGAGGGTAAAGGGGGAGGATATTCCCAAGACAGCTTTCAGGACGCGGTACGGGCAGTTTGAGTTTTTGGTTATGCCGTTTGGGCTAACCAATGCACCAGCAGTGTTTATGAACCTTATGAACAAGGTGTTCCACCAGTATCTGGATCCGTTTGTGGTAGTATTCATTGACGACATCTTGATATATTCCAAGACTGAGGAGGAGCACGTGGAGCATTTGAGGATCGTGTTGGAGACTCTCAGGAAGGAGCAGCTTTACGGAAATCTCTCCAAGTGTGAGTTCTTCTTGGACCGAATGGACTTCTTAGGGCATGTGGTGACTGGAGATGGTATCTCAGTTGACCCCAAGAAGATTGTAGCAGTTGAGGCTTGGGCAGCGCCGACTTCAGTTGCAGAGATCAGGAGTTTCCTGGGGCTGGCAGGATATTATCGGAGATTTGTGCAGGATTTCTCCCGGGTTGCAGAGCTGTTGACTCGGTTGACCTGGAAGGATGCTGAGTTCGTTTGGTCAGCGGAGTGTCAGGCAGCTTTTGATGAGTTGAAGAAGCGGCTTACGATAGCTCCGATTCTGACATTGCCTTCAGGATCAGGTGGATTCACTATTTACAGTGATGCTTCAGGGAAAGGACTGGGTTGCGTCTTGCAGCAGCATAGAAAGGTGATTGCCTATGCTTCCAGGCAATTGCGTCCCCATGAGAAGAACTACCCTACCCACGACCTGGAGCTGGCAGCAGTAATTTTTGCTCTGAAGTTGTGGAAGCATTATCTGTATGGTGAGAGGATGGAGATCTTCACAGATCACAAGAGCTTAAAGTATGTGTTCACTCAGAAGGAGTTGAACATAAGACAGCGTAGATGGCTAGAGTTGATGAAGGATTTTGACATCCTACTTCAGTATCACCCGGGGAAGGCCAACGTGGTTGCCGATGCCTTGAGTAGGTATCCGACAGCCAAGTGTTTGACCATGGATCGGCATTTGCTTGCAGACTTGGAGAGCCTTGGGATTGAGGTGATCGTGCCTGGGGTACAGATGCAGTTATGGAGGATGCAGATTCAGTCAGACTTGGTGGAGAGGATCAAGTCGGCTCAGTTTGAGGACGTTGCTCTACGGTGTCTCCGAGAGCAGGTTCGAGCAGGATTGCTGGAGGGCGAGTTTTCTTTTGCAGAGGATGGTGCCTTGAGGCACGGTTCTAGGTTATGTGTGCCCAGCGGAGATCTCAGGGAGCAGGTTATGTAGGAGGCCCACAGATCTCAGTACTTTATACACCCGGGTGCCAACAAGATGTACCGAGATCTAAGGGAGCATGTTTGGTGGTCAGGGATGAAGCGGGAGGTGGCTCGCTTCGTGGCTAGGTGCTTGGTCTGTCAGCAGGTCAAGACAGAGAGACAGTAGCCCGGTGGATTGTTGCAGTCGCTGCCCATTCCTGAGTGGAAATAGGAGCATATCACTATGGACTTCGTATCAAGATTGTCGTGTACACCAGGAGGAAAAGATGCAATTTGGGTCATCATTGACAGGTTGACCAAATTGACCCACTTCTTGCCATTCAAGGTGGGTACGTCTACAGAGAGGCTGGCGGAGATGTATATGCGGTAAATAGTCAGGATTTACGGAGTTTCGGTCAGCATCGTCTCAGATCAGGATAGCCGTTTTACTTCTCATTTCTGGAGGAGTCTGCAGACCAGCTTGGGCACTCAGCTCAAGTTTAGTACTGCATACCACCCCCAAACGGTCGGACAGTCGGAGCGGACTATTCAGACACATGAGGATATGCTACGGACGTACGTCCTGGACTTTGGAGGTTCCTGGGAGGATCATCTTCATTTGGTAGAGTTTGCTTACAATAATAGTTTCCAGGCCAGCATTGAGATGTTACCTTTCGAGGATCTATACGGGCGTAGGTATCGTACACCTTTATCTTGGGATGATATTGGTGAGGAAGCTTTACTGGAGCCAGAGATGGTTGTTGACGCAGCCGAGAAGGTGAAGCTCATCAGGCACAGACTTCATGTGGCGCAGGACAGACATCGGCACTGGGCCGATAGTCACCGGAGGCCGTTGGAGTTTGAGGTACAGATTAGAGTAGGATTAAATTTAGGTTTGTTTGTTTATGATTTTTTATTATGTTTGTTTATTATATTAATTGAGACCTTGCTTGTGATTAGGTCGGAGACCAAGTTTTCTTGAGGATATCTCTGACTCGTGGTACGATACATTTTGGTGGAGGCGGGAAGCTTAGCCCGCGCTTCATCGGCCCTTTCATTATCAGCGGAAGAGTCGGTGACGTGCATACAGGCTAGACTTGCCACCTGTGCTAATGGGGGTCCACAACGTATTCTATGTATTACAGTTGAGACGGTATGTGGCTGACCCTAGCCATGTGCTCGATCATTCAGAGATTGAGGTTGGGCCTTCTCTCAGCTATCCAGAGCAGCCAGTGAAGATTCTGGATCGACGGGAGAAGATTCTGAGGAACCAGGTGATACCTTTGTTACGCATCGCATGGATGCATCATTCTTCAAGAGAGTCTACCTGGGAGTGGGAGGAGGAGATGCACGAGCGTTACCCCTATCTTTTTAGACCGTGAGGTATACTTTCTATCCTTCTCATCAGTTGTATTTCGTCTTTCAATTTCGAGGACGAAATTCTTTTAAGGAGGGTAGATTTTTCACTACCACATTTCTAGTTTGAGGGTATTTTTGACATTTTTGGGGTAATTTGAATTTATTAGAATTTATTTGAATTTATGGGAATTTTTAGGAATTATTTTGGAATTGTTTGGATTAGGTTGACTTTGACTAGTTTTGACCCTTGTAGACCAACCTAGAAGCTAACCCTAGTTAGTATGGACTTGGTTAGGTTATATGACTCTAGTCTAACCTAAGCTAACCCTTGGTTTGGTCAATAGACTCTAGTTAGCAATAGGAATTAGAAAGTCATAAGTCATGGCTTATGATTTAGAACCATTAATAAATCAATTCAAGCCATAGCCTTGTAGGTTGGCCCAAAGCCCAAGAGTTGCAAAACCCTAATCCCTAGACTCACTTGGCCGGCTACCATATCATCATTGGGAACATCACCCTACAAATGCTCTCCTTATTTTAGGGTTGCCTCTTTTTAGGAAAGCTCAAGTTTAGGAAAAAGGTTTGTTTCCTATTTCATTTAATCCCTAGAATTCCATTCCATTTCCTTTTTCATTCAAATCTCTTCCATTAGGTTTTAATATACCTATTCTTGCTGTTATTGAAGTTTCATTTCAGTTTGTTGTGATTTGATTGAATTGGGACATCAAGAAGAAGAGCTATTCAAAGAGGGATTTTCCTAGAAGTGCACCTATAGGTAACTTCCTCATTCCTCAATGAAATTTTGATTTCTTTACATATTCAGGAAGCCCTAGGAGTCCCCTAAGTGTTTTCATAGGTTTCGTGTCGCGTTTCATAGGTTTTGTGTCCGTTTTGGATACGTATCAGGAGCTGTTCAATAGTATTTGTCGAAATGCCTCAAAGGGCAATTTGATTCCTTTTGTGCTATATTTTTTAATAAAAAAATTGTTTGTGATGTCGCTTATGCATTTCTATTTGTCTGGGGGTGTCTCTGTGTCGTGTCGTGTCAGAATCGACACGTGCACACACTGTTGACACGCGCGCGCACTGTCAGGTTCGATCCCCTGCTACTCAAGGCTTGGTGTGCATTGCACACTACACTTCGATGCACAAATTTCGACACACATGTTGTACTCGTGACTGACACGAGGTTCGTGAAGTGTTATGATCTCTCGTGTCATGTCGGACACGATTTTAAGCGTGCACAGGGTGTACACTGTGTGTGTCAGTGTGCAGTTTAGTTCTTATTTTTATTTCAGTTTAAAATAGTTTAATTCATGTTTTCTCTTGATAAATAGATCCTATTTATGATGCATAATATATATTAGAATAGGTTGCATGTTAACTTAGGTTTTAATGAAGATTTGGTTTCGAACACTTGGTTATGGCAATGCACTGATACTATTTTTCCTGATATTTGTTTTTTCCAAATTCCTGAACATTAGTTCCTGATTGTTGATGTTTTCTTCACTGAAATTAACCCCCACATGTTATTAGTTAATGTTTAACTCATTGATACCTTAATTTTGGGCTTGGGAGTGATAATGGGTATTGGTCAATTGTTAGATTTAGATGGTATGGCTGATACATGGTGTAAGAAGTATGCAGGAACTGAAATCATGTAGTAAACCACAAATCATGGTTGTTTATGAACCTGAGAATTTTAAATGGGTGTTAACAGATAGCTGTGCTTTTCGAAATTGGTTTTGAACTGAGTTTTGGTGTTTGATAAACTGAAACTCCTATTCCTGAGTTCAATATTAAGTGAAGGTTTAATTCAAAACTCGAGAATGTGATTAATTACTGTTTTGTTTATGTTTTCAACTAATTATGATCCCTACATGTTATAATTCATGTTAACTAAGTTTTAGATTCAAATATAGGCTTTAGATGTGGGAGAAGTTCAAATGTATTTGGATTTGAGATGGCATTTGATACACAGTTTAGACAACCTGAGATAGTTTCCCCTTTTGAACCAGTCACATGATTCACTAAACTTGATATCTGAGCATTGATTTCCAGTCTTATTAACCTGGAATATATCCATTTTGAACTGTCATTGGCTTGAGACTGTCATGTTCTATTAACTGGGAAATGATTTTCTTCCCTTAAACTAAGTTTAGATGATCATATATTAGCCACTGTTTCATGGTAAACTGTCAATGTTAGATTCAATGTAACTGTCATTGTGTTCCAGATTTCCCATTCCTGTTCTGTCCAGTGCATCTTCCCACACACACACTTCATTGCTTTCCTTTTTCTGTTAGCAACACTTCT
>JANAVB010028000.1:10260336-10443117 GCA_029216955.1 Iris pallida | reverse complement strand
CTATCCTGTACTCTGACTCACTAGCCGCTGTTAGTTTTCTTACTTATAGTAATATTTCTATTACAGTTCTCTCTCTCTCTGTTTACATACTGTATTCTTCAGCCTGTATCTTACTTTACTGCATGATATCTTCTAACCTGCTATGAACTGTTGAGATGTACTGTACTTGCTCTTGTCCTGATAGACCTGTTGAAAATATTGCAGAGGAGAGGCCTGTGTGGATACCTTCTACGGGGCCCCTAGATAACACTTGCGAGCTGGACTCTCAGGAGGACCCAGCTCTAGCTGGGATATCACCCCCATTGCCTAGACTAGTTTAGTTAGGCTTATCTTATTTTATGTAGTCTTGAGACATGTTAGCTAGACTTTATTCTGTTCTGAGTTTTATTCTTTCATTCAGTATCTGAGACCATGTACCTCTGGATATTTGCTGGGATTATCTTAGACTACTTATCATCTATTTTTCCTTGAGTTCTATTTCATATCGTGCTATCTCTTCCTTAGTTGTGATTGAGTTTATTTACTGCTATGTTACCCCCATTCGGGGAGTATAAACTGTTTAGAGATATATTGTTAGATGTATGTTGACCTAGGACAGCGTTCTACCGTCGACACTGCGACGTAGGCTGGACGTACCCACGTCTCGTGCCCTTACTCTAGGGTGCGGGTCGTGAAAATTCAATTGAAGCTTCCTCTTTTGAGGAGGATTGAGAGGAGAAGAATCGTCGTCTTTCGTGTCCTCCTTCGAGACGATGTTGGCTCCCTAAAGATAGCTTCTGGCGGCGGTACTACGGTTAGTTCCGCGGTGGGAACAGTACCTTTCTTCTTACGGTCTTTCGACACCTTTTTTGTAGGAGGGGGTCAACCGACTCCCCAATATCAAGCTATGTTCACGATCATACAGAGGATGAAGAGTATTAATCTGAACATAAAATTTGGCGGCGGTGTAGCATAAATGGGTCTCAGGCTTATCCAGGGGTAGGGCAAAGATCGCCCCCGTGCACCCGACGTTGTAGTACATCCAAGTACGTGCCCCGTCAATCAAACTGCCTATCGACTCCAAATGCAGGCTAGTATTTCCCAGAAGGAGCTAACCATAGTCGAACTATCGCGTGAAATAGCTCGGCAAATACGGCTCCAAATAGGCATGATTTCTGTTTCGGAGCACCAGATGCGATGATCTAATGACTGAAGCCAGTGAAACGCCCCAGCAGTCAAATTAGTGGCATGAACTCCTTCATCCACTACGATATCTCCCGCAGTACTGCTGCGGACGGAGGGGATACTCTAAAGAGCTCATAATTCTATAAAAAGCCTAAAGCCTTTCTACAATCAGGTACCCGGTGACTGCCCAATCTGTATCACGAAATCTACAAAAAAGGCATCCTCTGCCACAGAGTCCGCCACCGGCCCAGCATTCATTAGGGAAGGACAATGCAGTAGCAGTCACCCTATCATAAAATGATACGGAAGCTCGGTCCGGGCGAAGTGGGCCTGCCATCGGGAGTCACTGCATCCCTGACAAAGTCCCGCAGACCTCGTCCAGTGGCACAGACCATCCCAGGAAGCAACGCAAGACGGTCTGAACGCCAGCTTCATAGTTGGAAGTATTAACCTGGCTTATTCTCTCAATGGCTCTGAACCTCCAGGGACTACGCAGTCACGAAGCCAGATCATTAAGAAAGCTGCCAACATAACTTTCTCCGACAACGGATGTTCGGCTTGACGAAAGTAGTGGCCAATCGGAGACCCAAGGTCATCGTTGTCCTCAGTATCTGTCGTCTCATAGTCCACCATCCGGGCCTATATCGGACTTAGTCATAGGTTTTAAGATTGAAAATGAGGCCGGATCCTCCCCTTCTCCCTGAACGAGACATAGCCCGTCCAGGCTCTCGTATGAGGATTGGCCCCCTCGGTCCTCCCTTTCTTATTAATCCTATGAAAGATAAAGATGACAAAGTAATTCCTTGTATACATCAATCATCTCGGAGTTTTTTTGTGCATTTGTTTTTCAATTATACGCTATTGATGGAACTGGGGATTCCCAGGACCCCCTTTGGTGTACGTATTGATCGATAGAAAGTTAAACAGGTCTAATACGTGTTCTAACCCTTCATAGGCGAAAACTGGGGTTCACGAATTATACCTGCGGCAGAAAGAAGACAAGTAATTCCTGGCAATCTCGAGCGGCGATCCCAAGATCTTCTGTACGTATTCCTTCCTCGAGTTGGACGTCATATGGGCGACGATCTCTCAACCTTTTCTTCTCCTTGGCATCCTTCTCTTTCTCTCCTTACGTGAATCACGAATTTAGAGAAAATTTCAGATTTCTGATCAGTAATCTGGCGGCCAGAGAATAGAGGATATATATAGGCTATGGCAGGGACCATGAGGAGAAATTAGGGTTAGGCCTCCTAACAGATCTGGATATCCCGTGTTCAGCCCGAACACACAATTCAGGCCCATTAACAATAGCTCGGTCCACTAATGTGCTATTGTTGCACTACCTCCCTAATCCTAAATTATGTTTGGGGGCTCCTTTTATTATATGCTCGTTTGGCTCGCCATGTTAAGATATCGTATGTCCGTCGATCAAATTAAGTTACTGACAACTATATTGATTCGTCATCTTTTATCCTTAAGTAGTACCGCTCAACTTTATTTGTCATGTCGGATATAATCCATCTGCAGGGTTTACATGACAATCCTTATGAGCTCCTTAAGAGGATATCATCAACCCGATGTATCGGGATAGGGATTCCATTTATAATCAACAGCCCATCGTACATACAATATTATTACCCAATTCATAGAGGTTGTTGATCCATAATGAATCTCACTCTTTATGAGTCAAAGTAATGCACACTCCATATACATGTTCGTTATTATATCCGGATTAAGAGTACACGCATCCATAATAACAGGGGTGTTTGTTCTTTTATGTAGTCAGTACAAAGAGAACAACCTCAAGTGGTCCTGTTTAATACACACAAAGTGTACTAGTATAAATCTATAGTCAAGATAGACTAATACCAGAATACACTACAACCTTTCCAATAGATTGTCCAAGTCCATCTAGGTTGTGAACTATTTATATACTCTATAGAAAACTGATAATATGATCTTCTGTGTGACACCACACACCGTATTATCTACAATATAGAATATCAGACATTTGTATTAACACTTGCAACAAATACAATATGCAAACATTTGCCCATATAATTCTCATTCAAAATTTAAGGAAATAAGGTTACTACAAAAGTGATGCTTTTAGTATATAACCCTAACAATCTCCCACTTATACTCAAAGCATTGCTTTTCAGTATACTATTACAAATCTCCCACTTATACTTAACGCCATGCTGCTACACATCTGACTCCCATTCCCTCAACATGACTATCAAAAGCCTTAGCTGGTAAGCTCTTTGTAAAGGGATCAGCTAGGTTGTCGGCTGATGCTATCTTGATCACAACAACTTTTTCTTTTTTTACAAAATCTCGTATCAGGTGGTACTTGTGCTTAATGTGTTTGCCTGTCTTTTGGGCTCGTGGTTCTTTCGAGTTTGCAACTGCACCACTATTATCACAATAAAGTGTAATAGATTTAGGCAAACTAGGTACCACATCCAAGTCCAACAGAAAGTTTCTGAGCCAAACCGCTTCTTTGGCTGCCTCAGAGGCTACCACATACTCGGCTTCCATGATGGAATCAGCAATACATTTTTGCTTGATACTCCTCCACACAATGGCTCCACCTCCCAAAGTAAACACATAACCTGAGGTAGATTTCCTGGAATCCCTATCTGACTGAAAATCTGAGTCTGTATACCCCAAGGGAACTAAACTATCTGTCTGGTAAACTAGCATATACTCTTTAATCCTTTTCAGGTACTTCAAAATATGCTTTACGGCAGTCCAGTGCTCTTGTCCTGGGTTAGACTGATATCTGCTGACCATGCCTACGGCAAAGCAGATGTCTGGTCTCGTACATAGCATTGCATACATTAAGCTTCCTACTGCTGAAGCATAAGGAACTGCCTTCATGTTCTCTATCTCTTTAGGTGTACTCGGATACTGCTCCTTTGATAGAGCAATTCTATGTCTAAAAGGTAAGAAACCTTTCTTAGAATTTTGCATACTAAAACGAGTTAGTACAGTATCGATATAGGAAGCTTGGGATAAGCCCAACATCCTTTTCTTGCGATCTTGTAGAAGTTTGATCCCAAGGATGTGACCTACTTCTCCCAAGCCCTTCATATCAAACTGTTTGGATAACTATACCCTTACATCAGATAATACCTTCACATTGTTTCCTATGAGCAAGATGTCATCCACATAAAGTACTTGGAACACCACCACGTTTCCGTCACACTTTCTGTATACACATGATTCATCCTGACATTGATCAAATCCATAGGATTTTATCACCTGATCAAAACATATGTTCCAAGATCTGGAAGCTTGCTTAAGTCCATAAATGGACTTCTTGAGCTTACAAACAAGATGCTCCTGGCCCTTTTCAATGAACCCGTCTGGTTGCTTCATATAGATGTCTTCCTCAAGACTTCCATTAAGGAAAGCTGTCTTGACATCCATTTGCCAAATCTCATAATCGAGATGAGCTGCAATAGATAAAAGAATCTGAATAGACTTAAGCATGGCTACAGGAGAAAAGGTTTTCTCATAATCGATACCCTCTCTTTGAGTAAAACCTTTTGCTACAAGTCGAGCTTTAAAGGTTTCAACCTTACCGTCTGATCCTTTTTTTCTCTTATAGACCCACTTGCATCCAATGGTTTTTACACCAAAGGGTGGTTCTACAAGCTCCCAGACCTGATTAGAATCCATAGATTCTATTTCAGATATCATTGCTTTTTGCCAAGACTCTGCATCTTTATCTTGGAGTGCTTCATTGTAGGTACAGGGATCATAATCTTATTCTTCAGGGATGAAGTCTGACGACTCTCCCAAGAACATATATCTATCAGGTTGTATCACAACCCTCCCACTACGACGAGGCACTATCGGTTGTGGTGTAACATTTGTGACATATTGTGCAGTTATTTGTGGTTCATCCTCTTGTACTATTGGTACTGCAGTACTTGGTGTCTCACGTCTCAGTTCTTCTAGAACAACTCTACTTGTGGGTTTATGGTTCATCACATAGTCTTCC
Organism: Iris pallida; assembly: GCA_029216955.1. NCBI lineage: Eukaryota > Viridiplantae > Streptophyta > Magnoliopsida > Asparagales > Iridaceae > Iris > Iris pallida. The sequence goes on along the minus strand of JANAVB010028000.1, from coordinate 10,437,941 downwards.
TCTAAAAATCGGACATTGGTGCTAACAATGACCTTCTGATCCTTAGGACTATAAAATAAACCTCATTTTGTTCCTCTTGGATAGCCTACAAACAAGCATACTTCTGTACGAGATTCTAACTTATCTGCTTTCCCATTCAGCACATGTGCTGTACTACCCCAAATGCGAACATGTTTCAGACTAGGCTTACGCCCAATCCACAGCTCTGTAGGAGTAAGAGGTACTAACTTAGAAGGAACCAAGTTCAAGATATAAGCTGCAGTCTCTAAGGCAAATCCCCAAAACAAATCTGGCAAATCCGAATAACTCATCATTGATCTAACCATCTCCATAAGAGTTCTATTCCTTCTTTCGGCTATACCATTCTGTTGGGGCATTCCAGGTGCAGTCAATTGGGATGCAATCCCAGCCTCTGATAAATAATCCCTAAACTCTCCAAAGAGGTACTCGCCACCACGATCTGATCGTAATGACTTGATACATTTTCTATGACGTTTCTCCGTTTCAGCTTTGTACTCTTTGAATTTCTCAAAGTACTCAGACTTATGGTGCATCAAATAAATGTATCCATACCTTGAATAATCGTCAATAAATGTGACAAAATACAAAGCCACCTCTAGCTTGGATAGTCATGGGTCCACACAAATCAGAATGAACCAATTCCAACAAATCTTTGGCCCTATACCCCTTTGTCGTAAAAGGCCTTTTGGTCATTTTACCTTCCAAGCAGGATTCACAGACTGGTAGTGCCTCCACTTCCAATGAACTCAAAGGTCCATCTTCAACCAGTCTTTGAATCCTTTTTAGTTTAATATGCCTCAATCGTAAGTGCCAAAGATATGTTTGGTTCATACAAGAAGGTTCTTTTCTCTTATTTAAGTTAGATGACATATTATTCATTTCCATAAGTTGCATTGTGGGCGAAATAGGATTAATGACATACAAATTATCAACCAATGCACCAGAACAGATAAAATGTTTATTCTTTCTAATAACAATATTGTAAACTGAATATACATCCTTAACTAACATAGAAACAGAAACTAAATCCCTTCTAAGTGAAGGTGCATAAAGACAATCTCTCAATGTCAAAGACTTATTTCTACCAAAAGATAAAGTAACATCTCATAATGCAACGACCGATACTTTTGTAGCATCACCCATGAACAAGCATATCTCTCCATCTCTGAGCCGTCTGGTTTCCTAGAACCCCTGCAATGTATTGCAGACATGATTAGTGGCTCATATATCTACACACCAGGTACCGGTAGACAACACCGCTAAACATGTTTCAACTACTAGTAAATGAGATTTATCTTCTTTGTTCCTTTGTTTGAGAAGTGGACAATCAGTCTTACAATGTCCTGACCCTTTGTACTTGAAATAATTGCCTTTCGGCTTTTTCACTGCGTCTTGAGGTCCCATGCCCTTCTTTGTTGAGTTTGCCTGTTTCCGAATGTTATTTTTTTCTTACCGCCTTTTGGCTTAGAAGTAGAAGCATTTTCAGAAACAAAAACATGACCACTCTGCCTAAAGAGAGATTCAGCATCATGTAGCTCTTTTGCAAGTTCTGCCAAACTATACAACCTTTTGTTCATATTGTATTTAAGGCAAAAATTGTCAAAACTTTTAGGCAGAGTCCCGAGAATGATATCGACCTGGGTTTTCCCATCGATTTCAGCTCCAAGGATCTCCATCTCATTCAGATGACCCATCATCTTGAGAACATGATCCCTTACTGGTGTACCCTCAGCCATTTTTGTATTCATCAAACATTTCATAGCAAACTGCCTAGCTGCTCTACTCTGATGTCCGAAGAGTTTCTTGAGGTTATACATCATGTCATAAGCTATGGCCATGGCCTGATGCTAATGATGCAGTACATTTGACATAAATGCCAGAATGTAACATCGCGCCATCTCATCTGTCTTTTTCCACTTCTTATAAGTCTCTTTGACCTCTTCATCAGAGTTAGCATCAGGCTTAGGTGGGCATTCCTCAACAAGTACATATTTGTACTCCTCAGCAGTCAGAACAATGTCCAAATTACGTTTCAAGTCAATATAATTAGGTCCAGTAGGTTTGTTTTCTTTAAGAATCACCATAAGTGGACTGAAAGAACCCATTTTTGAAATCCTGAAAATCACATAAATAAAATTATGTAGGGAAAAAAACATTTTGAATTAACTAAATATTGATTCCCTCAAAATAATAATAATAAATTAACCAACACCTTGAATACCATGAATTTAGCATGCTACGATAGTGTGGACGTATACAAATTCAACTTTGTTCAAGTAGATTTTTCTTATTAATTTTACTATCATGTCAATATAACTTTATGACAAATAAAATTAATATGCTGGTCTTGCTCTGGTCATACAAATAATAGCAGTGACTCCGATGGGGAGGATACCATTATTTGTATCTAAGTGTATACCATTACTTAATACTAAGTTCATTACCATGTAATGAGTTCCTTTAGATGGAGAAGTGAACACATACTAGGTAACTTTCTACAATTATCTCTAAGGAAGTTTGTACTGGTGATCCATAATTATACTCATCCGATATGGAGGAAAGCACTAAAGCCAACACGCAAGTATAATTACATCACCTACAAACCAGTAATGGAGACCATAGGATTTATACTAAATAAAAATCCTCTCCCACTTAGTTATTTAACAATGAGAGTTTTTCTACTAGTTGATATTATGTCCATGTTGTCCATTATTAATGTAGGCTTGGTTTTTCAAAAAAAACAACCACACAATAATAAACATGCATAATCAGAAAAAGCAAAATGACAAAATTAAGAGAAAATATCCAATTATTATGGTCATCTTTGCTCCTCCGTCCTCAACTATCTGAATCCAAAATCTGGCGCTACGCAGATCTATGCGGGGTTCGGGGCAGCACCCCGAATTTTTTTTTAAGGTTTTGGCTGTCGATTCCTTCATCGAAAATCGTCTGTCTGCCTCTGGACTGTTTAAAACCAGCATCTCGTCCGGCGTCAAAAACAGCTACCATCGCCATCACGATTGATCAAAAATAATTAAAATTACATCAATCCTATGCCTCTCAAAGGAGTTCACACATAATCTAGATTGAAAAATTAAAATAACAAGCACGATCAACCCTCGTAATTTTAATTACATCCACAGCAACAACAACATCCACGACATGTTCGTGGTTTAAACAACACAATCAAAAAACATGCAATGGACCATAATAGTTGGATCTAAGATGCCTGCAAAATCGAGTTAGAACAGATCTACATCTACCGACTATTACACAGTACAGGTTTTATTGGACAACATGGACGTATCAATCAATACGTAGATCCAAAGTAGCTCTGATACCAATTAATGGAACTGGGGCAGGACCCTTCTTTTTGTGTGCGTATTGATCGATAAAAAGTTAAACAGATCTAATACGTGTTCTAACCCTTCATAGGCGGAAACTAGGGTTCACGAATTATACCTGCGGCAGAAAAGAGACAAGTAATTCCTGGCGATCTCGAGCGGACGACCCCAAGATCTTCTACACGTATTCCTTCCTCAAGTTGGATGTCGTGTGGGCAACGATCTCCCAACCTTTTCTTCTCCTTGGCAGCCCTCTCTTTCTCTCCTTACGTAAATCATGAATTTAGAGAAAATTTCAGATTTCTGATCAGTAATCTGGCGGCCAGAGAATAGAGGATATATATAGGCTACGGCAGGAACCATGAGGAGAAATTAGGGTTAGGCCTCCTAACGGATCTGGATATCCCGTGTTCAGCCCGAGCACACAATTCAAGCCCATTAACAATAGCTCGGTCCACTAATGAGCTATTGTTGCACTACCTCCCTAATCCCAAATTATGTTTGTGGGCTCATTTATTATATGCTCGTTTGGCTCCCCATGTTAAGATATTGTATGTCCGTCGATCAAATTAAGTTACTGACAACTATATTGATTCGATATCTTTTATCCTTAAGTAGTACCACTCAACTTTATTTGTCATGTCGGATATAATCCACCTGCAGGGTTTACATGACAATCCTTATGAGCTCCTTAAGAGGACATCATCAACCCGATGTATCGGGACATGGATTCTATTTATAATCAACAGCCCATCATACATACAATATTATTACCCAATTCATAGAGGTTGTTAATCCATAATGAATCTCACTCTTTTATGAGTCAAAGTAATGCACACTGCATATACATGTTCGTTATTATATCCGAATTAAGAGTACAAGCATCCATAATAACAGAGGTGTTTGTTCTCTTATGTAGTCAGTACAAAGAGAACAATCTCAAGTGGTCCTGTTCAATACACAAAGTGTACTAGTGTAAACCTATAGTCAAGATAGACTAATACCAGATTACACTACAACCTTTCCAATAGATTGTCCAAGTCCATCTAGGTTGTGAACTATTTATATACTCTATAGGAAACTGATAATATGATCTTCTGTGTGACACCACACACCATATTATCTACAATATAGAATATCAGACATTTGCATCAATACTTGCAATAAATACAATATGCAAACATTTGCCCATATGATTCTCATTCAAAATTGAAGGAAATAAGGTTACTACAAAAGTGATGCTTTTAGTATATAACCCTAACAAGTTTCTCACTATGTGTTTGTTTTTTAATTTTAAGCCAGTTCCAACAGTGCATTTATTTTTAAATATACGTCAGTTTCCACTGTGTGTTTGTTTTCCCAATAGTATGCCAGTTTTTACTGTGCATAGTTTCTTATTTGTATGCCATAATCCTTTTCTATGCGTAAAAGGTCTATTTTGTGTGTATTTTGGCACAGAACTCTTTATCTGTATTTTTTTGCACGTAGGTCCCCTGTTTGTGTACAAAATTGCGTAGAAGCCCCTATTTTGTGCAGAATTATGTAGAGATAATATTTTTATACGTAGAAAGACTATCCTTGATTATTTGACCATGTTTATGACTCGAATACCTGAACACCTGTTGCTACTATTCTAAGTGTGTAATGAGGTACAATCTATATGAGTGCACTAAGGTGCAACTCTCTATGCTACCAGAACATGCTTGTTATATGTCATTACATTCCGGATCCCAACATAGTCATGGCAAATGGTCAGTAGCATTGACATGGTATGGTGATTATTGTTTGATATATTACGCTAATGATGGATCTAGATTTGGGACTCTACGAGCCTATATGGATTCATACTTAGGGTACACGTAATGAGTTATGATATATAGGAGGATGACCATATGACCATCGCATGTGATTCCAAGACCAACATTGGGTTAAACTAAGCAACTAAAAATGGTATAATTATTGGGAGGGAACGAAATCTCGAGATCGTGAGACATTTGTTATGGCATACCGGTTGGCCACAATGAATACTGTATATTCAAGCGCACCAGTGGAGTACAGTATCTGAATATTATATGTCGAACCAGTTCTCCCTATAGGAGAGCTAGAACCGCTACTGATTGTCTTAGTGCGGTAGCCTTACGAGGGACTGGTACATTCCTGTATGCCTGTTATATTTTTGTTTCAGCTAGCCTTACATGGATAAAGCAAGATCTGAGAATTCCTATATATAAGCATTACTGGGATAATCCAGACAAACTATAGAAAGCCATAGAATTGATTGGCCGCCTGTAAACTTACTTGCTTGTGATCTGTTTCTTTCTTTAGTAGCCGAGGACATGGACTGTCATGGTGCGTGGTCCAACCCTTGTCCTTGTTTGGTTCTTTGGTTGGACTATTGTGCTACGACAGGCTATGAACAAGTCTTTAACCTGATCATGATCATAGGACGTATTTTATCACAACGCGATACGACATCTTTTGTTCTTGTTTGGTGTATTGATGTCATATTGCCTCGATGATGGAATATATGCATGTGCTTATCTTCCGGTCTTATTATGTATAATTGGGTTTTATCTTATTCATTTTGTGCTCCTTTGTGGTACTTGCTATTCGGGGACTGATCCCGCTGGTTTTTGTTTGGTCATATTTTGTAGCAGAGCCTGAGGATCCAGCCTTCTAGCCGAACTATAGTGCACACCATGAGCATAGGCATCGGGGGCCATGAATGTGTTTCTTCTCCACCACTATAATATCTTAAATTTTTAAACTTGGCGTTTAGTCGCTGACACCTGTTTAGCCGATTGTTTTGGGTATAATTCCCTTATATAATTATAATTAAATCAGACTACAGCTGACCATGGTTATGTACTATTGACTCTCTGTGCTAGCTGACACTCGTAAAGCTAGAATCATGCATGAATCATTTTGATGAAGCTTCGGGGATGTCTTACTACTTTGTCTTATATGATTATTAATTAGTGCTTCTTGTTTTGATTGATTGAGATATAGATGCTCTGTGAGACCATAGGAGACTTGATTGTAGCATGTACCCCTTATTTTCTGACATCCGTGATCATCATATGACGTCTTCGTACCTTATACGGGGTAGCTAGCCATGTCTGTCCCCGTATTTCAGTACTAGGGCGTAAGAAGAACACATATAGATAAGAGAGTAATCTCATTATGTATCATGCTACTATAGAACATGGAACCCTAAACTGTTGATATAGACTTGGTAATTTAGAGATGTTTTTATCATATCACTTGTGTTATCAATTTGTTGTACATATGTGGAATTTGTGCCTTTGTAGTATCTTATTACTTGGAGTATACTACTATATTTAGATTTATCATATCAAATATAATTCTGCTGCTTGTATAGATGACTACTATTGTGTTTAAAAAAGGGTAACATGGAAGATGGAAACCATTGGGTCCCCAAGGCAATATACTTGGACTAGAAGCTATGTAATAGAAATCCCTAGACTGGGAAGATTGACTTGAGCAATAGCTCAATGTAAATAATAAATGTTGAGTAGAGAATGAGATAAGAGTTATTTTAGATTTATATAAATATGTGCCATGCTTATGTTTTAGAATAAATGTTTACGCATTTGTATGGCCATGGATAACTTGTGCACAAGGTTTATAAGTTCCTCGAACGAATTATCGGGTCACCGGGATCGTGTCGGCCTATGAGAAATTGTGTCGACGTACTGGCATGGGTAGCATATGATGACATACTAGCACTAGTGATTCAAGAACTTTCAGTAGGCCTCGCTATCTGTATTGAAAGGATTGTCGTCTAACCAAGCTACGATCCAAGATGGCGTGTCGCTACTAACCTTCATGTAGATAGGCTACATGGTAACGTTATCTGCTTGCAGGCCTAGTACTAGATATAGAATGATCACTTAGCACGATTATATTTTCATGATGTCTAACGCGTGTCTTATGCAGGGACACATATTATGACACACTCTTTTATGTAGTTTATATTTGGTATTATTGTATCGATGTTATGTTTTATAAATGATATTGTTTGACTTTAGCAGGAAAGGATGGAAAGCATTAGGTAAGATCAACTATGTTACTCTGTTGGGTAAGATTTTTATACTTGTATACACTATGCCATATAACTGTTACGTTTATTTGTCCATGTCATAGCTGGTCTTGAACACCTAAGGTCAATAACCACAATTATGTATACGATCATGACACTTTTCACACCCGTGATGGGAGGGATGTCCTCAGCCTTTTTCTCATTTGCAGAAGTGATATCATTTATAGAACGACAACAAATATTACATAAACTCATTAATGGACGTATTGGTTTTGGTTGAGTAGGCTAGAGGCCACTCAGCAGTACTCTTGTACTGACACCCCCACCAGATTTGTGTATGGTAGAATTTGCTTGGGAGTATTGAGGTGTTGGAGCTTGTTTGGTAACTTGAAGCATTGTGGCTGGAGATATTTGCTTTGTGTATAAAGGGCATATTGTATGGAACATCGTTGGTTGTATATTTCTCAAGTTATAAGCCTTATAGCATGACTCTTTGTACTGAGAGAGAGATATATAGAGTAATTTGAATCGAGTTTTTCTTGGCTTCGTGTCGTTGTAATTCTGTTGCAATATCAATAAAGAGAAATAATTTTGTACATCTTGTATCGATTCAACCTTTTTTTCTTAGCATTTTTGTTGCTATAATTTTGTAGCTTAGTTGTTCAATCGACTATTTTGGTATTTGCCTTATACAAGTTCAATTTAGGTTTGTACAACATCACGTCCTGTGATAAATTTTGGTCCTACGGGATCGGGGCGTGACCACGCCATTCTCTCCACTTCTTTTCTTCTTTTTTCTTGGATTTGTAGGATCTGGCCTTGAGGTCTTGCTTATAGTTTCTGAACCCAATAGGAGGAGTGGAAGACTCAAGCTTGCTTCGAAACCTTTGGTCTAAGGCAAGTACAACTTGCACATAAAAGGAACTATGACAAATATGCTTATTGCTTTTATGTTTTCTACTTGTATTATTACTAAATAAATAGACCTTTATGTCATATATAATGATTAATATATAAGGTTTTAGTCATCATTCGTGTTTAGGGATTAGACTACTTACAGGGGATAAATTCAAATTTTTTAATGTGCACTAGACCATTTGATCTCAAACCAATTCACTCTAGCTTTAATTAACCTATTTGAGATTCCCTGTATGCTGGATTTTTGATATGCGTAAGATATTTTGAGGATTTAGACTGAATTTTCCTCTAAAACCATTTTTTGACTGATACATGGGTCATGTTATACCGACGGTATATAGTGAACTCCCCAGTCCCAAAATACTTAGGACTAAGTACGTCGACATGCCAGCTGCATACATACGAAGTATACTCCAATATATGGAACCATCGTATGTATACATAAGCTGTAAAATGCAGTAAACCACGACACTAATCTCATCCACAAATAAAGATATATCTTTCATAGAATCAAATAAGAAATTGTTATTGTACATTTGGTTGGGCGAAGACAAATCCACTACCAACTAAAAAGAGAGATACATAACAGCGAAGGAAGAGTCGAGCGAAGCGAAAAGGCGATACAAGAGCTATCATCGTGAAGGTAGATTGTAAACTATGGCCTTGGCTAGGGCACCTACGAAAATCACAAAAACACACTTGGCGAAATCACCAGGTCCTCAGAGGAACGTAACAAGATACATGAAGAATATGCCATAATAAACTGTAAATGTAAACACTATAAGACACAACACAACTGGGTCCCAAACCGTCTAAGTGATATGCACTTTGAGGACAACGCTCTATGCAGGGGCTGTAGAATCAGCAGAGTAAATAAAGAGTGGCGGTAAGTAGTGCTAATGCAAGTCACTATCAGCCCGGCGCAGTAAGTAGCGCTCATCCGAGTCACTATCGGCCCACAAATATGTGTAAAAGTAAATGTAGCCCCTACGCTAATAGTTGTCCCCTCCCCCCAATGATACTATACATGTGTCGTAACCACGACACACCAACACGTGTCGCTTCTACAATACTATTTTATACCTAATAACTGTCAAGTCTTCTAACATACATCTATTGACAGCTATTTCTAACGCATGCGCACGGGTGATCGGCCAATGCGCAAGTGACTTCTATAAGTTACTCACAACTCACACACAACTAGTGATACAATCATGACAAAGTTAATGAGATGCACTACATTGAAGGTAGTCCCTTAACTCTAGGCCCATATACAAGTAGAAAAATAATAAACTGGAAATATAGATGCAGTAAATATACAATAACTGAATAATAAAATGCTGCTAAATATAAGCAGTAAATATGGCAATGTATCTTGCCTGGTGTTACGCATAGATTTGTGTAGTGATCCGACAAGTCCTGAATATCAAGTAGCCGGGGTTGATGTGAAGGGGTCCGACATTAGCGAGAAAAATAGAAGATATGATCAGTCATGATCAAGACTGGCAATCAACGAGAATTCGTTGAAAAAGGGCTTGTATTATTTTTAGAAATATCTATAGTACCTTGAAAATATATTTAGAAAATATGTTTGCTTTATTTGTAATAGGAAAATCTATAAAAATATTTTTAGATACTGAGTATACTAGAAGTCTACCCACATTTTTATTAACCAGGATATTAGGCAATTACCTACTTAAAGTCATGATCCGAAAACTACCTTTTTATTTAGTCACAAAATGAGAGAAATGCTACTACTGAACAAAAACTATTTTAGAATAGATCATAATTGAATTTAGACTAAAAGTACTACAAATATATTTTAGGTCAAAGTTGCTCTTATTTTTAAAATATTATGATTATTTTTTCTAATCCAGTTATGAAAATAGAAATGGGGCTAAGCCCAAACTAAAAAAAAAATTGCTACATTATATCTTTCCAAAAATTTAATAACCATAACAATGACAAAATATTAAATTTAAAATTTACAATACCTAGTAATATCATAAATTGTCTTATACAATATATCATGTATGTTAAAAATGTTAAATAATAACAAAATACTACTAATAACATTTGTAACTATTATTGTTAACTGTTCACAATAAGAATAATAATATAAATAATAATATAAATAATAATATAAATAATCATCTTATCAAATACTGTAAGGATATATATATAAAATTGCATAACACAATACTTTTCCTGTGTAAAAGTGATGGTAATAATTTAATAGTAAAATTTATGATAAACAACCGATTTAGGTGCTGCTAACATTGCACTAATTTGGCTGCCCCTTTCCAGCATTTAAGTGAGTTGGAGAGAGAGAGAAATCATAGTGAGAAAGGAGGAGGAAATCGAGCGTACCAGTAAGGGAGGAATAAGCCCAGGCTTTCCGGAACGTGGAGGAGGGCCGGACTCCCCGCGGAGGACGGCTGGACGCCAAGTGCGCGCGTGGTGGTGAGGTTTCTCGATGCTAGGACAGGCGGTTGCAGGAAGGAGGCAGGCCGGCGAGCGGAGTGAGGGGACATCAGCGCACGGAGGGTGGCGGTAGCTGTGAGGTGGCGTCGGCCAAGGAGGTGAGGCGGCTCAGGAAGCGGAGGAAGAAGGGGTTGTCGGTGGCCATGGCTGCACATCGTCTCCGCGGCTTCGGAGCCGCGGATCTGAATACCGTACAAGGGTCACGTCTGCGCTGGGTTCGGCCAAGCGTGGGGACGTTGGTTGTGGCCTCTAGCGAGGCAGGTGACTGGCGGTGCTGGACATGGCTGGTACGGGCGGCGAGGTTAGGTAAGGTTTTTCCCTCCCTTCTCATAGATGGTATTGGTGTTATGGATCTTGGGGGCGGTGCCAGCCGGTGATGGCTGTGGTAGAAGATGGTCAGACCAAAGATGTCGGGGATGATGATGCCGTGTGGTTGTCGCGGTAATGATGGCATGGTGATAACGGTGGGTTGGTGATGGTTGTAGCGGAGTTGCCACGGTTTGGAGGTGACGAATGTGGTGATGTGCTCGGTGGTGAGGTCGAGTGTGCTCGGGTTGGTCCGGGGGCTGGAGGTGATAATGGTGTTGATTTAACAGAGGAAGTCGGTCGTATCGGTTGGGTCAGGGTTTTGGCGAAAGCGGGGTTCAACGGTGGTGTGGATGATGGCAGGGTGGTGATGACAGTAATGGTGGTTACAATGGTTGGATGGAGGGCAGTGTGGTGTCGTATGAGACACGAGTGGATGTGTCTGGGGTTGTCGGATACGGAGTAACGATGTATTTGTATAAAAAATTTAGTGGATGGAAACGGGACATGGATACGATGCACAGGCTGATTGTGGTGGAATTTCTATGAAGAAGGAGCAATGTGGGTTCTTCTTATATAGGAGATGGAACCTCTAGTTGGATAAGAACTGGTAGTAATTTTAAACCCCCATTTGATAAATCTTATTTAATTTCAATCGATTTGAATTTATTTATAAATTCCAAATCATCCGTAGATAAAACCTATTTTTAATTTAAAAGTTATCAATAAAATATTTTCAATTTAAATCTTCATAATTAATTTAAACAAAGTTTTAGAATATGTTTTTTTTCGAAATGATATAAAATGATAATAATTAATTTCAAAAGTGACAATAAATATTTATATATTTGAATTACCTTTTATAAATAAATAAAGCGGATACCACTAGTTTTTGGGATTTAAAATAGACAATAGTTTAAATTCATGCACCTTGCATGCAAATAGATTATTTACGTAGACCAATAGTTTCCTAAATTACTACTTATATTTGTACCATAAATAAAATATCCTTTTTATATCAAATAATTTTTTTTTCTTTCAATCTCGACGTGACGCAATAAATTACGATAAAGTACTTATTTTATATTCGAATAATTCCTTTATTAAAACATTCGTGTATAAAAGTATATATACCATATCGTAAATTCGTACGCTATAAAAAATAAATCGATGCCGAATTTATAAATAAAAAATCGTGGTAGAAATTTAGGGGTTTACATCATACCCAACTTAAAAGAATTTCGTTCTCGAAATTTAGGAATAATTAGGATAGGTATGGTGGAGGTAGTACTAGAGTTGACTCGAATAGTTGTACGAGATCCATATTGGGTGAGAAGGCAATCAAAATGTTTGATGAGAAGGTGAATGACATTTCAACGTCAATATGTCATTTGAATGACTCAAAAAAGAAAATTCGATGGTTCTAGTTTAGAATACGATCATGTGTATGACAACCCCTCTGTGTCTATAATCCATCATTCGTTATCATTTGTCCTATGGACGTGCAAGCTCCTAAATAGGTAATAGTTTCCAGTATAAATTCTGATCACTAGATCAATATTCTCGATTCAACTTTCATTACGTGTTTCCAATATTGTTATAATCTCAAATCGTCTTCATCAATTAGCCATATTAACTCTTTTTTTCTTTCTCAATTTGTTTTGTCCTCAATTTTTATATTCCATAACTTTATTTTCCTCTTACTTCGATCATTTACCTAAAAAAAAATTTGAATTCCAAAAATGTATGCGTATATCTAATTCCGATATTTCACAATAAAAGTTTCATAAGTTCAACAGTTTGAATCCAATGAATCTCTAATATACTTCCCCAACATATCGATATGTATAAATATTTTCCTCAAAATAGATTTCGTCGTTCCTAATTTCTTCAAAAGTAGGTATTCAATATTTAGTCAAAAATAATCAACATTCCTTGTAGGAAATTCGTACTTATCCTTAAAGTACCCAAAATAAAATATCACTTTCAATATTTGTGGATCATATCTTTATAACACAATCTTTTATCATCATAAATGAAAGTTTGCTCAATCTTTTAATCCAATAGAGTCTTCATATATTTATATATGCCTTGTAATCGCATGTTCCAATCGTACTATTAATATCTCCTATGCGGTTTTCTAGTCTAGTCCCGTATAACCGAAGGGTGTCATGATACTACTCATCTTTGCACAAGGATTCGTACAAGGAATAAGGTTGCATAAACTATGGAGGGATCATAGTGAAATGTGAGTGAAGCAATTTAATTGGAAGGAACAAAAGTAAGGGTTGCTAATATTGTATGAAAAGTAAAAGGTGTTATGCGTCTACGTAAAAAGGCATAAAAATAAAGGACAGGGGATAAGCAATCAAGATAAGGCACAATTGAAGCATTTAGGAAATTAAGTAGATCACAACCATTTATTGGGCCAGAAAATAAGAGTCGAGGTTGAGTCCCTATCTATAGTCGAAAAGTATTTCGATAACGCGGTAATGATTATAGTTTAGCCTTTTGACCTGAAAGTCATATCATAAAAATAGAGCACAAAGGATTATGTTTGAGTGGGACATGATATACCTACTCAAAGGTGGGGTCATCTGTCACGACCCGCACCCAATATTTGGGCATGAACCGTGTACACGACCAGCCTACGCCGCAGAGTCGACGGTAGAACGCTGTAACAATATGATGAACAACCACGCAATAAAATATTTCACAAGAACAAGACAGTAATTCCAAAATCCAACTCAGTAACTAATAAGTAAAGTAAATATGATTTCACAATGTAAGAAATCTAAATCAAGGTAATCTCCACTACATGTCTCAGATCAACTCATAAATCCAATACAAGGTCTCAGCACTAACTAAAATGCCTAAGATAGAGCAGCGGAATCAGATGCTGCATAATCCTCCTGATAAGCAAGGTCCGTCTCTAACGCATCTCCCAAATACGGGCCATACTCCTCTGGACACACGATCTCATCACCATCACCTAAAATTTGTTTGGTTACCCAGACAGGATGGAACGAGTACAATTCATTGAGTGCAGTTCCAAATATATTAAAATGACTATACAACAGGGGTTAGCCTTTAGATATATGATTTATAAAAATAAATAAAAGAAACAGAAATAAACTAAATATCAAAATAGTAAATGAATGCAAGAAATTACTCACCGACAAATTGACTGAAAATACCTTTGATATGTGATCGGTCTCGGGACAATTATGCGACACTGTCTACACTGTCTAAAGCTACACTGTCTATATTACACTGTCTAAATTATACTGTTTACATTGTATAAATTACGCTTTCTACAATTAATAAAATAATAGAAATTACTGTCTATACTATCTACACTGTCTAAGGTCAGATCACATATCTTTGGTACTTCACTTCCCGACACGACAAGGAACAAAATCATAAAACTGAAATCACATATCTATCGACTAATCACTGGTGTATAGTAAAGATCAATAATAAAAACAAACAATAAACTGTACTCGCCTGGCGTCCCGGGCTGCTGGCAATAGTCAGTGTCCAAGTCGAGATCCAAATACCCTATTTAAAGAATCACAGAGTCAAGATACAATTCAATAAGAAAGGTTGGTATTCTATCTACAATCTATTTTATTGGTTTAGTGCCTACCCCATTACCCCTTCATACTTATTCCTTTAGTTAACCAATGAGGGTCCCCTTAGTTTTCCTATTACAGATTTGATAGCAGTTCTCCAAAATGGCACATAAGCTTTGGCCATCTGGATAAGGACAAGGTTCCCAATCTCATGGAAATTTAGGTTGTTTCCTACCCAAATCTTCTTATGCCGAGAGTTAAATCTGAACTCTAGGGAGGTGCAAGCATAAACTGCTTCATAACAACCTTGAGCATGGGTAAATAAGTTACAGGGCCTGACACATTATTTCCATAGGCCATTGTATGTCCTGGTATGGGCAATGGCCTGCAGGCTTAACTAGGGAGTTTAGTTACTAGGGATGGTGTCAATTTTATGGCTGGCCTTATACCCATCCTCTTCTACAATGGATTAGGAATTCAAGTTCTCAAGAGTCTAATTACACAGTAAACTTGAATCGACTTGAAGGCAATCCTGAAGTTTGGATAGTTTCTGAGTTCAAATAAACTACACTTAGCTATTGTGATATCATTCTACATTGAACTTGGCCATGCCACCCTTTAAACAATGTGCAACCACAATTTCAACTATCTAACCTCTTTTCTGATATCAACCTGCAGGTATTCCCTTACTCATGTTCACTAGACCCTTTATATATATGTACAGGTATATATATGTAGTCATAGCTCCTTGGATGTGCTACCCATTTGATCAGGATGGCCTTGGCAGACTTAACCAGGGCTGACTTCAGAACATATTAAGGCTAAACTGAAGTTTAAGTGTGGCCCTATTGTTACATATATGGTAGGCCTATAGTTTTAATTTAGACAACTGATATCAAGATTTTGAATCCTGATTAGCAATCCCAAAAATTTTACCTATATATGAAATCAGATAAACACATGGTGACTAATCTGAATGAGTTAAACCCTGGGAGTTCCTATCCAGGTTGCTCTATGCTCTGAATTTGAGCATAAAATCTGCTACTGGTTATAAACTAGTCCTTTGTTAATCGATACCAATTAACCCCTTTGGTCCTTTTTGGATTCAGTAAAAATTTGATACTCGGTTTGGTTATTATTTAAGGTTAAAGGTGGACTTCGAATATCTGATTTTGATACTGTATCAGGAGCGTTCATCCGATACTTCTCATCTAGAACCAACATTCAGAAGCGCTTGCAATCATCGATTATGAAGGGTTCCAACATTGATTTCGATTCCCAGGCCCAAGTGTAATCTACTGACTACCCATTGCCTTGATATCATACTCGCATCAGGTATCAACATGATGCTGGTCCTTACGACTTGTTCTGATCTCTACGGATACCCTTGAGTATCACAGGGTCTCAGGTGTTTGATATTGACCCTGGTGATTCCTGGTTTCGGTATGGGTGAATATTCCCACATTAACAGGATTTCAAGGGATCAATTTGTGCCAAACCGATTCCTTAGATCATTCACTGTATTATCCTAGTTTTGCCAAAACTAATATGATCTGAGATTGCATCAATGATTCTAAAATTAAGAAAAGAACTTACTTCGACTACGCTCCTTTCTCTACTGCTCGACAGGAACAGAGCTCTCTCTAAGGTTCCTCTCTCTCTCTCCTGGTTGCTCGAATAGAACCCAGGATCCTCTCTAACAGTTTATATATATAGATATGTGAAAGATAAGGACCTGCTTGATTTAAAACTGGCAGGGTTTATCATTTAAGTGTTTAAACTCCTATTTGGTTCTATTGAATCCTATCCAATGTGAAGGATCCGACTAATATTCGAATTCAGAGATTTGAGGGTCGGTTCTATTGAAACTGGTAGGGTTTAACCTTGGTTTCAAATCCTTATTCAAAAAGGATTCCAACTAAACTTATATGTCCAGTTGAGATTTGATCTCTACTAAGGGGTTTTCAACTTTACAAAATGGTCCCTGCAATATAAACATTTGCAATAAACCTTTCCTTCACTATAGAAGTGTGTTTTAAAAGGTCAAGTGCCTATATAACAAAAGGGAAATTTATACAAATAATAATAAATAAATAATAATAATAGAAAAATAATAGATGGGGCTCACATCTGTAGAAGCATGGAATTTCACAACCAGAAAGCCCATGCGCCAGACACTACATGCGCTAGAACTCAGACGAAGAACTTCACAGCAAAGTCAATAAGTATAGACATTTGAAGATGGACTTTTCATTTTATATATAAAAGTCTATTACATGTCTAGAAAAGGTTGTACAAAGGAGAATTTCTACAAAGGAAAGATCCTAAGTCTACAGCCAGCGGCCACCATGCGCCTTCAGATAAGCGCAGCGGCCACCATGCGCCTTCAGATAAGCGCAGCGGCCACCATGCGTCTCTAGATAGGCACAGCATCACCATGCGCCTCCATCCAGGCGCATCCCGCCATTCAGCAGCTCAGTTATGTGCATCCAGCCCAGCTATGTGCATCCCTTCAGCCAAATTCTTCCAGCCAGGCTCACCTGGCCGAGCAGAGCCCAGCGCCGCTCTTCCAGCCAGGATCCACAAAGCATTTAACCCTCTGGCTGGAACCAAGGAAGAGAGGAGCACGGCAAAGCTGTGGCCAGGGGAGGCTTCGAAAGAGCCTCCAAAGCCCAAGGAAGACCGTGATCGAAATCATGGCACAAGGAAGCTCTCAACACAACCAGAGTAGGCGACACCCACTTTGAAGGAAGAGAAAGCCTAGCACCGCCATTCCGATCTACGGCTCTTCCGGAATAACGGAGACAAGGCCCGAGCATCCCTATCTTTGGATGCAACAGGCACCTTCCGCCTGCCTCGGAAGCCCTCGACTCCGTCTTTTGGATGTAACAGTCACCTTCAAGTGCATCGAAGACAACACAGCGTCTCATCTTCACCCTCGGGAGCACTTCGTCAACAGAATGCACCCGCATGTTCAAGTTCATATTGGAAGTACGTGAGGGAATGAGAAGCAAATCTTCTCTCCATGCCACTATTTATAGGCCGGGCAGATCAAACCCACGCGCCAAGTGGATGGCCCTCCGAATTCCGTGCAATGAATTTACATTAAATGGATGAACCGGACGCCTCGAATTCAGCCAAACGGCTATTTATAGCACTCGAAGAGCGAGACAGCCGCATCATTAAAAGACATGTCTGATGCGCCAGCCAGACAGCGCATCACACGGACGTGCCCTTCGGCATCAGACGCATCACACAGACGTGCCCTACAGTACTCGGCGCATTACAGAGGGTGCGCCCCCACACATCTCCATACCGAGTGGAACGCCAACCGACGCGCCTACTCAGCTGTCCATCGAACGTCATCAACATTAAATACTGAACTGACAGAGTTGGCAGCACGCCTCCCAAAGTCTGAACAGTCGACAGCTTTTTCAGAAAACGAAGCGTCGACAACGTCAGCATCATCATGACTTTATTTCGACGGCTACTGCCACGTGGCCACTCAACCAACCGCATGCGCCTCTACGGCCATGCGTCCAAATCAGCATGCGCCTCAAAAGCCATGCGCCTCAGACTGCTCTCTGATCCCGAAAGACAGAAGGAAAGTCGCCTGCATGCGCCTCAAAAGCTATGCGCCCCAAATGGTTTGTAACTCCTAAAGGTTATGAGCCGCAGCCTCCTCCTGCGCCCAATCCAAGGCGCAGCCCACCAGATCACTCCTTCCCACCAAATCCGAGATCTTCGAACCATGAGTCGACGACACGTGTCCTTTGACTCAACTCATCCAAGATTTTAGCAACGGAAAGATCTTCTCTCTGCTACGTGCCGGCTCACAACAGCAGTATGAAGAGTTCTCCCCCTCGATCAGGGCGCAGCATCCATGCGCCTCCATCAGCAACCTCCACGTGGCGTCCCCACACCGGCGCATCCTACATGTGCGCATGAGCAGCCAGCCTACAAAACTATAAATAGAAGGATCATCTCCTTCACACACAGACAACAGGAGACTCACAACACAGAGAGAATCCACAACAGAGAATCACCGGAGAGGCAGTTCTAGACACTCAACGTCTTCCTTCTCTCAGCAAGCTCCAGCACCCAGAGCAATCAACACCTTCAGAGAACCGATAACCGTCGTCAGCCGGTCAACGGAGTCAACGCATTACCACTCGCTCCATTGGCACTAAGGACCCAGCTTAAACAAAAGTGTACTCCTAGGACTACATCTAAGTCCTATATTGTATCACTGTTCTGTTTGTATTAAAATTTCAATCAAAACAATTTTAATGGCAAACAAGCTGGCGACTCTGCTGGGGACTTCTTTCTCCTCTACCGAGAAGGTTGTGTCACAGGCCGACGACGTGAAGGTGGGCTCCTCCCACAAGACGCTGGTAGTGCGCCTCAATCAACAGACGTACGAGGAGTTCATTTCTGAAGGAAGTGCGAGTCCTTCGAAGCGGCTGTCGAAGCCGAAGAAGACCCGCGCAGTCTGGGTGCGCAAAGTCGACGCCTCGGGCACCACCGTTGAAGGGGATGCGCCCGTCCAGCCTTCCCTTCCTGCTGACGTCCTCAGCAATCAAGGTGCGCCCGCTGATGCAGCGCATCTCTCGGGGAAGCGTGCGGCTGACCACGTTCCCCAGCCATCTTCCTCTCAGGCGAGGAAGATACGTCGACGGAGCAGGGGCGCAGCCAATGCCCCACGCATCACTTCTGATGCGCCACAAAGAGCCTCTGTCTTTGACAGACTCACTCGCTGTAATGGCGAAGAGAATTTGGATGCTGAGTACTATGCGCCCCAGCGGGCTGGTACGAAGAAATCTAAGGCGGCACGGGCCATGCACCATAAACGTGCTATGCCAGCAGCCGGCCAGAGGCACGCGCTTACAATCACGCGCGCTGCTGATGGCAAGCTGTACAAGGTTGACTCAAGTACTTCTGCACCAACAACGAGTCGACCTTCAAAGTCCTCATCTCGCTTGGGCGCATTCACTGCGTGCACAACCAAGCCGAGAGAGGCAAACTCAGTGATCTTGAACTCCCGCGCCTCCTCTGGTTGTACGTTTGAGGTCCGTTCAAGTCACTTCAAATGCTGTGGTTCCCCCACTACTGATCGTGATGCCTGCTTGGTATTAGATCAGGGGGCGCAGCACTCACCCGACCACCCCGGCGCTTGGCCCTGCCATACGCCTGAGAGGGGTGTGAGGGTAGCACTCTCCTCCAACGACCTGCGCAACGTGATCACTCACAAGCGCCGGTCAGGAGAGTTGACCAACAAGCACGATGCGCCTCTCACGGGGCACACTTGTGCAGTGGTCACCATCAACTGCTGTTGCAAGACGGTAGTACCGCCAAAGCTGTCGGTCTTCCAACGGCTACAGTCATCGACACCCCTCCGACATCGCCTTGGGACGAAGGTGTCAGCAGAAGAGGAGCTAAAGGTTGCTTCATGCAACGTGATCTCCAACTCCTCATCTGTCCGGAAGACGACTGCCAATTCCTCGTCTTCATCCAAAAGCCAGCCGAGGAAAACCAAGGCAGCTGTCTCGACCTCTGGAGTGTTCGAAGGCACTCGGTCGAGGAAGAAGTTCTTGGAGGAAGCTGGGGGTAGCCAGACCCTTGTCGAGCCTCCTTCCGAAGACGAAGATGTCCAAAGCACAGCTGCGGCGGATCTTCATCAAGGCAAACCCTGAAGCCCCTCAAAATGACGATGTCCTCCAGGACACCGCCGGGGGTAGTGCTGGAAACGAAGAGGCCCTTCAAGACAGAGCTGAGGGTAGTCAGGCCCTTGCAGATGCGTCTGTCGAAGACGAACTCCAGAATGTGGCTGGGGGTGGCCAAACACCAGGAGAAGTGACTCCCCCACATGAGAGCGAGGCTGAGAGCGAAGCCTCAACTAATCCATCCACTTCCGGCCGTGTCATGACAGTATATATGACCGGGGGTGATCTTGAGACTGATGCGCCGCCACAGGACATTGTCCAGCGCATAGACTCGCTAGAGGGAGGACTCAAAACCCTCTCTGCCTCAATGCAAGCACTGACTCAAGCAGTGTTTGAGATGCGGTCGGCCTTGATCAGGACACCTTCAAATGGTCCTGGCCCAGGAGCCAATGGAGAGTCGAGTGTGCCCCTCCAACGGACACCCTCAGACACAGAAGCACCCCGTACGTCGGAGCCCTCAAACGCTCCACTCCGGGTGGTACCTCCTTCCCCGACCCCTAGCTCCACGGAGGACGTGGTCGAAATGATCAAAGATCTGCGGGAGTGCTTCGAGTCCAAGAACAGGCAGAAGGAGCGCCAGAAGATGGGCATTCCCCAGCCTTATCCCCTTGAGTGGAACAAGGTGGTTTATCTCCCAAAGTATAAACCACAAACACTCACGCCGTATGACGGGAAGGACTCTCCACGACGGTACCTGACGTACTTCCAGTCGCAGACTGGGCATCTTCCGAAGGAGGATGCGCTCCTCACCAGCATCTTTGTTGGGGCCCTGAAAGGGGTGGCATATGACTGGTACTGCAGCCTCCCCGATAATTCCATATCGTCCTTCGACGACCTGACACGCCTCTTCCTCGACCGCTTCTACGACGGTGGAAAGGACATGACGATGGCGTCTCTCATTAAGATACGCCAGAAGGACAAGGAAACGGTTCGGGCATTCATCGAACGCTTCCGTCAGGCCTGCTTCAGGCTACCTCCAGGCATGCCAGAGCATGCGCTTCTCTCCGCTTGCAGTATGAACATGCTGCCTGCAGTAAAGCTCTGGCTTAACTCTACTCCCCCTCCCGACTGGAGCTCCCTAATCATCGAAGCTGAAGCTGCAGAGAAGAAGGCGGCCAATGCACGTCTTCTGGGTGTTAGCTTCCCCGCCTTTGACGATAAGGGGAAAAAGTCCGCAATCAACAACTCCGGACGAGAAACAAAGGGGAAACAGGCATTGACTGTTAATGCCTCGAAGGGCGCATCTGCGCCTACTCAAAAGCCTCCACTGGCACCGAGACCCAAGGAGGTTTATTCATTCAATGATGACGACACCCTGCAACTCTTTGAGATACTGAAGCAGGGTGACAAGATCAAGCTTCCGGACCCGAAGCGGCCCGATAAAGTCGGGAAAGTGGACAACCCGAGGTACTGTCACTACCATCGGTTTGTCGGACACCCGACTAAGGACTGCTACGTCCTCAAAAATTACATCCAGCGCATGATCAATGCGGATGTAATCTCCGTCGACTACGAAGAGAAGACGGTGTCAGCTAATGTGGTGTCACTTCAGTTCGGCACTTTACCGCCGACTACCACACAAGATGGCATCGTCCCCATCCCTAAGGCGACAATGGAGGTGGTGAACTTGCCACCCACCCGTGACAATGTGAGTGGACTTGTCCCACTCACCACATCTCGAGGAGAGGTCCTCTGGGTTCACCCCGACCTCGTCTCCGAGGTAACTCAACCGGAGGTACGCCCTACCTCCAAAGCAAAAGGCAGGAAGATCAAGTCTTGCCGTACGGTCTCTTCTTCAACGGAAGAGGCGCTTCCTGTGCAGACGCGTGCACAACAGAACTCCCAGCCCGGTGAAGCTGCCGCCGAAGTGGTGCCTCCTGACACCATCCCTGAGGAGGGTCCATCCAAACCCTCAGCAGCCAATAAACAAAAGCAAGTGCAGGCCCGTTTCGACAGACCTCTGCGGAAAGAAAATGCTTCGGGGCTAGCCAAGCCCCACAATTTTGACATTCTGGCACAACTGGCCAGTACTCCTGCACGCTTGTCTTTGTTCGAGCTCCTGCGTCTCTCCAAGGACTCCCGAGAAGCTCTCTGCGAAGCTCTGAAGGATGCCGAATCCTTTCTCAGTCAAATCAAACAGCCTGAAGACCTCCCAACTACTTGTGCACACTGTCATTGTGCGGATGAAGTTATCCCAAACATAACTTTCACCCAACAAGACATGTTGCTCAAGCATCACCGACATAACCGACCGTTGTATTACACAGGGTACATCGGTTCGGTAAAGGTGAGCAGGATTCAGATCGATCCGGGGTCTTCCCTAAGCATCATTCCAAAGGCGCTGCTATCAAAGCTGGGGATCCCAATGTACCGGCTGGAGCCCTCCAATACGACCATCAGTAGCTTCAACGCTAGCAAGAGCGAGCCACTGGGCAAGATCCGGCTGAAGTGTCACATCGGCAGCCTCAAAACTGAGGTGACTTATTATGTGGTAGATGCCGAGGTCAACTACAACATCTTACTCGGACGACCATGGTTACATGAGTACATGATGGTGCCCTGCACGCTCCACCAATGCATGAAATATGTATCCACCAACGGCGTCATCCGGACGAAGTTTGCAGATATCGATCCCTTCAAAGGGATTGAGGCCTACTTCACCGATTCCGACTTGTACAAGCCACTTGACGAGGAGGAAGCCAACGACACCGATGATGAAGCAGAGACAGCAACAGAGCTGGACTTGGAGCCCGAAATGACTCCCGACGCCCCCTTGAAAATCCGATTGAAGGGCAAGCCTCCCCAGAAGGCGCCTCCAATTAGCATTAAGCTATCAGGGAAAGCACCGACTCACGAAGCTCCCCTGAAGATACGCCTCAAGGGAAAGCTACCTCAAACAGCGGCTCCCCTGGTGGTAAAATTACAAGGGAAGGCGCCACTCATCAGAGGCGCAACCGAGGCACCTCTCAAGGTGCGTCTTAAAGGCAAGCCGCCGCAGTCATCCAAAATGCCGGAGAGGGCTCACATAACCCTCTCAGACCCCAAAGTCAGAGCGGTGGAGGACTCTCCTGATCCGGCCCCAGTGCTTACAGATGAGGAGCTTGGCGAATATATCTCTGCTGATGTAGACGTACCCTCCTTAGACAATGTAATCCCACGGGATAAAATCTCGTACTTTATCAATAATAGAGTGTCTTTCAATTATTCTTGTCTTCCATACTGGAATGTCATGTATACATTAGACAACGCTCTACGGTCGTTGCAAACACAAATAACGACCGTCCACCATAATCGAGTGGCCCCGTCTCAAGGAGTCTTCATAATCCCCCCACGAAGCCGAGACGAAGGCACCATCATCTCGGGCAAAGTCGAGCGTCATCAGGACCTCCCGTCAATCGAGCCCGAACCTGATACTGGCAGAGTACAAGTCTATCGGTACACGGATACGGCAAAGCGCATCATCCAAAAGATGGGCTACGACCTGAAAAGCAATAAAGGCCTAAACTACGGCAAGGGTCGGCATCTCCCTGTCTGGCTTTCGATGCCCAATGGAAAGCCACAGGATTACTACAATCGGACTCGACGGGGGTTAGGCTATGTCACGCCGCCATCAACTCCAGAGAGTTCAGACGCAGAAGACATAGAACATTCCCACTCGTCTGAAGCATCGACGTGGGATTTCGATACCAACATCGGATCAGTCTTCAGGAAAGTGCTGTCAGCTAACATGACATCGGCTCAACCTCAGAAAGATGAAGGCGAAGACCAACCGCCGGAACCCTTCGAAGAGGAACCCTGGGCTCAACGCCTAGGAGAACAATGGGAGTCTCGTTTTGAGTTACGAGAACCTCCCACCAAAGACGAAGTCGAGCAGATCGACCTCGGGGATGGGTCTTC
This sequence comes from Iris pallida, assembly GCA_029216955.1. Taxonomy (NCBI): domain Eukaryota; kingdom Viridiplantae; phylum Streptophyta; class Magnoliopsida; order Asparagales; family Iridaceae; genus Iris; species Iris pallida. The sequence continues at coordinate 10,413,610 of JANAVB010028000.1, read as the reverse complement.
TTCTAAACCCATCTTTATCAGCAAAAGCTTGGAAGGAGAAGACCGAGAATCTTTATTCCAACTGGCTAAAGAGTATATTGACGTCTTCGCCTGGAGCTACGAAGACATGCCGGGTCTCGATCCACAGATCGCGATGCATAGGTTGAACATCTTACCAGATGCCAAACCTATTAAACAACAACAGCGACGCTTCCGCCCGGACATCATGAATGCCATCGATCAGGAGGTGGACAAGCTCTTGACCAGTGGCTTCATCCGTGAGGAACAACACCCGGACTGGGTAGCCAACGTCGTCCCTGTCACCAAGAAGAACGGGAAGATACGAGTCTGTATCGACTTCAGGGATCTCAACTCTGCTTGCCCGAAGGATGAATTCCCGCTTCCAATCACCGATGTAATGATCGACAACACATGTGGCTTTGAACGCATGTCCTTCATAGACGGGTATTCAGGCTACAATCAAATCAAGATGTTCCCCGATGACGCAAAACACACGTCATTCAGGACTCCGAAAGGTATTTTCTGCTACACAGTAATGCCCTTCGGCTTGAAGAATGTCGGTGCAACATACCAACGGGCGATGAGTACCATCTTCCGTCAACATCTTCGCAAGATAGTTGAGTGTTATGTTGACGACATTGCAGTCAAAAGCCGCCTCAAAAGAGATCACCTACAGGACCTGAGGACGGTCTTTGATCTCATGCGGGCACATCAACTCAAAATGAACCCCGCTAAATCCTTCCTAGGGGTTTCTAGCGGCAAATTCTTGGGCTTTGTCATCACGGCAAAAGGCATTCATGTCGATCCTGAGAAGACTAAAGCCATCCTCAACATGGACCCTCCGAAGAACCTTCGAGAACTTCGGGGCTTACAGGGACGTCTGGCATACATCCGGAGGTTCATAGCAAACCTCTTCGGTAAATGTTAACCCTTTACTCAGCTCATGAAGAAGGGAGTCTCTTACGTCTGGACAGAGGAGTGCCAAAAGGCTTTCGACGACATCAAGGCTTACTTGACAAGCCCGCCAGTCTTAGTGGCACCTGTCGCCGGCAAACCATTCCTCCTCTACGTCCGTGCCATGGATCATTCCCTCGGCGCTTTACTGGCTCAAAACAGCGATGCAGGCTACGAGCAAGCAATCTACTACCTCAGTCGAACACTCATCGGGGCCGAACACCGGTACAACCCCGTTGAAAAGGAGTGCTTGGCTTTGGTGTTTGCCATTCAGAAGACTCGTCATTACGTCTCGGGCCAGACAATTCACGTCATCTCCCGAGTCAATCCACTCAGAGTTTTCATGACGAAGCCAGGGTCATTAAACTCCCGGCTAGCTACATGGGCGATCCTACTAACGCCATACAACATGGTGTTTGTCCCGCAGAAGGCGGTCAAGGGTCAGGCTCTAGCTGACTTTTTAGCTGCACACCCCATCCCAGAATCTTCAAAACTCTATGAAGACATCCCGGATGAAGTCCAAGAATCAAACGTCACTGAAGGAAGCCCCGTTTGGCGGATGTTCTTCGATGGCGCTTCAAGAACGAGCCCCAACGGCCAAATCATCGCAGGAGTGGGGGTAGTCTTGGTCTCCTCCGATCAGCTGGTCATCCAGCGCGTATACTCTCTTTCGAAGCCGTGCTCCAACAATGTTGCTGAGTACAACGCACTTGTCATGGGACTCCAGCTAGCACAACAGCTGGGGGTGGATCATCTGGAAGCCTACGGTGACTCGAAACTCATCGTAAACCAGATTCGGGGGCAATACGAGGTTCGCCATGAAGATTTGATCCCTTACCATGAAGTTGCATTGAACATCATTTCAACCTTCACTGGGTTCTTCATCGAACATGTACCCCGTCTACAAAACTTGGAGGCTGACGCTCTGGCTGGCCTCGCAGCCTCATTGGCCGCGCCCCTTGGGACTCAACACTATGTCACGGTAACTGGCCGAGACTTGATTTGTCCCAGAAACAACCTATGTTTGCAAATGGCTCACGCCGTGCCGACAAACACCGATGTTAATGTCCGAGACTGGAGATTCCCGTTCATCGACTTCGCCGTCTACGGAATCCTTCCGGAAGACCCGAAGGAAGCCGTCTCAGTCAGGAGACGCTCTCTTCGATTCTACTATGATACAGCCACTAAAACGCTGTACCGACGCTCCTTCGACGGGCTTCTCCTTCGATGCCTGTCTAACGAAGAAGCGGCCGAAGCTCTTCGAGAAGCTCATGACGGAACTTGCGGAGCTCACCAACCAGGTCCTAAGTTGCAAGATCGACTGCGACGTATGGGCTACTACTGGCCAACCATGGCCGCCGACGCAGTGGAATATGCTAAGAAGTGCCATGCATGCCAACTTCATGCAGACTTCATACATATACCGTCTGAACCTCTACATCCTACAGTCGCCTCCTGGCCATTCGAAGCCTGGGGCATGGACATTGTAGGACCAATCACCCCTCCTTCATCAAGAGGACATCGTTTCATCCTGGCCATCACCGATTACTTCTCCAAATGGGCGAAAGCAGTCCCACTAGCGGAAGTAAAAAGCTCCAGGGTGGTCAGCTTTATCAAACACCATGTCATTTACCGTTTCGGAGTACCCAGGCGAATCATTCATGACAATGGTCCCCAGTTCATTAGCCACATTTTCAGCAGGTTCTGTGACAAGAATCGCATTCAAAACATGGCCTCAACCGCCTATAATCCGGCAGCAAACGGATTGGCCGAGGCGTTCAACAAAACTATCGTCAGGCTGCTCAAAAAGATCGTGTCATCCAACAAACGCGACTGGGACGAAAAGCTCGGCGAATGTCTTTGGGCCTACCGCACAACGGTACGGACCCCAACAGGCAATACACCATTCTCCCTGGTCTACGAGAGCGAAGCGGTACTGCCTCTCGAGATCCAGATCCCCTCACTCCGAGTAGCGATCACAAACAAACTCACAGAAGAAGACAATCAACGTCGTCGTCTGCGGGAACTGGAGGCACTTGACGAAAAGCGTCTCCTAGCTCAACAACGCATCGAACTTTACCAAGCCCGTATATCACAGGCTTTCAACAAGAAGGTCAAGCAAAGAACTTTCCAAGTTGGCGACCTGGTTTTAGCAGTCAGAAGGCCAATGGTGTTAACTCACAAGACACCAGGGAAGTTCGAGCCCAAATGGGAAGGACCCTTCATCATTGAGACGGTATACTCAAATGGTGCTTACCGCCTCGCCAAACCCAATGGGGACTTGTTCATGATGCCCATCAACGACAAGTTCCTAAAGAAGTACTATTCTTGACATCCTCCAAGACATGTATTTCCCCAAACAACCTCTTTTCACAAAATCAAACGCTTCCGGAACCCAGCTGTTCCGTGGCATCCTTCCGTAGAAAGATAACCACGTCCACATTACCTCTGAGTTGTCTCTCTACATCCTACAAAGCGCAACCTTACATTTCGTGAGCTTACGCTATCCTTCATGTTTACCACGTCCACATTACCTCTGAGTAAACATCCCGTACAAACAACTCCTGTGTTGTCGTACATTGATCGCAGAACTTCCACGTCCACATTACCTCTGAGTTGTTCAGCGTATCCCCCAGGATCATTCCTACCACGTCCATAAATACCTCTGAGTAGGAAGATTCTATCATTTGAACCTAATGATTGCCATGTCCACATTACCTCTGAGCAAACATGTTGGTTCCTTCAAACTTATTATCTGTACCTAAAAACCAAGGTGCGCAAAAGATAATAGGTCCACATAAATCATCAAGTTCATGAGATCAAAAATGAACACATCACAAAAAAAAGAGATAGTATATTTCTTTATTTTTCAAAAAAAGGAAGTACAGAAATACGCTATTTCCCCAGCAAGAGTTGCAAAAACACATAAAAAGAAGAGAAACTACAGTCCCCGATCCTCTCCAGGGTGGGATGAGAGTTCTCTGACTCGACGTCTCAGGTCGGCAGTGCGAGTTTCCACAGTCGCCTGGACTCGGAGCTCGGCTTCTTGACGCATTAATCCGACAGCCTCAGCGGAAGTTTTACTCTCATACTTCTCATCAAGCTGTCGTCGCTGCTGAGCCAAAGCAAGGGTCCGCTGAGTAAGAGTCGCTTCCTCCTGCTTGAATGCCACGTGTTCAGCCAGGACACGATCAGCTTCTAGTTGAAGTTGGGCCCGCTGGTCTTCAAGACGGCGCATCTGAGCATCAACCTCTGCGATGTTAGCGTCCACCGCAGCCCGCTTCTCCGTCGTCTTCTCCATAGATTGAGACAACTGCTCCACCGCAGCCTCAGTCCCAGCCACTTCATGCTCCCAACTGCTCACATCAGCCCGATGGGAAGCCTCGATTTCAGCAATCAACTTCCCTATCTCTGCATCTATCAAGACAGAGAGGTCATTTCGTTGGATGCGCTGCAGTTCCGCGAGCCGCTCGTCCAGCTCAATCACCGAAACCTCCAGAATTTCGGCCATATGGTCATGGCCTTGGTGACTACGGATCAGTTCGATACAAGGCATTGCCAAAGCTTTTGCTGTCGCAAAGCTCCCCTTGCCATCCATCACTGCAGATACACCTTCCTCCAGCATTTTGTACACTCCCTCGACGAGGAACTTCACATACTCGTCGGCATCCGCCAGCACCTGCGGCGTCATAGCAGGAGTTGGGGGAGCTACTACAGTCTGCGGACCGGAGGAAGATCCGCCAACCTCGATCTGAGAGGTTTGAACCTCGGCAGCAATAGGCTCTTCATCAACAAGGGCCAGACTGCTAGCCCGAGGAGCCGAAGGAACAGAAGGAGCCGGCACATGCGTCGTGATAGTACCCCAAGTGGAAGGAGCCACAGAGGGTTCCACACCCTTACCCTTCTCAAGCCCAGAGAAATCACCGACGTCAACGGCCACCTCTTCTACCCCCGACGTTCTATCAGCATCAGCTACCTCCCCTGGCAAAATGGAAAGATCAACATTTATCTCCTGGCCAGCCCCAGGAGACAAGACCGGCAGAAGGGTCTCATTCTTCTCAAGTCCCTCTACAGGGACAAAATCTATCGCTACCGCCTGATCGGTAGCCATCTCTATGTCCATGGTTGAAGCCAAGGAAGGATTTGGCAATGATTCAGCCGACCTCCCTTTATCATGACAAGGAGGGGAATCAACCCTCTCCTCTATCCTCACTGCTTCTGCTGCCCCCGCAACGGACCCTTGCAACGCTGGAGGGACGTCACCAGAAGACGACGAACTCCAATCCACTTCATCTCAGGATGCCTCGAGTCTGTAGGACCCTCAGCGTCCAAGGCCTCCACGGCAGATGATACTATCCCAGAAGTTGTTGCGACTTCAAAGTCAGGAGATACTAAAACCTCCGCGGGAACATCTTCGGGACCCTCCTCCACAGGAGACATCATCATTGGTGGAATATGCTCCTCAGAAGAGCCTGCCACCTCCTTCGGCTTACTGGTGCCCGGTTTCGAAGCACGAGACTTCTTCTTCAATCCCTACAAGAAGAAGAACATAAGTCGCCACAATGACATAAAAAAAACTGGAATTATGAAGCACTCCTTACCTCAGCGGGAGCTGAGCCCGTTGGCGTTACAAGTGGCGCTTCTGTAATCTTCGGGGTCGACGTCCTTCTCGACCTTTTCGGTACAGAAGAACCAGCTTCTGGGTCAGCCTGCCTTTTCCCGACAGACGGGTCTCTCACTGGTGCCACAGCAGCAGCCCGATACCCCGCCAATTCTGGCGGACGATATGACCGAGCTGTCACCAACATATTCGTTGTTGCCTCCAACTGGGTTCCAATGATGAAACTAGTCTCCCTGTCATAACCAGGAGACATAGTATTCATAGTGCAATACAGCTTGGCGGCCGGATATAAGATCGGCGGCCGAGGATTGCGAACTGGTGTGGTAAACTTAACGCTAGTGCATCCAGCGTTATAATACTGCCAGCCCCGGGCTCCATCCAGCAAACTCCCAATGAAGCCTAGACTGCTACTGGGATTCTGCAGCATTAGCTGAGTGTAGCCAAATTGACGAGCAAATCGGCTTGGCAAGTACAGTTCCAGATAACATCTGTTCTGATTACGGTAGACCAGGTGCGAAGGCCGGATACTCTGCAACCAACGAAAACTCCATTTCGGCAAAGTAACCGCATCCTCGCCAGAATCAACCAAATCCTGGTCGGCCTCGAAATTCTTAAAGATCGGGCCAACCTTCACGATTTCCCACCCCTGAAGGAAGGACAAAACCCTCCTACAAACGGGGACGCCAGTGTAAGACCACTTCCTCTTGTAGAAGCGGCGAATGAAGGCAACTCCTTCAACATGGTCCTCCTCAGGGCCAGGACTCATCACATTCGGATGATGTAAGATCAGCCACCCCATAAGATAATGGAAAGGCAGCTCGGCCCGGGGAAAGTTGTCATTATTACCTTTCTCGTGGATCACATCATCAGCAAAAGACCTCAAACCGCGCAACAGGTTGCACACCATCGCGGGAAGGAGAGCTAAAGGTCGTCCAAAGGCCAACTTCACTGCAGGTAAAATGAGATTCCGATGTACCCTCTCAACGGTACCGGATCCCCCTGCAAATATGCAATCCCGAAGCCATATCATCAAGTAGGCCGTCAACACTGCCTTAGATGACATCCGGTGCGCGCAGTGCCAGAAACAGCTGTACGTATCCTTGCCGCTCTTATTGGAATGTGGGGTCCTCTCGTCCAGCTGGGTTATTTCAGAACTCACTTCCGCGGGTTTCAAGCCCTGCGGAGTCGCAAACCGGATCCTCGAAGGATCCGCCAAATCCTGCCTGAAGACATAGTCCCTCCAAGCAGTCACGTGAGGCTGGGTCTTACCCTTGTCCCTCCGGTGCATCAGATAATGATGGCTCGTCACCTCCTTGAAAACGGCCATCATCTCCGGGTCCTTATCTTCCAAGACCTGGATCTCTTCATTTGATGGGAAATATTCCTCGTACGGTTCCGAGCCCCAAGGAAGCTTGGACACTTCGTACATCTCATGAAGGGCCAATCCCAACTCCCCTACTGGAGTAAAGAAGCTGCCAGTCTGGGCGTTGAAAAGCTCCAAGAGCGCAAGGAACATCGGCTTATTGAGGTCTACGCCTGCCTGCGTGGCCCGAATGGCGGCAGTCAGCCCTATCTCCTTAAGCTCAACTTGGAACCTGGAGAGCACCCAGGAGGTCAACTCGTCCCACTTTGGGATGTAGTGACACCAACCTTCGACTCTAAAACTAGCTGTCGGATACGTGACCTTCGCCGTCAGCATCCGATTTGCAAAAGTCGGGGCACTGAAGGGAAACGTGTCATTTGGGACTTCACTATAGATGCTCCCGGGACGCAAAGCTCGGTAACTGAACGAAGAACCGGTTCGTGAGGCGGTCAAGGTGTCTCGCTGGTTCGAGGTGGTGTCAATCGAAAGGGAACCCCCCAAGGCACCTCCTTGAGAAGGAGTAAGTTCCCAACCCATCCTTCTCTTCGAAGCTAGACGATAAAAGGCTGTCAGTGGCAACTGGCGGTCAACCTGCCGCATGTATAACATCATGTCCTTAGCAGCAAAGAACCAGTCTTCTCTGATCTTCAATATCTTCGCTTCGGAAGAGACTAATCGGTCGCCAAACAGAAAGACAGGCTTTAAGAAAGTCACACCTTCAGAGTCAGCAGACTTCAGTTTACCGCTCTCCATCATACTCTGGAGGAAAAGCGGCAACTGGACCTGGATTTGTAGCATCCTCTCACGAGGTTGGTCCTGAAGGATAGCATCCTTTGCAGGGTTGATCACCGCCTCATCAAAATCAACTCCCATCTGACAAAGAGAAGCGTCCAGGAGGACCTCATTCAACAAAGGGATCGTCATCGACACTGGCACAACAAAAGTGAAAGTCAGGCAAAAAGACAAAATATGTCAAGCAGACTGGCACATTGCCAGGGTATGAACCCATGCGCATCTGCTTCGGCGCATCATCAGGGCATAGGCCCATGCGCGTCAGCATGTCTTGGCGCATCATCAGGGCGTAAGCCCATGCGCGTTGGCATTGGAGCTTCGGCGCATTATCAGAGCGTGAGCCCATGCGCATCAGCAAAGGCTTCGGCGCATCTTCAGAGAATAAAACCCATGCGCGTCAGCCATTAAAACCTCGGTGCATGATAAAGGTATAAACCTATGCACGTCGGCAGGATAGAACCTCGGCGTATCATCAAAGACCGAAGTCTATACGCGTCGGCAGTTAGGGCACAGGGCCCAAAGCAGAGACGAAACCCACCTGTCACCTCAGGACGAACGTCGGCAAGAGTCGCAAGAGTGATAGGTATATCCTCATCGGCGGACTCCTTCGCTTTCTCCTTCCCCTTGCCGGCAGCACCGCGAGGAGTCTTGGGAGCCATTCTCTCAAGGAACGAGAAGTTAGGGTTTTGAAGAAGAAACTCTAAAGAAGCAGAGGCACAGAGAAGAAGAACCCTTTCTCTCTCCAACTCTTACCTATTTATAGGGCTTGGTCGCACGCGTGAACAGATGACGTGTGATCTCAGCCGTCGCCTCGGGTTTTGTGCAAGGATAGCAGCAAATAAAACCAAAAGATCATCATTAATCTTTTCGGTCACCGAGGCACCATCATCATTAACTGAGAAGAGCATGTGCCCGAACAGGCATGTGCCCAGAAATCATGCGCCCTGACCTCCATGCTTCTTATTCAAAGTATTCCAAAACTTATTCAAAAGTTTTGAAAACTTTGAAGGGGGTCTTGTAGAAGCATGGAATTTTACAACCAGAAAGCCCATGTGCCAGACACTACATGCGCTAGAACTCAGACGAAGAACTTCACAGCAAAGTCAATAAGTATAGACATTTGAAGAAGGACTTTTCATTTTATATATAAAAGTCTATTACATGTCTAGAAAAGGTTGTACAAAGGAGAATTTCTACAAAGGAAAGATCCTAAGTCTACAGCCAGCGGCCACCATGCGCCTTCAGATAAGCGCAGCGGCCACCATGCGCCTTCAGATAAGCGCAGCGGCCACCATGCGTCTCCAGATAGGCGCAGCATCACCATGCGCCTCCATCCAGGCGCATCCCGCCATTCAGCAGCTCAGTTATGTGCATCCAGCCCAGCTATGTGCATCCCTTCAGCCAAATTCTTCCAGCCAGGCTCACCTGGCCGAGCAGAGCCCAGCGCCGCTCTTCTAGCCAGGATCCACAAAGCATTTAACCCTCTGGCTGGAACCAAGGAAGAGAGAAGCACGGCAAAGCTGTGGCCAGGGGAGGCTTCGAAAGAGCCTCCAAAGCCCAAGGAAGACCGTGATCGAAATTATGGCACAAGGAAGCTCTCAACACAACCAGAGTGGGCGACACCCACTTTGAAGGAAGAGAAAGCCTAGTACCGCCATTCCGATCTACGGCTCTTCCGGAATAACGGAGACAAGGCCCGAGCATCCCTATCTTTGGATGCAACAGGCACCTTCCGCCTGCCTCGGAAGCCCTCGACTCCGTCTTTTGGATGTAACAGTCACCTTCAAGTGCATCGAAGACAACACAGCGTCTCATCTTCACCCTCGGGAGCACTTCGTCAACAGAATGCACCCGCATGTTCAAGTTCATATTGGAAGTACGTGAGGGAATGAGAAGCAAATCTTCTCTCCATGCCACTATTTATAGGCCGGGCAGATCAAACCCACATGCCAAGTGGATGGCCCTCCGAATTCCGTGCAATGAATTTACATTAAATGGATGAACCGGACGCCTCGAATTCAGCCAAACGGCTATTTATAGCATTCGAAGAGCGAGACAGCCGCATCATTAAAAGACATGTCCGATGCGCCAGCCAGACAGTGTATCACACGGACGCGCCCTTCGGCATCAGGCGCATCACACAGACGCGCCCTACAGTACTCGGCGCATTACAGAGGGTGCGCCCCCACACATCTCCATACCGAGTGGAACGCCAACCGACGCGCCCACTCAGCTGTCCATCGAACATCATCAACATTAAATGCTGAACTGACAGAGTTGGCAGCACGCCTCCCAAAGTCTGAACAGTCGACAGCTTTTTCAGAAAATGAAGCGTCGACAACGTCAGCATCATCATGACTTTATTTCGACGGCTACTGCCACGTGGCCACTCAACCAACCGCATGCGCCTCTACGGCCATGCGTCCAAATCAGCATGCGCCTCAAAAGCCATATGCCTCAGACTGCTCTCTGATCCCGAAAGACAGAAGGAAAGTCGCCTGCATGCGCCTCAAAAGCCATGCGCCCCAAATAGTTTGTAACTCCTAAAGGTTATGAGCCGCAGCCTCCTCTTGCGCCCAATCCAAGGCGCAGCCCACCAGATCACTCCTCCCCACCAAATCCGAGATCTTCGAACCATGAGTCGACGACACGTGTCCTTTGACTCAACTCATCCAAGATTTCAGCAACGGAAAGATCTTCTCTCTGCTACGTGCCGGCTCACAACAGCAGTATGAAGAGTTCTCCCCCTCGATCAGGGCACAGCATCCATGCGCCTCCATCAGCAACCTCCACGTGGTGTCCCCACACCGGCGCATCCTACATGCGCGCATGAGCAGCCAGCCTACAAAACTATAAATAGAAGGATCATCTCCTTCACACACAGACAACAGGAGACTCACAACACAGAGAGAATCCACAACAGAGAATCACCGGAGAGGCAGTTCTAGACACTCAACGTCTTCCTCCTCTCAGCAAGCTCCAGCACCCAGAGCAATCAATACCTTCAGAGAACCGATAACCGTCGTCAGCCGGTCAACGGAGTCAACGCATTACCACTCGCTCCATTGGCACTAAGGACCCAGCTTAAACAAAAGTGTACTCCTAGGACTACATCTAAGTCCTATATTGTATCACTGTTCTGTTTGTATTAAAATTTCAATCAAAACAATTTTAATGGCAAACAACATCATCTATGTCTTGTATGTGAAATTTGTTAGGATGAAATAGCTGATCTCGTGCTTCGAATATCAATGTCACGGTAAGGCACACCAAAAGATCTAAATAGAAAGTGGGTGTTCATGAGGTAATGTTTAACACACAAAAATAAAAAGGATCAAGTTAAAGCACGAAATAAAGATAATGAAGGAACCTAGTAGATCAAAGTAAAATAAGTTAGGAACACGATTTCTAGAGAGAATGTAGTCTTCTTGGTTAGGGTATAGTCAAGGAACGGTTCTAATCATTTCCAAGTGTCAAGCGATTAGAAGATCACTATCATAGATCTAGGCTGGAGGGAAGGTCGAGTAAGTCAAGATGAATCTATAGTCACATGGTTGGTTGATGGCTACTACACTTGTGTATATACAACTATCATGGTCCTAAGTGATAGGGCAGCTAAAAGGGGACACTCTGTGTCTATCTATCAATACGAGTGTCTTTCTAAAATGGGTGAAAGACAAAAACAAATAAGAGTTCGAAAAAGATATTATTGAATATGAATACGTGGTTCAATGTCGACTGAATAGTTTCAAAAAAGAAGTGCCAAGGCAATCGCGGATGAGATTCTAGAGGGAAAGTTTAACTATGTCTTCATCTACGTAGAGCGATATATGAAAAAGGGAACCAAAGTGCACTTGGTTGATAAGACCATCATGCACCGGCTCTGATTAGACAATATGTTAGTGGAGGCTTCCAATAAAATACTGTCCTTGATCAAGCTCGATAAAAGAATAAGCTTGCAAAACTGGGCTAAAATAGCGGCATTAAGCTAGTTCAAAATAAACATGCAAGAGAATAATGCAAGAAAATATAAAGAGTTCAAGTTTATTAAGAATGTAAGTCTTGTCCGGTGTTTGTGCCTATGTAGGCGTCCTACTATCTTCTTAGTTAAGGTCAATGGGAACGTTAGGTCGTGAGTTATTCTACCCAATTTATAAAAATTTTACTAGTATTGGTTTTGAATCGATGGGGCATACAAGCCAACTTTCTAACCTCTATTAAGCACGAAAGAAAAGATAAGATTACGGTGGAAAAAGTTTAAGCAGGATGCAAATTCAAGGAAGTCAAACGAGAGTTCGGAATTTGGAGTCCAAGAAGGAGGTCAAGTGTGTGGATGACATTCCTAGACTCTAATGCTATATGCAGGCCCGTTCTGTACAGTAACGTAACCGAAACGGTAAACTTGACCTGCATGGACCACCACAAAAACATGTAACGCCCCAGTCCCAAAATACTTAGGACTAAGTACGCCGACATGCCAGCTGCATATATATACGACATATACTCCAATATATGGAACCATCGTATGTATACATAAGCTATAAAATGCAGTAAACTACGACACTAATCTCATCCACAAATAAAGATATATCTTTCATAGAATCAAATAATAAATTATCATTGTACATTTGGTTGGGCAGAAACAAATCCACTACCAACTAAAAAGAGAGATACATAACAGCGAAGGAAGAGTCGAGCGAAGTGAAAAGGCGATCCAAGAGCTATTATCGCGAAGGTAGATTGTAAACTATGGCTTTGGCTAGGGCACCTGCGAAAATCATAAAAACACACCTGGAAAAAATTACCAGGTCCTCAGATGGACGTAACAAGATACAGGAAGAACATGCCATAATAAACTTTAAATGTAAACACTATAAGACCACAACACAACTGGGTCCCTAACCGTCTAAGTGATATGCACTTTGAGGACAACGTTCTACGCAGGGGTTGTAGGATCGGCAGAGTAAATAAAGAGTGGCAGTAAGTAGCACTCATCCAAGTCACTATCAGCCTAGGGCAGTAAGTAGCGCTCATCCGAGTCACTATCGGCCCACAAATATGTGTAAAAGTAAATGTAGCCCCTACGCTAATAGCTGTCCTCTCCCTCCCTAATGCTACTATACATGCGTTGTAACCACGACACACCAACACGTGTCCAACAATACTGTTTTATACCTAATAACTGTCAAGTCTTCTAACATATATCTATTGGCAGCTATTTCTAACGCATGCGCATGGGTGATCGGCCAACGCGCAAGTGACCTCTATATGTTACTCACAACTCACACATAACTCGTGATACAATCGTGACAAAGTTAATGAGATGCACTACATTGACGGTAGTCCCTTAACTCTAGGCCCATATGCAAGAAAAAATAATAAACTTGAAATATAGATGCAGTAAATATATAATAACTGAATAATAAAATGCAGCTAAATGTAAGCAGTAAATATGACAAGGTAGCTTGCCTGGTGTTATGCCTGGTTTGGTATGGTGATCCGAAAAGTCCTGAATGTCTAGTAGCCGTAGTTGATGTGAATGTGTCTGACATTAGCGAAAAAAAGAAGATATGATCAGTTATGATCAAGACTGGCAATCAACGAGAATTCGTGGAAAAAGGGCTTGTATTATTTTTAGAAATATCTGTAGTACCTTGAAAATATATTTATAAAATATGTTTGATCTATTTGTAATAGGAAAATCTATAAAAATATTTTTAGATACTGAGTTATACTAGAAATCTACCCACCTTTTTATTAACCAGGATATTAGGCAATTACCTACTTAAAGTCATGATTCGAAAACTACCTTTTTATTTAGTCACAAAATGAGAGAAATGCTACTACAGAATAAAAACTATTTTAGAATAGATCATAATTGAATTTAGACAAAAAGTACTACAAATATATTTTAGGTCAAAGTTACTTTATTTTTAAAATATTATGATTAGTTGTTCTAGTCTAGTTATGAAAATATATATGGGGCTAAGCCCAAACTAAAAAAAAATTGCTACATAATATCTTTCCAAAAAATAATAACTATAACAATGAAAAAATATTAAATTTAAAATTTACAATACCTAGTAATATCATAAATCGTTTTATACAATATATCATGTATGTTAAAAATGTTAAATAATAATAAAATACTACTAATAACATTTATAACTATTATTGTTAACTGTTCACAATAAGAATAATAATATAAATAATAATAATAATAATCATCTTATCAAATACTGTAGGGATATATATATTTATAATTGCATAACCTAATACTTTCCCTGTGTAAAAGTGATGGTAATAATAATAGTAATAATTTAATAGTAAAATTTATGATAAACAACCAATTTAGGTTCTGCTAACATTGCACTATTTTGGCTTCCCCTTTCCAGTATTTAAGTGAGTTGGAGAGATAGAGAAATTAGAGATTGAGAAAGGAGGAGGGAATTGAGCGTACCAGTGAGGGAGAAAGAAGCCCAGGCTTTTTGAAATATGGAGAAGGGCCTGACTCCCCGCGGAGGGCGGCTGGACGCCAGGTGCGCGCGCGGCGATGTGGTTTGTCGGCGCTAGGACAGGCGGTTGCGGGGAGGAGGCAGGCCGGCGGGCGGAGTGAGGGGACATCAGCACGCGGAGGGTAGCGGTAGCAGTGAGGCAGCGCCGGCCATGGAGGTGAGATGGCTCGGGAAGCGGAGGAAGAAGGGGTTATCGACGGCCATGGCTGCACATCGTCTCGACGGCTTCAGAGCCACGGATCTGAACACAGACGTAAGGGTCACGTTTGCGCAGGGCACGGCCGGGCGTGGAGATGTTGGTTGTGGCCTCTGGCGAGGCGGGCGACTGGCGACACCGGACCCGGCTGGTGTAGGCGGCGGGGTTAGGTAAGCTTTTTCCCTCCCTTTTGTCACGCTCCAGTTCTAAAATATATAGGAACCTGAGCACGACCATGCCAGCTAATACGATCTCGGGTAAGCTCCCAATTTAATGGACTTATCCCTGGACGTACTCCGCTGTAATGGGGTAACTAAGAGTAACTGATCATCTACATCTCAATCCACAGTAATGAAAGGAATAACAAGAATGAACATAATATACTAAATTTGGCCACCCAGTAATATACATGTTCGAGCAAGTTCGAGAAAGGAATAAGCTTAGTAATAATAGGCTACATAGCAGCATGAAGCAAATATAGGTGAGATATAAGCTGGAAAGAATAAATGGAAATAACAAGAACACATATATAAAAATATACCTGAGACCTCGATGCATCATGCAGCACCGGCCAACTACTATGTACTAACTGCTCAGCGAATACCTGGAGAGATCACCAGGTCCTCAGAGGGATGTAACAGGATACAAAAATACATGCCATAATATGAACTGAATATAAATGGACAACTTGAATCATAACATGGCCCAATATCCAGTCATCAATCTGTAAACCATATCTCTGACCAATCCTGGTCAGTGAAAGGCATACCAGTCCATAATAAGACACTGTTCCATGATACGGTCCGACATAGGTATACGAACTAACCAGTCTATGTGAATGCATGTTGAAGACAACCTTTGGCATATGGGTAGGTGAGTAAGAATGTACGTCGAAGCACGGGCCGATGTCGGATCACGAGCCGAAGGATTTGCGTCAGAACACGGGCCAAGCGTCGGATCACGAGGCGATTAGTACTATACTAGCGTACCTCTCGACCAAACCTAGCGTGCAGCTAGTGGCCACTGCCGGACATACCCAACTAGTAAGTACCCATGCCTATAGCTGGGGCCCCCTGAGGCTAACATAAAATAATGTAACTGTCTGTCCCATACGCCTACTGGTTATCTTCCCCGTCCCAGAAAATATACAAGTTTTATCCACGACTCAGACAATCCATATCTCAACGGGAGTCTCTAACCTGGACACCATCTAACTCAACATGTATCGACACACGAACTGCTCGCACCGATGATCAGTCGAATGCGTAAGTTCATGCCAACACTATGATCCTCACTCAAGGTGTCGAGTAATATCTCGTTTTAATCCATAAAAGTTATTCGGGATAACTCCTCCATCTCGGGTATGTCTACTAACTCTAAGTTACACACACGCACACACCCATAACATCGATGCCATCATCGATAAAACCCAAGTCATCCTTGGATACACACTAAGAGTGTTACCAGCTAACAATACATGAATAGATATGAATAATGTAAATAGTACAAGTATGGCAAGGTATCTTGCCTGGGACGAAGCAGAGAGCCGATGATGTCCTACAGACAAATCGTCAAGTCCAAAAAAGGTAGTAACATAGGAGTCTCCATGAACGTCGTCGGATGCTGAAACAAATATCACCAACGTTCCCAGAATAATTAAAATAGCTAGGATAGACTGCCCATAAGTCTAATTATGGATACAGGAGCAAAATGGTAATTCGGATCAAGATGCGGTCCACCGTTGGACCCACCTTGCACCAAAAAATGTGTCAAGATCAAAGTCATCAAAATATGACAAACTATATGTCTACGAGTCCAGAATGAAGATACAAACTCAACAGTATATCCAGAAGTGGATTCCGATGAGTCGATCTCAAAATGGTCCGTTGACTCGGACAATAGTAATCGGTTTGCACGAAAATACGTGCCTGAGCCCAAGTCAACTAAATCTAGCAAAGCATATGTCAACAAGTCCAGAATGACGATACAAACCCAACGGTATGTCCGAAAGTGGATTCCGATATAGCCAATCTCAAAATGACCCGTTGACTCGGATAATAGGGCCTACCTTGCACCGAAATACGTGTCAGGGCCCACGTCCTCTAAATCAAGTAAACTTTATATGAATTCATGTCAGAACGATGCCACGAATCTACTGGTGGTGTCAGAATTGGAATTCGGAGTCCCGGGTTCAAAATTAGAATTTAACAAGTTAGAAATTATAAATTCGGATGGCCAACTTTGGCGTCGAATTCAACCAATCAAACAAGCTCACATTGGAACGAAACTTAAGGGGCAGAAAGAAGGTTATACCAGCTGTGCATAGGAATAAGTGGCACATCAAACGGAGTTGCGACGGCAAAGATACAAGTCTACGGATTTGGCTACACAAAACTGTCTAAAAAATAACACAATTATTCGGGCAACTTGGCGGCCAATTTTGACATAACAAATGGACGAATTAACGGATGAAACTTTAAGTGGAGGTAGAGCTATATACCGAGATTATAACGGAGGAAAGAGTGCAAGGATCCAATGGTCGGATTGTCTAGAAAATGTGCATGAAGCCGCTATCCCGAAACACAATTCTGGATTTGAACCTGCGCGCGTCACGACAGAATTTCATACGAAACGCATGAATGGACCGTGTCGTGCATCGGGGAGGCAGGTGCTGCCACAGAGGAGTTTACCGGGGGGCGTCGGGCCATGTTGGTGGTACGGGGGTCGGAGAAAGGCCGCACGGGGTAGTCGACGGCGAGTAGTGCCCCGTTCGTGCGCGTACGATGGTGCCGTCGTGTGTGCAGTATGCCATAACGAAGGAGGGCTGCTGGATATTGGCGCCTCCCTCTAGGGGGTCACCGGCCTAGGGGTGAACAACCTGGCATATACGACGGCACACGAAGCGCACGATAGCGCTCGCACACAGTGGCTGCGCCCGCGGCTCGTAACAGCAACGACAGCAGCTAGTGGTGCTGCTGTGCTTCGACAGCAGGGGCGTCGCCCTGGGTCCTGGTCGACGGTTGGCCTAGAGGTGCACGACAGCCACGCTGTAACAGCTCGCAGCAGCAATGTGCAGTAGCAGTAGGAATGGCTGCAATGGCTGCCAAGGAGGAGGAGAAGAAGTTGAAGATGATGGTAAGGAGGGGGTTAGAGGTTGTCGGTTAGAGGAGAAGGTGGTGGAGAATGGTAATGGTGGTGGTGTGGCTGTCGGCCATGGTGGAGGAGTGGTGGTGGCTGTGATGGAGGCGGTAGAGTAGATGATGAAGATGAAGAGGGTGGTGGTGGCTGTCGGTTGGACTAAGGAGAAGGAGAAGATGTTGAGGATGAAGAAGGTGATAATGTTGATGATGATGAAAATGAAGAGGATGGGGTGGCTGTCGGTTAAAAGTAGAGGAAAAAAGGAAGAAGTAGTGGTGTCACGACCCACACCCAATTTTCGGACGCGAGATCGTGAGCAAGCCAGCTACGTATCGAGCGGACTCCAGCCCGACTCGAGTACGTATAAGCTGTCAAGGTCATGGTGTCATGTCTAATCTAGACTATATCTCAATCCATAAGAATCATATAAAGCAAGAATGAACAAGTATGGGTCATGGTCTGCAGCCCATTAGCATATTGTCCAATTAGACTCCAAGAATGATATGAGTCTATCAAATAAGCAGAATATATCATAGTACTGAATATAAAGCACGAGATGATAATAAGAAAATATCACAAGCAATATCTGTATCATACATCGTAATCCTCTGCCATCCTGCTCTGCTAACTAACTCCATGCAGTCGCTAAACCTGAAGAGATCATCAGGTCCTCAGAGGACTAGCAAGATACATAATATACAAGCCAACATGTAACAGTAAAAAGAAGCAAAAAACAATCAAGGATATCCAACGAGACAAAATAAACCAAGACACAAGATCTAAACACGAGGATCCTAAGACACTGGCATGCCATACTAGAAATGGCTGGCTATAAACTGCAGTCAAGGCAAGTACTCACAATCTATAGTATCTCAATCGCTGTCAAGGCAAGTACACACAACCAAGATGGTAGCCAATCCTAGTATAAAATTCTATAGACCATAGTCAAGGTAAGTACTCATAATCTATAGAATGTCAAAGTCAAGTCCCACTCAAGTCATGTCAAGTCAAGTCAAGTTATAATCAAGTTGAGGAAATCGTGGTGTGGGACTAGACGACTCTTATCAAGCAACACGTATGAGACTAACACAGTATAACCGGTAGAAAAATATCATAACAGAAAAGGAACAAGAAACTAGAAACATGTAAAGTAAAACCATAACAGGATGAGTGTACTAGACATGGAATCAAGCAATCACGAATGTAAGGAAAAGAACCACATCGAAATGATGAACATGCATTTAAATTATACTGTGCAAGTTGGCAAGGTATACTTGCCTGGGGGTTGCACGAAGAACCAACAATGTATCGTCAATCACAAATCAGAAAGTCCAAGTCATCACAACTGTCTCTGAAAGCTGAAATAAACGTTACCAACATTCTCAGAATAGTCAAATTAGCTAGAATTGCCTGTCCTTAAATCCAATTTTGGACACAGGGGCAAAACGGTAATTTTGGGCAAAAACGATGTCCGCCGTTGGACCGCTTTGCACCGAAAAGCGTGCCAGAGTCAATGGTCTCTAAAGTCGTCAAACTACATGTCTACAGATCCGGTTTTCTGATACGAACCCAATCGTATGTCCAAAGTTGGATTTTGGCGGTCGTGCACAAAATCGCCCACTGAGTGGAACCGTGGGGCCCGTAAAACGGTAATTTTATCAACTGTCTCAGAATCGGACCAAACTTGGCATACAGGACCAGAAAAATGATACGGTTCTGTTGTTGCAAGTTTCGTCTCGATCTGACGAACGTGTACGAAGTAATTGGATAATTTGCAAAGTACACGATACGGTGAATTTTGACGGGTACGTATCAAATTCGTCGCGCACACGCGACCAATTTGAATTCCGTCAAAGCCCATACGACCACGAAGCTGTTATGCACCTTTCGATGCCTTCGATTTGCGACCACGTCGTTCGGATTGGCGTGACGCACGTCGTGTGGACGAATTTTCTAGTTTTGAAAATAGATTTTTGGGAAACTTTGAAAGTTGATTTCTCGGCGAGTTGTCGATGAATTCAAATTCCGTAAGAAGGGATTCGAAGCCCTACATGTTGACAAAAAGTATCTTTAAATAGTTTTCTAAAATTCCTAACCGTTTGATCAGGAATTACCTTCCAATTTCGGGTTTCAACTAGAAAACTGTTCTGATTTGGATCAGTTTTTCGTCAATGTTCGTGTCGCTTTATCGGGCAACCTAGGGTACCTAAATTCAAACTATTTGAAGGGATAGGGAGTCGTATAGGTTGTCTTCCTATCGAACCAATTGGTTCGAGAAACCATGACGAGATGAGAGCGTGGGTACCTCCGAAGTTGACATTGTGCCGTGTACTGCTGCCGCTGCTCTGTCCCGTTTCAGTCGTTCGCGCGCACGCGCGTCTGGCTCCGGCGCTCGCGCGACGGCGGGGTTGGTCGCCAGGGTCGGGAGGGTGGTGGTGGCGTCGAGTTTTGCTCGAGATTTAGGGTTCCTCGATTCTATGTTCGCAAATATATATATCCACTCTCGTATGTTTACAGCACCGAACCCAGGACAGGGTCGGGCTTGGCCTTTTTGGGCTTTGCTATCCTGGCTTGGGGTGGCTGGGCCGGTGAGGCCTTGGGCTGGCCGGTGAAGCCTTGGACCGGGCTGGAGTTTGAGGGGATTTTGGTTTTCTTTTTATTTCTCTTTTTCTTTTTCTTATTTGAAAATAATTCATATATATAATTATACGTATATACATATATGTATATTTTTTTTTTTTTATGTATATACATACTAATATACATATATATATATATATATATATATATATATATATATATATATATATATATATATATATATATATATATATATTTATATATATTAATATATATGCACATACACACATTTATTTATATATATACAAATACACACACACACACACACACACACACACACACACATATATATATATATATATATATATATATATATATATATATATATATATATATATATATATATATATATATATATATATATATATATATTATTTGTATATATAGTCTCATATATATATATCAATACATATTTAATATATTTTATATATATATATATATACACACATACACATTACTATATATTTATATATACATACAATACATATGATACAATATAATATATTTATATACATACAAATATACATGTACATCGTATATATTCATATACACATATACATTATATTTATTAGACAATAAAATAATATAACCAATAAAATAATAATATTAAATAACAATCACAATAAATAATAATAATAATAATAATAATAATAATAATAATAATAATAATCATAATAATAATGAAATTTAATAAACCAATAGTGGTATATATATCATTTGTACAGTCTACTAGTCCCGAAAATGTACAAGGACACTTTATATACAATTATCATGGAATATCACTAATATTGATATCCATAATATTTATTAATAAAATACCTATAAAATCTGCATTAGATAATTAAACTGAAATATGACAAAATCATACCAATCAATATATCAACATGAACGTTTTTGGACGGGTCGCATGACTACATGGGCTCGGCTCAGTTCGGGTCCGGTCCAGACTGGTTTGGTACAACCGGTCTCCCGAAAACTCAATATTATAAATAATAAATAATCTTCGATAAGGGTTACGTCGCAACTTGGCCTGGTTTTCCTAGTTAGGACATCACTATGGCTCGGCCTTTTCTACCAGGGCTAATACACTAGTCAAAGCATGCCACTGCACTACCCGTGCCATAATCCCTAGTCACCTTGTACTCCAAATCTCAACTATGGCTAAAATCATCTACCATAATAATTAACAAAATAATTATTTATAAAATCATAATTCACTATTTTTATTAAATAAATAAAATAATAAAAATATTCCAAAAAAAATTGGGAAGGGGAGCTACAAATCTACCCACCTTAAAATAATTTCGTCCTCGAAATTCCAATTCATGACTATTCCTTAAAATTTAAAGTCTAATATTACCTTAATCTCCTCAATTTAATTCTTCAAAAATATTTTATAACCTTCTCTAGTCATTCTGTATCTACCATCCTGCTCTGCTAACTAACTCCATGCAGTCGCTAAACCTGAAGAGATCATCAGGTCCTCAAAGGACTAGCAAGATACATAATATACAAGCCAACATGTAACAGTGAAAAGAAGCAAGAAACAATCAAGGATATCCAACGAGATAAAATGAACCAAGACACAAGATCTAAACACGAGGATCCTAAGACACTGGCATGCCATACTAGAAATGGCTGGCTATAAACTGCAGTCAAGGCAAGTACTCACAATCTATAGTATCTCAATCGCTGTCAAGGCAAGTACACACAACCAAGATGGTAGCCAATCCTAGTATAAAATTCTATAGACCATAGTCAAGGTAAGTACTCATAATCTATAGAATGTCAAAGTCAAGTCCCACTCAAGTCATGTCAAGTCAAGTCAAGTTATAATCAAGTTGAGGAAATCGTGGTGTGGGATTAGACGACTCTTATCAAGCAACACGTATGAGACTAACACAGTATAACCGGTAGAAAAATATCATAACAGAAAAGGAACAAGAAACTAGAAACATGTAAAGTAAAACCATAACAAGATGAGTGTACTAGACATGGAATCAAGCAATCACGAATGTAAGGAAAAGAACCACATCGAAATGATGAACATGCATTTAAATTATACTGTACAAGTTGGCAAGGTATACTTGCCTGGGGGTTGCACGAAGAACCAACAATGTATCGTCAATCACAAATCAGAAAGTCCAAGTCATCACAACTGTCTCCGAAAGCTAAAATAAACATCACCAACATTCTTAGAATAGTCAAATTAGCTAGGATTGCCTGTCCTTAAGTCCAATTCTGGACACAGGGGCAAAACGGTAATTTCGGGCAAAAATAATGTCCGCCGTTGGACCGCTTTGTACCGAAAAGCGTGCCAGAGTCAATGGCCTCTAAAATCGTCAAACTACATGTCTACGGATCCGGTTTTCTGATACAAACCCAACCGTATGTCCAAAGTTGGATTTCGACGGCCGTACACAAAATCGCCCGTTGAATGGAACCGTGGGGCCCACAAAACGGTAATTTTATCAACTGTCTCAGAATCGGACCAAACTTGGCATACAGGACCAGAAAAATGATACGGTCCTGTTGGCACAAGTTTTGTCTCGATCTGACAAACGTGCACGAAGTAATTGGAGAATTTGTAAAGTGCACGATACGGTGAATTTCGACGGATACGCATCAAATTCGTCGCGCACACGCGACCAATTTGAATTCCGTCAAAGCCCACACAGCCACAAAGCTGTTATACAGCTTTTGATGCCTTCGGTTCGCGACCACGTCGTCCGGATTGGCATGACGCACGTCGTGTGGACGAATTTTCTAGTTTTAAAAACAGATTTTTGGGAAACTTCGAAAGTTGATTTCTCGGCGAGTTGTCGATGAATTCAAATTCCGTAAGAAGAGATTCGAAGCCCTACATGTTTTCAAAAAGTGTCTTTAAATAGTTTTCTAAAATTCCTAACCGGTTGATCAGGAATTGCCTTCCAATTTCGGGTTTCAACTAGAAAACTGTTCTGATTTGGATCAGTTTTTCGTCAATGTTCGTGTCGCTTTATCGGGCAACCTAGGGTACCTAAATTCAAACTATTTGAAGGGATAGGGAGTCGTATAGGTTGTCTTCCTATCGAACCAATTGGTTCGAGAAACCATGACGAGATGAGAGCATGGGATACCTGCGAAGTTGACGTTGCGCCGTGTACTACTGCCGCTGCTCTGTCTCGTTTCAGTCGTTCGCAGCGCGCGCGGCCGGCTCAGGCGCTCGCGCGGCAACGGGATTGGTCGCCAGGGTCGGGAGGGTGGTGGTGGCGTCGAGGTTTGCTCGAGATTTAGGGTTCCTCGATTCTATGTTCACAAATATATATATCCACTCTCGTATGTTTACAGCACCGAACCCGGGACAGGGTCGGGCTTGGCCTTTGTGGGCTTTGCTATCCTGGCTTGGGGTGGCTGGGCCGGTGAGGCCTTGGGCTGGCCGGTGAAGCCTTGGGCTAGGCTGGAGTTGAGGGGATTTTTTTCTTTTTATTTCTCTTTTTTTTTCTTATTTTAAAATAATTCATATATATATATATATATATATATATATTTTTTAAAATAATTCATATATATAATTATACGTATATACATATATGTATATACATACTAATATATATATATTAATATATATGCACATACATACATTTATTTATATATATACAAATACATATATATATATATATATATATATATATATATATATATATATATATATATATATATATATATATATATATATATATATATATATATATATATACGATGTACATATATATATATATATATATATATATATATATATATATATATATATATATATATATACACACACACACACACATATATATACACACACACATACACATTAATATATATTTATATATACATACAATACATATGATACAATATAATATATTTATATACATACAAATATACATGTACATCGTATATATTCATATACACATATACATTATATTTATTAGACAATAAAATAATATAACTAATAAAATAATAATATTAAATAACAATCACAATAAACAATAATAATAATAATCATAATCGTAATAATAATGAAATTTAATAAACCAATAGTGGTATATATATCATTTGTACAGTCTACTAGTCCCGAAAATGTACAAGGACACTTTATATACAATTATCATGGAATATCACTAATATTGATATCCATAATATTTATTAATAAAATACTTATAAAATCTGCATTAGATCATTAAACTGAAATACGACAAAATCATACCAATCAATATATCAACATGAACGTTTTTGGACGGGTCGCATGACTATATGGGCTCGGCTCAGTTCGGGTCCGGTCCAGACTAGTTTGATACAACCGGTCTCCCGAAAACTCAATATTATAAATAATAAATAAATAATCTTCGATAAGGGTTACGTCATAACTTGGTCTGGTTTTTCTAGTTAGGACATCACTATGGCTCGGCCTTCTCTACCAGGGCTAATACACTAGTCAAAGCATGTCACTGCACTACCCGTGCCATAATCCCTAGTCACCTTATACTCCAAATCTCAACCATGGCTAAAATCATCTACCGTAATAATTAACAAAATAATTATTTATAAAATCATAATTCACTATTTTTATTAAATAAATAAAATAATAAAAATATTCCAAAAAATTTCGGGAAGGGGAGCTACAAGTGGTGAGGAGAGAGAGAGTATAGTAATGTGGGTTTGAAATAGAGAGGGGGTATGGGTTTGGCTGCTAGAAAATTAGAGAGAGAGAAAGTATAGTGAGGTGGCTTTGGGAGTTGTGTGAGGTGATTTGGTGGGGTGATGTTTGGTGTTTGGTGTTTTGTAGGGGTAATTGGTGTTGTGTGTTTGGGGTATGAATGAGGGGATGTCATGGTGTTTGGGTTGGGTCTAATTTAGTTGGGTTGGGTCACAAGTTGGTCTAAATGAGTCTTAGTGATTAAAATAACTTAAATTAGTCATTTATAATCATTGGTAAATAAATAGTACATGGGAACTCAATTGGATGGGACACAAATGGCATTAGTGTAGAAGACTCAATGTGGGCCATGTCCATACTTTGGGTTGAGAAGTTTGGGTCGAAATTGTGTCTCAGAATCAAGTTGGAAGTAAATGTGACTCCGTGGGATAAATCAAGATTGGGTCAAATGTCTGAAAAGTTGTACGATAAAAATAAAGCACAAGATGGTGTGTCTGAGTGGGACACGAAGGTCATGGATGAAGAGTGTCTCGAGTAGATCATGCATGACAAGTTGGTTTGGTGAAAATGACTAGCCTTGTGCTCCTAAATTAAAAATCACGGCAACGTGCATATAATGATCAAAAATAAAAGTAGAAATTTAATAATAACTAAAAATTATCAAATGGCCTAAATTAACCCAAAAGTTCTGTGATGCAAATAGAGCACAAGAAAATAAGTTTGAGTGGGACATGATATATCAACATGAAGATAAACTCGTCTAGATCAAAACTCATGAAGGGCGTTTCGAGAGAATGACTTCTCTTGCGCTCCAAAATTCAAAGTCACTAAAAGTATATTTAATGATCAAAATAATTATAAATAAAATATCTCATGAAAATAATTCCTTTAATAAAATTTAAAGTATTTCCTAAAATCCAGGGGGCGTACAGCTTCTCATAGATGGTATTGGTGTTATGGATTTAAGGGGCGGTGCTGGCCGGTGATGGCTATGGCGGAAGATGGTCGGACCAAAGATGTCGGGGATGATGATGCCGTGTGGTTTCCGCGGTGGTAACGGCATGGTGATAACGGTGGGTCGGTGATGGTTGTAGCAGAGTTGCCGCTGTTTGGAGGTGACGAAGGTGGTGATGGGCTCGGTGCTGAGGTCGAGTGTGCCCGGGTTGGTCCGGGGGCTGGAGGTGGTGATGGTATTGGTTGAACACAGGAAATCGGTCGTATCAGTTGGGTAGGGGCGTTGGCGGAAGCGGAGTTCGACGGTGGTGTCGATGATGGCGGGGTGGTGATGACAGTAATGGTGGTTGTGATGGTCGGATGAAGGGCGGTGTGGTGTCGTATGAAACACGGGATGGATGTGTCTGGGGTTGTCGGACACGGAGTAACGATGTATTTGTATAAAAAAAATTAGTGGATGGAAACGGGACACGGACACGATTCACAGGCTGATTTTGGTGGAATTTCTATGAAGAAGGAGCAATGTGGGTTCTCCTTATATAGGAGATGGAACCTCTAGTTGGATAAGAACTGGTAGTAATTTTAAACCCCCATTTGATGAATCCCATTTAATTTCAATCGATTTAAATTTATTTATAAATTCCAAATCAACCATAGATAAAACCTATTTTTAATTTCAATCGATTTAAATTTATTCATAACTAATTTAAACAAAGTTTTAAAATATGTTTTTTTTCCAAATGATAAAAAATGGTACTAATTAATTTTGAAAATGATAATAAATATTTATATATTTGAATTACCTTTTATAAATAAATAATGCAGTTACCACTAGTTTTCGTGATTTAAAATAGGCAATAATTTAAATTCATGCACCTTGCATGCAAATAGATTGTTTACGTAAACCAATAGTTTCCTAAATTGCTACTTATATTTGTACCATAAATAAAATATCTTTTTTATATTAAATAAATAATAATTTTTTTAAATCTCGACGTGACGGAATAAATCACGATAAAGTACTTATTTTCTATTCGAATAATTCCTTTATTAAAACATTCGTGTATAAAAGTATATATACCATATCGCAAACTCGTACGCTATGAAAAATAAACCGATACCAAATTTATAAATAAAAAAATCATGGTAAAAATTTAGAGGGTTTACATATAGTCTGGCATGTACAATTTCAGAAATTGATTCTGAAACTAAGTTTGTTCCATCGTGAATTTGTCTTCTTCTGCAAAATTTCTTTGACCCTTGGTCATGTATTTTAACTCTATTACCTAGGCCCTCCACGAATATTAGCCATATTAGGCCCTTGGATCACCACACATCCTATTTTGTAGTTTTAGACCAAAATATGAGATTTCTTGAGATTCTTATGACTTGGATTATCCTACGCATATGACTTTTGGATTTTTTTTCTGACCCATTCAGTTGGCCTTATTAGACCTTAGTCCTAGTGTAACTAAGTGATCAATTTTCTTACAGACCTTTATATGTATGTATTGAGTGGGAATGTTTAACCCAAGGTATTTTTATCTGATTTCCTATCTCATGACTGGATAACCCTTGTATAATTTTTTGTTGCTTTGCCCAACTATATTGGCTCTGTACTATCCTACACCAGGTTATCCTTTAGGGTATTGGCCTTGATTCATGTATTGTATTTACTCTCTTGATTATGTGCACGGATACCCCTTATTGCATGTCATTAATTATATCTTGGACTAAAAAATAAGAAATATGCTTGTTATTGATAATTCTAGAAACTGGTAAATTTATATTCATAGTAAATCTGGTTTGGTACCCCCATCGTCGGTATACACTAATACATTCGCCAAGGCTTGGGAGGCCAACTCGGATCTTCCTCTGTGTACTCGTACTCTGATATGAGATTTATGATTGATTTATTTAGAGTCCACGACCTGGAAATCACGATGCTAATTGTAGGATTAAATTGACTAGCTAAACCACCTAGAGCATTTGGGGAAGAAGGATCTCGAGTATATTATTATTGGCTAGCCCACAAGACATGATGACTACCATATAGGGAGTGTCATGAGATATATATATATATATATATATATATATATATATATATATATATATATATATATATATATATATATATTTTTTATATATATATATATATATATATATTGATGAAAATTGCGTTTCCTTGTTCCGGAATTCTGTCTCTTTGCTTTGTAAAATTCTTGGGTTTAGACATTACTTCGGTGATTCTTACTTCTTTCAAAATGGCAGCAACATACCTTTTGTTATTTATTTCTACGGAAAAGAAATATGAAGGATTGATTCCTTTGTAATACACTTTACATCGAAAAAGTTTTTCAAATTCCGACAAATTTGACTTTATTTTGAATTCAAACTTGTTCGAATTTGAACCTTTCAATTTATATATTGATATTGAGGATATACTTACAAAGTTAGTCTCACTTATACATTGTTTTATATATATATATATATATATATATATATATATATATATATATATATATATATATATATATATATATATCATGAAAACTCAACGGCTATGGCGCCGCATGGACGGTCGTGGACCGACACCATTCTACCACGGGTATAAATGATGGCCGACCACGCGGCCCGTCGTGCGGCGCCTTAAGGACGTCGAGAAGACGTCGCAAGGGCGTCGTGAGCATAGAACAGTTGGCTGGGCGGCATCGACTGTCATAGGTGTCATGAAGATGTCGGGGGCTCCTTCAGCATCGTGGGCGAAGCGAGGCGTTGAGTTGCCGATGTCGAAAGGCGTCAGCCATCCCGTGAGGCTCTGGAGCATGTGGAGTGCGCGAGGCGTGCATGTGGGACGATAATGAAAAAGCTAGTACGGACAAGATCCACACGAAGAGTCCAAAACGACATAAAGACCGGCTAAAAATCGTGTGCGGGGAGACACACGATTAAACTGAGCTCGCACGTGCTGAACAAAATTATATATTATATATATACACACAAAAGCTCTGATGCAACCGAACCTCTACTCCCTCCCTGACGTTCCCGGGGCGTCCATTCCCCTCATGACCGCTGCCCTTCCGACATGGTCTTCCCGCGCGTCTCCTACGGCGAGGCCGACTTTTGCGACGTTTGGCATCCCCTCTGCGGCGGTAGCCTGCTTCCCCATCCCATTTTGATCCTGTTCTCCGCCTCTACCCCCCTCCTGCTCCCCCTCTCGACTGTGGATCGTGCGTCCCCTTCTCTTCCTGCCACGTGGTACCTCTGTTCGACGGAACTTGTCAGTTCACCCCTGATGAAGCCCTGTGCACCTCGGGTGCTGTATCTGTGGTCCATTCTTCGATCCCCCTTCTCGCCCACATCATTATTTTCAAAATTTGTTTCCCCTGTCCCGGATGGTGCTCGGCCCTCCGAGCCTGCTATTGGCGCTGGTCCTACATCGCAGTTGGGCGCGACCTGCATTGTGCCATCCACTTTTGGTGCGAGTAGTGCGCGTCCCGCCCCCTCCACCCCCCTTTAGTTGGCACGGCCGCTCTTGGCCCTCCTGGCGCTCCTCTTCCTGTACGTGGCTTTTCCAGCACAGTCTTTCCATTTGCCACTTTGGCACTGGCGTCTTGTGTTCTTGCACGAGGCGGCTCTTTGGCGCCCTCTATCTGTGCCATCTGTCTCGAGCACCCTAGCCGCGCGCATGTTCCTTCTGCCATTTGTCTGGCTGACAGCCTCTCATCTTCACTCAGCCCATATATCGGAGGCCAGTCCTCCTATGTTGTGCGCCTTACGCCCTATGAGCCCCAGCTCTTAGATGCTCTAGGCTGCGTGCCACCCCCCTTCGGCATTTCTAGGCCCCAAGTTGCCAGAGCCCAGGAGCCCTCTTAAGGCGACCCCTTCCCCTTTGAGCGCTCCCTCGCGGCACAGCCGTTCATCACCGGTATCGCTGTTCAGCCTTCATCGGCTCAGCCCGAGGTCTCTTTGAACCCCTTGCAGCTTCTTATGCTGACAAGGTTAGGCCCGATAGGGCTGCCAAGAGAACCCCAATCATTTTAGATGTGGAGCTTTCAGAGATCGATTACCATCCCCAGACAGATGCTCAGGCTATCTTGATGCCTTTCTCCTCAGCTGATCTGGCATCCCTGTACGAGAGATTCTCCTCCACCTTCGTTCTTAAATTCTTCACTGGCTGTCCGAAGTTAGCCCGAGTCCAAGAAGCGATCGCCTCCTGAAACCTCACATCCGATTACAGGGTTGCTCCATTGGATCCTAAACACATTTTTTTGCACCTATCTTCAGCGAATGATTATAAGCCTGTTCAGACTAGGGGCACAGACAGGATCAACTCCCATGTCATGACTATAGCCAAATGGTCCCAGGATTTCAACACAAAGGAGTACCCTCCCACTGTATCCGCATGGGTCACCCTCCCTAACCCTCCTCTCATCTGTTTTATTCTGGCATCTTTGAAAAGGATCGTTAATTCCTTTGGAACCTACGTGGCTATAGCCGAGGAAACTAGAAACCTGACTAAAGCTAACTATGCCAAAGTCTGCATGGAGCTAGACATTTTGAAGGAGCTCCCCAAATCTATACAAATATCACTTGGCAATAAGACACACACTCAACATATTATTATGACAATAATATTATCTACTGCAACCACTCCATATGAGAGGGCATCTTACCGAGCACTGTTTCAGAGCACATCCAGAACTGAAAAAGAAAGTCGCCCAAAAGGCGGTTCCTAAGCTCCTACCTAGGCATGAGCAGAGACCTCCGCTCCTTCCTCTACCTAACTCCCATATTCGGTTTGAAGCAAGTGCGGAGCACCCTCACGGTCAAAAACAACTCCCAAAAAATGCACCTGTGGGACGTGACACAATCTTCACCAAAATCATATCCCTAAATCTCACCAACAAATTTGACATCCTGGCCACGGAAACCTCCGACGACATCCAAGAAACTAATCACCCAGAAGACATTCAGACGGATACCGTTGATGATAAGGGCATAGAGCTCGAATCGAAGGATAACACCCCCTCAGACGCGACACCACAGACTCCGGAGACCCCGTCAGATACGACCACTCATAGCATGGGAGCTGAGGACTTCTACCAAGGTGTCAACATTGAGAGAGAGGATACCTCTCAGCCGGAGGAAGAGAGATTCGCGACAGAGACCACAAAACATTCACACATGGACACACAAATCAACCCTAACAAAGAGTCTGCCATTCACGCGGGACAGTTGGCTAACATAGGTTCTAAACCAGTGGTCAGGATGAAGCAAGCGTTAGATGCCGGATTTGCGGATAGGGATAACTACTTCGGAGCCTTGGCCGAATTAGAGGAAGAAGTTTATCTACATCCTGCTATCGACCCAGCCGGTACCACATTAGACAGTCGTTCCAAGGAGCCAGGAAAGGCAGCAGCCACCAACAAAAAATCAAGTAAAAGAAGCTCCTAAGAAGGAACGGCCATGATCACCAGATCTTTCGTGAAACTCACTAACTCCCCCTCCCCAATCATCTCGATGATTAACATCCTTTTGTGGAACGTTCGAGGCATCGCTAACAAACCAACCTTGAGAAGATTAAAATGTCTCAAGAGACTCCACAAAATAAATATCATTATGATTATAGAGCCCAATATCCCCCCCCCCAAGAAACTCAAATCCATCCAGTTGCAGTTAGGATTCTCCTCCGCCATCGCCGGCTGTCACAAGATCTGGATTCTCCATGCCAGAGGCATGAAGCTCGAGATCCTCCATGATTCAAGACAGACGCTCTCGTGTTGGTTGGATCATCCTGTGTTTCAGTCTCAATCCCTCCTGATTGCAGTACATGGTAGTTGTGAGATTGTCGAACGCAAACAGCTATAGAGCTCATTGATTGACACACATCTCCAACACCCCCTAGCTATGTGTCGGAGACTTCAATGCTGTCACCTGCAGAGAGGAGAAGACGAGAGGTCGCCCTCCTCCTACGTCAGCTATGTTCGACTTTATCAACTTTATTTTCAACACCCACATGTCCCCGCTTTAGTTCTTTGGCAACGAATTCACTTGGTGCAACATACAGGAAGGAGCCCAGCGGCAATACTCCCGCCTCGATCGTGCTCTCATAAACTTGCAGTGGTCTGACTGTGCTATCAACTCTAGACTCTCGTATCTCAACGCCACTGAATCAGGTCACTCCCCGCTCCTCATCGAGATCAGTAGAAAGACTATCCAGCCTAAGAAGAATTTCTAATTTTTTGATATGTGGTGTCACCATCCACAGTTCAAGGATATTGTGTTGGCGGCCTGGGGGGCCCCGTCGACCCTGACCCTCTTGTTCGAGTGGCCGCCAAACTTAAAGCTACTAGTAAAGCCCTCACCACTTGGTGTAGGGCAGCCTACGACGACATATTTTAGGATGTTCGCATCCCCGAGGTCGATGTTGCTCGCGCTGAGATCCTGTACGCTCGCGGTGGCTCCCCGTCGGCCCGTGCATCACTCAACCTCACCAGAGCGCTGTTGAAGTTCCGTCAAAAAATCGAGGAGGAATTTTGGAAACAGAACGCCAAGCTGACTTGGGACATTGAGGGAGATAAGAACACGAGTTACTTTCACTCTTACGTCAAGGGCCACAGACAATAACTCAATCTCCACCAGATTACAGATGAGAGCGGTCGCACCTTCAACGACCATCGTAACATTCAGTTAGCTGTAGTAGATTTCTACACCAAGCTATTCACCAAAGATGTCATTATCAAAGACGAGGCCTTCCTTGTGGTGATCCCCCGCTTAGTTGATGACAGAGACAACAACCAATTGCGGACTCAACCTACTGAGTGTGAAGTCAAAGATGTAGTATGGGCGCTGAACGAGCATAGTACCCCCGACCCGGATGAATTTACTGGCGCCTTCTTCAGATCCTGCTGGGACATTGTCAAGATAGACATCACTGAGGCGGTGATCACCTTCTTCTAAGGAGCCAGATATCCCAAAGCGATATCTAGCGCCAACCTGATCCTCATCCCTAAGAAGGATAATCTGGAGACGTTTAAAGATTTTCACCCCTAAGTATGTGCACCTTCACCAACAAGATTATTTCTAAGATTATACCTAATCGCATGTTAGGACTTCTCCCCAAGATCATCTTCGAAGAGCAAAGTAGATTTGTTCATGGACGCAACATCCTTGATAATATCCTGCTGGCTAAAGAGATGATCAGCTGCATGAAATTCCCGTCCAGGGGAGAGAATATTGCCATTAAGCTGGACATGAAAAAGGCCTACGACAGACTTGATTGGCAATTCATGATATGGGTGTTCATGACCTTCGAGTTCTCGGAGACTTGGATTGACATCATCTGGAGGTCTATCAGTAATGTGTGGTTTTCCACGATCATCAACGGCAAAGCTGATAAATTTTTTAAATCTAATCGCGGGGTTAGACAAGGAGATCCTCTATCATCAACCATATTTATCATTGCCGCTGAAGCACTAAGCAGAAATCTGAATAAAATGGTGGGCTCCCCTCGCTTCCAATACTACCATACTACTAGCGGCTGGCTGAGCATTATCCACCTGGCTTACGCTGATGACATCCTTATCTTCTCATCCGGTGATGCGGGGTCCGTTGAGGTGGTTATCAACACACTGCAGAGATACTCCAGATGCTCCGGTCAGCGCATCAACCCCTCTAAAAGTGTTATTTATGTCCACCATACTGCTGACAGAGATCACACTACCATGCACACCAATACCACCTCCTCGCTGTGGAGTACCCTCCATTCACCTACATAGGGTGCTCGTTGGTGTGCGATGGATCTAATGCAGGAGTCTTTGAAGGGTTGGTGGCAAAAATCAGAAAAAGAATTGAGGGCTGGCACAACGCGATTCTATTGCCTGGAGGTATGATTACTTTTATTCGGCATGTGCTCTCCTCCAATCTGGTCTACACTCTTGTCGCTTACTCTCCTTCGAAAAAGGTCATCTCCAACATCAAAAATCTTTTCGCCAACTTCTTCTGGGGTCACTGCGACGGCCAGGAAAAGTGCCATTAGGCCAGCTGGGACACCATGACTAGACCCACGGATGAGGGTGGCCTTAGATTCTGTAGGTTGGCCCACATTATCGACGCTTGCTCGATGAAGATGTGGTGGAAACTTCGTGAGAACAGTTCCCTGTGGGCTCGTTTTATGAAGGCCATATACTTTAAATACTCACACCCGTCCACCGCCTCCTTCAATAGTAGATCCTCTGCTTCTTGGTGACGCATCCTGAATGGCATGCAGCTTGCCAAGCCATTGATTCGCCTCAAGCTGGGATCGGATGAATCGTCTATATTTTTTGAAAGGTGTACAGGGGATGCCCTTCTTTACCCAAAATTGGGTGCCCCTAACTCTGCCGTCATCGGAGAGTTAGGGAACAGCGAGGGGCAGTGGAATTAGGAGCGGTTCACAGATTGGATTGGAGAGGAGGCTGTAGCAGACATTGTTGCCTCTAGATTGGAGATCGACACTGATCAAGACACTCTGCAGTGGTCCCTGAGGACTAACGGCTCCTTCACTCTGGCTACCGTGCATCGAGCGATCTGCGATATTGGAGCTCCATCCCACATCATCGGGGTGTTTTGGCAGCCTTGCATCCCCAAGAAATGGTCCTTTCAGATCTGGAGAGCACTCCGCAGAAAACTCCCCACTGATGATGTTCTCGCCATAATTGGCTACAGCTTACCCTCCGTGTGCCATTCTTGTTTGAAAAGATACGTCAAAACTGCCGAGCACATCCTTTATTCTGGAGACCTGGCTATGGAAGTGTGGATCAGGTTCGCTAACCTTTGCCTTCCGGAGCAGGACATTGGGGGCTTCAACGATCTCTTTGCCGCCTGGGGCAAAGCATCCCACGGCCACCAGATCATTGTAGCCACCATCACGTGGGTTATTTGGAAGAATCGAAACAAATTCAGATATGAGGGGAGCCAGTTCAACACCAACCAACTGACCCACAAGGTCCACAGATAGATCCACAAGGCTAGCAGACACTACAAGCACGTTCGAAAGGGATTCTGGCTTACCCTGTACAGATGACCTCCTTGTTTTATCCGAGGCCTTTTACCTCTGAGCAGGGGATAGCACCCTGGCTCCTTCTCTTTTTTCTGTCCTTCCTTTGATTTGGGCATACTTGTAAAGGCTACGACATTTTGTGCCTCTGACATGAATATATGATTCTGTGGTTGACCTATATATATATATATATATATATATATATATATATAAGATGGTATATTCCTGAGGGGGTCTCATCTTCCTGCGGGGGTTCTCCCTCCCGACGTAGCTCCCTCTGCCGTCCGGCGGGTGGCGCCTCTCCCCCCCTCGTCTGTATGTCTGCTCCCCTCCCCCGGGTCCTCTCTTGGGGGGGTCCGTGGCCCCCTAACCTTCTTGCGGTTATGGGTCCACCGCTAGAACCCCCTCCAGCCGCCCCTCCGCCTTCTCTTCCGATGCCCTGTCGTCCCCTCCTCAGCTTCCTTCCTCCGCCAGTCGTCTTTCCGTCTTCCCTCGCCGCGGTTAGTCTATCGTCCGGTCCGTACCCTCTTGATCACACACCCCCTCCCCCTCCTTCTTCTATCGGTCCGGCTGCGGCCGGCTCCGCCCATAGCTCCTAAGCCATCCCTGACCCAGATCTGACCTGCCCGTACTGGGTCTTCTCGCCCACGTGTCCTCGTCGGCTCACATCCTTAGTTGGGATGCGGGCGTTATTCCCGAGACCCCCTTGGGAGCGATGTAGCCTGCTACCTCGATTTCTTCGTCTGTGTCTAGGCAGTACAGGATTCAAAATTTGAAGCCGTCCTACTCCTCGATTCTGGCTCTGTCTTTTGGCGGTCCCAGCTCTAAGCCATCGGGTGGATCGTTCGCTGTTGGTGCCTGTCCCCTAGTTATGGAGCCCACTTTGTGTGGCACGCAACTATTTCATTTGGGCGCTCTCCCTTCAGTGGTGGGGTCAGAACCGTTGGGCGCACTAGCTTCTAGTGGCTGGCTATTGTGCCACCCAAATCTCTCAGCCGCTTGGCGCTCGAGCAAGTGATAGCGCCACTGTTCCCTCCGCGCTTGTAGATTTTGTGCAGCCTGGAGCTGAGGTTGCTGCGTCGCTTGGCGCACACCCTCCCGTGACCACCTATGTCTTTCTCCTAGATGGCGCTGAGGCCTTTGGGCCAGATGTCGCAGGGGATACATGCGCGCTCCCTCGCGGTGCACAGTATGTAGCGTTGCTTGGCGCACAATCTGTAGCGTTGCTTGATGCACAATCCATAGCGTCGCTTGGCGCACATCCTCCAGTTCCTCTTTAAGGGGCGCCTACTACGGCATGTCTAGTCGCAGTCCGAACTTCGGGTGCCACTAATCTAGTTTTTGTCGCCCAGTTATGGTATGCTCAAGTGACGCCAGCGCCCACTGCATGCATGATTGAGAGTAGCCTGTGCGCGGTGGCCCTGCATCATCTCACGCACGCACAATCTACTGCTTCGCCAGCTCGGACCCTCTTGGCCCAGGCTGCGCCAACGCCTTCGGTCTTCGGTGTAGACCTGTGCGCCAGTGTGGGTGCCCCTTTGCGCCCAGCTATCCGCTACTTGCGCTCTCTACCCCTGATCCAGGAAGTGCGACACAACATCTGAGCCACCCTGCAGGCGCCCAACTCCACTTATTTTTGGGCACCCAACTCCAGGTGTGCGCCAGCGTTGGCGGCCCTTAGTGCAGCCCATTGCGGAAGACTGCTTCTGCTTCTGCTGCTGAGGATACGTCGGTGTCGAGGGCTGAACCGACGAAACTGTGGTCGCCCTCGTAGGAGCTCCAATGGTCAAAGTCCTAGCTGTCGAGACTGGTGCTGTTGACTGGGACATCTGTCCATGAGACCTCTTCCATCGTCCGCTTCTATCTACAATCCCCTGCAAAGTATATTCATGCCTCTTCGCTACTCGCAAGATGGCATCAAACGTCTGGTGCTCAAACTACTCCAATGATATAATGATCTCAAGGTGGAGTCCCTGCTGGAATTGCTATGCTCGGTCCAATTTGGTTGCCACCAAGGTAGGAGCAAACCGACTAAGTCTAGAAAACTCAGCTGTATATCCATCGACCGTCTTTCCATCTGTTTAAGATTAGTGAATCTCGTCTGTAGATCATACCGAGCTACCGCATCAAAGTACTTCGTTTGAAACTTGTTGCTGAATACCGCCAACAAAATAGGCATCGCCAATCCAACTGCTAGCATCGCCCACCAGCTGCGGGCTAAGTCTAATAACTGTAGGCGCACAACGGCCACCTTCTCTTCCTCAGGAATCCTAGCTGCCTCTAGGATAACTTCTATGTCCTGAAGCCAAGCATCGGCAGCAACAGCATCTTCACTGCCATCAAAGAAGGAAGGGTTCAAGCGCTTGAAGCTGTTGGCCGCGTTGTTCCTTTGGTAACCAACTCTGCCCATGGCATCTTGTACTGTCTGGTGCAGGGCATCTCCCCGACGATCTTGTGATACAAGCAATTCCCTGATGAGTTCTACCAGGGTTCCATTGTCAGGCTCTGCAGGCTGGACTGGCTGAACCGGGGGCTCTGGGTTCCCAGAATATATGACTCGAAAAGCTGCTCCAGAGTACTGGGCTAGGTCCCCAGGTTGTTGCTGGTTCACTGGAGGTGCTCCACCTTGCTGATCGGCAGGACCAGGAGCAATGCCACTGAAGAAATAACATGGGAAATAATAAGAAAGGACCAAGATAGTCGAGGATATAAGCATGTGATCAGGTCAAGATTTTAGGAAGATTAAAAGATATGAGTAGAGATCAAAGGAGAATGATGATTGAGACATCTATTCAGTAAAACCCCACACATCTTGATTTACAAGACCTGCATGGGCCCCCACTTAAACCGTATCACGCCCCAGATCCTAAATACTGGAGAGCGGGGGACAGACATAGCCAGCTACGTATATTGAAGTGAATCCTACCTCGCAAAACGGTCACGACTGTCTAGATGTATGAGGGTTTAAATGCAAGCTATTAGTTGTAGAAGCATAAAAAATATCAGAATGATGATCTATGCGGCTCAGAACAGGAGAACCCCATGCGGCTCATACAGGAGCAGTTCTATGCGGTTCAGAGAGACTCTTAGTCTCATGCGGCTCGGGACAGGAGAGTCCATGCGGCTTACATAGGGACAGTCCTATGCGGTTCAAAGAGTCCCCCAGCCGTATGCGGTTCAGAAGTACATGCGGCTCACATTCGACCAACAGAGATATACGGCTCGATCAACGCCATGTGTCCCCATGAGACCCCTTCACACAGCTGGCCATCGAGTAATGGCCCTATTTAATGCTCTGCCATGATTTGACAGCTGACGGCTCTGACATAAAGTGTCATAATGGCCTTGTCATAATGACAGACTCTTTGGAAACAGGAGAAAATCTCCGACACGATCCAAGATTGCCACGTGGCTACTCCCATGTGGCTCACTGGAAGAACAACTTTATGCGGCTGGCGAGAATCGTCTTCCTGCGGCTCACCAAGAAGCCATCCCATGCGGCTCGCGAGTACTATACTTATGCGGCTCACCGAGAAACCATTCCATGCGGCTCGCAAATACTATACCTATGCGGCTCACTGAGACGCTGTCTCATACGGTTCATGAATATCATGCGGTTCTGACAGGATCCACCATTAAGACACGTGGCAGAGATTCAATGGCCCCCACGACTTGACAGCTGGTAGCAAGGATGATTATGAGATGCAAATCTATCAGAGATTTACCAGATCCCAATGACCATATTTAACGTTATCCTCATAATTAATGAGATCAGGTCATATCATTCATGATCAAGCCAATGGGACACGTGTGTTTTCTATAAATAAATTCACTTTATTTATTGTGTATCTGGGAAAATTACAACTGTAGGAATTCGATCTAGAAGACGATCGCTTTATCCCTTGGACTATGCAAAGAAGAAAAGCTCTCAAAATTTTGACAGTAAGTTAGATAACTATGTATCTGTGTAATGAATAAGAAAAAGAACTCTATTTATAGAGTCAAAAATAACTGAAAGGATAACTGTCTTCACAACCTGTGCCTAGTTGAAAATCACGCAGGATCTAACATACGCAAGGTTGTAAGCAGTTACTGGACGTGGCCTGTAACTGTTGGACACATGGCAATCATGCATGAGTCGTGTG
The DNA here is from genome assembly GCA_029216955.1 of Iris pallida. NCBI lineage: Eukaryota > Viridiplantae > Streptophyta > Magnoliopsida > Asparagales > Iridaceae > Iris > Iris pallida. The sequence goes on along the minus strand of JANAVB010028000.1, from coordinate 10,374,562 downwards.
CAAGTTACAGGACACGCAGGCGAGAGATCAGTGGCATGGCTGCCACGTACTCCAATTTGATGAAATCCACGCAGACTTGTTGAAGACGAAATCCACGCAGACTTGGGTCAGAAAGCTTCAAAATCTATGCAAACTTGGGGCAAGAAGCTTCGAAATCCACGCAGACTTGGGGCAAAAAGCTTCACAATCCACGCAGATTTGGGTCAGAAAGCTTCAAAATCCACACAAACTTGGGGCAAGAAGCTTCAGAATCCACGCAGGCTTGGGGCAAAAAGCTTCAAAATCCACGCAGACTTGGGGCAGAAAGCTTCAAAATCCATGCAGATGTGGAGCATAAAACTTCAGAATCCACGCAAACTTGTGGTAAAAAGCTCAAAATACACGCAGACTTGAGGAAGGAATATATAAGTTCAAAATACACGCAGACTTGAGCCAGAAGGCTCAAAATATATGCAAGATTGATGCAGAACTGCCAGCTGTCTTGATTCGACGTGCCTCGACTGACACAAAATCTCTGACAGTGATTGCTTTGTCAGTCGCATTAAATGACAAGAAGCTCTTTTGGTACGCCAACTTGGTGAAGGCTGAGTCTTGCTGAAGAAGATTTCAAAAATCACGCAATAGTCGGCTGTGATCTCTCGAGTTCCGTGCATACGTGGCATACGAGAAGACATTCTTCGACTATCGTTCTGTCAGTCATAATGACACTCTGACAAAATGATGAGCTGTCTCCCAGCGTAATTTTTTAATATTGTTCTGATCAACTCAGCGTGACTTTCGGACCCAGTTCCGATCAACTTAGCGTGACTTTCATTTTTAAGGCCTACAAAACCCCCTTCAAAGTTTTCAAAAAATGATAAATTATTTCAAAATACTTTGAAATCGAGATGTTAAAATGAATTTAGTCACGCTGAGATGACTTTAAAGAGATATTTACTCCTAAATGCTTTGCAAATGAATTTATTAAATATCATGACGACTCTTTATTTTTCGAGACTGATTGCATCCAATTTATGGTGGAATATGAACCACCAGCATGCTTCTTTATATAAACAGGGAGAAGATTTGACTTTAATGTTCATCTTACGTCAACATGACTCCGAAGGAAGAAGCCGAAGAAGAAGCAAGAAGATTGGGCTTCTGTGCACATGGCGACCCTACTCTCGGGGGTAAGGAACCGGAGCCTTTAGTTTTCGAGTTCAAAGATGACCCTACTCAACTAGCCAAGAACTTCCTGAGCCACTTTGGTCTGGACGGCTCGTCTTCTTCTAATGGACGCAGCCTCGCAGAGCAGCGTGAAACGTTCAATGTTCTGTTACATCGTATGGGAGTCACTAGCGTAGAGGAATTGGGCGTCAAGCTCAGTCGCTTCGAAAAATAGAGCGTGTCTTTTCATGCTTCTGTTTTCTATAAAAAATGTTGTTGCACTTCTTTTCCTATGTAAGGTCATCAGTGCTTCAATGTAGTACAACTTTATGCTGAGAACTAGTTTTACTTCGAGCAGCGTGCATTAATGAAAAGCATTAAGTGGCACTCTTTGAATGTTTCAAATATTGTGATATTTTCTAAAGTACACGTGACACTCATTCCGTAGTTATGAGCGCTTTTTACTCGGATCTTTCCAAGAATAGGCTTGCACTTCGACCCTATTTAAACAGATAGCTGAGTTTCACGCATACTCATTCCTCCATTCTTCTTCTTCTGAGAATGACCTTTTTGCAAGATTCCATTCTCAACAGGAAAGCAATGCTTTCTGATGTTGCATTTTTGTGCACTATGTCATCAGACATTGGTTTGCCAATCTTTAGCGCCAAATCGTTTGATCTTGATGGTGAGTCCAACATAGTATGCGTACCACTTTTCACTGTTGAAAATAGGCTTTTGTTTCTGACTGAACAGGGTACGCCTGTCTTTGTTTGGCCAGTACACGCCTAATAATGGCATTTCTGTTGATTAATTTCTTTTTCTTTGCTGTTTTCTGCAGGAGTTCGACTGAAAATTTTCTTCAGAACTGGCATTGGTGATTTGGATGCTGTGGAGAATATTCTTCTGACACCTGCATCAGGGAGCTCATACGCTTTTGACGCGTAAATCAGACAACTCAGAACTCTTCGTGGGATAGAAGGGTCTTCCTCCAACGGTAGGAAGAGCCTTTATACACGGAGAGTTGGACGGTGGAGTCAACTCTACCCCGAGAAATCGGGTAGTAGAGTTCCTTTCTCGGCAGAACTAGGAATTGTATCCCAATATTGGATACATTCCTATCTCCTTTGAGAGGTTGCTCCCAATCCACCAGTTGTATTGGCAGCAACACGCCTTCGGGCTGCCATACTCTAGGGTTCTCCTCTTTTCTGAGAGAGAAGACCAGAATTTGATTCCTGCTGTCCTGGTCGTCACCGGGACTCAGACAGTCAGGAACTGCCACCAACAACGAACCCATCCAAGAAGATCCAAAGAAGAAATAGATCTCTATTAGGTTTTTGTTGGTGTATAGAATGAAAATCCAAGAATGTAAAAGATTTCCATTATGATTTGTAAGAAAGTCTAAGAAAATGTAATAGACTTTTTATGATGAAATGAGAGTGGAAATGATAATTCTTCTATGCTCAATGATTTATATTTATTTGCATGAATTGTGGACATGATAGATAATAAAATCTTCTTTTCTGATTTAGAGTACATAATATTATCAGAGGTAATATGGACATGATAATATGTAGAAACTCAAAAGAAAATAGATTGATTTCTATGCAGAGGTCAAAAATGACAAATGAGTAGGTAGATTCGGAATTGATCCAGAGGTTATGAAAACGTGATAGATAATGACTTTCCATTGATAGAAGATTATGAACGGACGAACCATCGGATAAATGTAATAAATGAACGAATGAACAGTCAAGCATTAATGAACGGACAAATAGTCTGATGAATGTGAGAAATGAACGGATGAACCGTCAAGCATTAATGAACGTGTGAATCGTCGGATGAATGTGACGCTTCATTATTTGAGGAGCTTCTGCCTATAAATATAGCAGAAATCTGACAAGAACGAACACTTCTACTCTCAAACATAAAAATGTCGTCTGAAGAAGCATCCAAGAAAGCTGGAATCACCCTGAAGGTTCAGAAAGGCACTGAAGAACGCCCTGCTGATCCAGTTCAATCGAAGAAGGCGAAAGCAGGCGAAGGTTCGTCTGCACCCAAGCCACCAAGGGACATTCTGGGCTTCCTGCTCGAACCAGGAAGGACTGAAGAAGAAGAAGCCATGAGGATAGCCGCTTGCAAATTCCTTGTGGGTTCTAGCAAGGAGGTTCTCGGCTCTTTTGCTGACCGCGTTTTCGAGAAGGACGGCAGTGGCCCGCGTCCAAATATAAAGAAGGATGATAGTGATCTTCCTTAATATCATGTACTATCATTCATGATTAAAATAAAATAAAAATTTTATTTCTAAACATGAACTTGTCTGATGATTTACAAGCATTTACATAATACTTTTTAAGGAATTTGCCATTAATAGGCATCATAACTTTTCGACCATCCAGTTCTGAGAGTTGATAGGCTCCATTTGAGAAAACTCTGCTTACGACATAGGGACCTTCCCACTTTGCGTCAAATTTGCCCTTGCTCATATGAGTCATAGTCATAGGACGTCTGACTGTTAGAACAAGTTCTCCTTTTTGATACGCTCGAACTCTGACTTTCTTATTAAAAGCTCTTGAGATTCTAGCTTGATAGAATTCAATATTCTGTTGAGCAGATAATCGCTTTTTATCCAGAGCTTCTAATTCCTGAAGTCGAAGACGATCATTATTCTCGACAGTGAGTTCATTAGCGATTGCTATCCTTAAAGAAGGAATTTGAATCTCTAATGGAAGAACAGCTTCGCAACCATACACCAGAGAGAAGGGTGTACATTTAGTAGCATTACGAACTGTAGTGCGATAAGCCCATAAACATTCACCGAGCTTCTCACTCTAATTATGTTTGTTAGTAGAGACAAACTTCTTTAGGAGTTTGATGATGGTCTTGTTAAAAGCTTCTGCTAATCCGTTAGCTGCCGGATTATATGCGGTAGAAGCCATATTATTGATCCGATGATCGTCACAGAATCGAGTAAATTTTTGACTGACGAACTGTGGTCCGTTATCATGAATAATGCATCGAGGAACACCAAATCTGTAGATGACATGATGTTTGATAAAGCTGATAACATTGGAAGTCTTGACTTCAGATAAAGGAATGGCTTCGGCCCATTTAGAGAAATAATCGATTATTGCGAGAATAAACCGATGACCTTTTGATGAAGGCGGATTGATCGGACCAATAATATCCATGCCCCAAGCTTCGAAGGGCCATGATGCTGCCGTCGGATGTAAAAATTCCGAGGGTTGATGAATAAAATCCATATGGATTTGACAAGCTTTACACTTCTTTGCATATTCGATGGCATCTGATACCATAGTGGGCCAATAATAACCCATACGTCGAATACGGTCCTGAAGTTTTGGGCCAGGCTGATGTGCTCCACAAATTCCATCATGTGCTTCGCGAATAATCTACTGAGCCTCATCACCGGCAACACATCGAAGAAGTAGACCGTCATAAGCTCGACGATATAAGGTTTTTGTAGTATGATTGTAATAGAATCTGAGTGATCGTCGTCTGATAGATGCTGCCTCACTCGGATCATCCGAAAGAATATCATACAATACGAAGTCTAAGAAAGGAAGTCTCCAATCTTTATCCGTATTCTGAGTCTCAGTTGAATTACTGAAGATGAATTCCATGCTAGAATCAGATGAAGATGATAAAGATTTACGACTAAATCCAAATTCTCTTGTTGTGTTGACGTCATGAGATGTTGATTCTTCAATGTCAATTGGAAGTCCTAGGGTCAGGTTATTTTCCTGATGAAATAATTCTCGATTGCGAACAACAATCATTTGTTGCCGTCTAATCGGAATAGCCAACACCGCTGCAAGATTAGCTAGAGCATCAGCTTCTGTGTTACATGCTCGCCTAACATGTTCAATGAAGAATTCTTCAAACGAAGAAGCTATAGATATAGCTGATCTATAATAAGGAACCAGATCTTGATGGCGAACTTTATAAGTACCTCTTATCTGATTGACAATGAGTTTAGAGTCTCCGTACGCCTCCAAATATTGAATATTCAGATGTTTAGCGAGTTGAAGACCAATGAGTAATGCATTGTACTCAGCTATATTGTTTGAACATGGTTGATCAAGAGAATAAGCTCGTTGGATAGCAAGACTTTCTGGGATACAAGAACAATTCCAACTCCAGCGACGATGTCTCCATTAGGACCAATTCTTGAAGCTCCATCAAAGAATAGACGCCAAGTAGGATCTTCTTCAGCAATTTGGTTTGAATCTAGAACTTCATCTGGGATTTCATCATAGAGTTTTAAATCTTCTGAAATTGAATGAGCAGCCAGAAAATCGGCTAAAGCTTGTCCTTTGACTGACTTCTGAGGAATATAGTGCATATCATACTGAGCAAGTAAGATTCCCCAGTTAGCCAATCGAGAATTCAAAATACTAGGTTTCTTCATCATGACCCGTATAGGATTGATCTTAGAGATGACATGAATAGCCTGCCCAATGATATAATGACGTGTCTTTTGGACAGCGAACATCAAGGCTAGACATTCTTTTTCAACCGGTGAATATCGAGGTTCAGCTCCAGTCATAGTACGACTGAGATAGTAAATGGCTTGTTCATGACCATTTTTATTCTTTTGAGCAAGCAATGCACCCAATGAATGACTCATTGCTCGGGTATATAGGAGAAATGGAATTCCTGAGACGGGAGGTACCAATACTGGAGGGCTCATCAGATATTGTTTTATATCATCGAATGCTTTCTGACATTCATCATTCCAGACGAAAGAAACACCTTTCTTCATGAGTTTATTGAATGGTCTGCAGCGTCCTGAAAGATTAGAGATGAATCTCCTGATATAAGCGATCCTTCCTTGAAATCCTCGTAGCTCTTTTAAGGTGCGTGGAGGACGCATCTCTTGGATGGCTTTGATCTTCTCGGGATCCACGTATATACCTTTAGCGGTAATGACGAAGCCGAGAAATTTGCCACTAGAGATGCCTAAGAAGGACTTAGTAGGGTTCATCTTTAATTGATACTTACGCATTAGATCAAATATAGTCTTCAAATCTTGGATATGATCCTCTTTTTGTCGACTTTTGACTGCAATATCATCAACGTAGCATTCGACTATTTTCTGCAAATGTTCACAGAATATAATGCTCATGGCTCGTTGATAAGTTGCTCCTGCATTCTTGAGACTGAATGGCATAACTGTATAACAGTATGTACCAATTGGCGTTCTGAAAGAAGTATGCTTCTCGTCATCTGGAAACATTTTAATCTGATTGTACCCAGAATACCCGTCTATGAATGACATCTGTTCAAATCCACAGGTATTATCGATCATGACATCAGTGATTGGTAGAGGGAATTCGTCTTTGGGACATGCCGCATTGAGATCACGGAAGTCTATGCAAACTCTGATCTTGCCAGTCTTTTTAAGAATAGGAACTATGTTAGCCACCCAATCGGGATGTTGTTCCTCTCTAATGAACCCAGAGGCCATGAGTTTATTGACTTCAGCTTCAATTGCATCCATAATGTCTGGACGAAATCGTCGCTGTTGTTGTTTGACCGGTTTAGCATTCGATAAGATATTGAGTTTATGAGTTGCGATTTGTGGATCAAGCCCTGGCATATCTTCATAACTCCAAGCGAAGACGTCGATGTAGTCACGAATAAGTTTGATCATGTCTTGCTTATCAGTTTCTGAAAGACTTTTACTGATGAATATTGGCTTAGGGGATCCCTCTTCACCAACATCTATTTGAACAAGTTTGTCTTCAGTCGGAGGTTCTTTTTGCTCGAATCGGAACTCCCATTGATTATCTAACCTTTGGGCCCATTGTTCTGATTCAGGTGAGATTTCAAACTCATCTTCGTCTTCATCACTTTCTTCAGAGTGGTCAATGGAAACCATGTTGGAAGACAGAATGTTGCAATAGAAATCACCGATACTCGTATCGGAATCCCAAGAGGTAGTACTAGAAGAATCAGACCTCTTATCTTCGTCAGATTTAGGATCTTCATGAATAATATTGATAAAAGGAATAGGAGCAGTATAGCCCAATCCGCATTTCGTTCTCCCATATTTCAGAGGAGGAATACGAACAGGCATTTTTCTTCCTTTTCCACTATTGAGGCCAGTCCTGAAGTCATAGCCCATATTTTTAATAATGTCTTTAGATTGCTGACTATAACGACGTAATTGTAATCTTCCAGTATCATCGTTTTTGTCCTCGTCTTCTGGGTTAGAAGGATTCTGGGGCCCTTTATAAAAGAATATTGGAATATCTCCTGGCTTTCTGCTGGGAACTAGAAAGTATGAAGATTGTACTGATTCTAAGGATACATCTGTATGAACAGTCTGTACAACTCCTATGGTTATTGTGCTCAAGTCATCTAACAAATGTAAATAACTATGAACATAATTACACACGTTAACATACTGTAAAGATGGAGACTTTTTATTAAATTCAAAAGCAGCAAGATCTTAGCCAAATCAATGACTAAAGGGGAAGAAGAAGAACGAGAAGGAATTTTGTTTCGACTAAGATCGATAACAAATGGCTCAGAAGAGGTGAGCTCCCTTGAAGCTTGAGATGGAAGAGTAATCCGCCCTCCAACTGGAATTAGCAGAGTATCCTATTTCACATGTGAAGATACAGGAACTGTAGTACGCCCACTGACAGGAATGATCAATGTATCTTGAGTAGACGACTGAGGCAATGGAGAAATCCGTCCACTTACTGGAATGATGAAAGGACCTTCTCCAGAGGGTTTGGGAGATTGTTGCTGAGTAGTTCGACCTTTAACAGGGATTATTAAAGTCTCACTTTGTGAATCCTCTTTCTCCATAGCTTGTATCACCCTTGTATACTCTTCTTTATACATCCGGGAATCATTGAAATAGGCTTCAACCCCATAGAAAGGGTTTATATCAGCAACTTCTTTTTGGACTCTTCCATTGCTGTCAATGTATTTAAAACACTGATGAAGAGTAGAAGGCACCACATTATTTTCATGAAGAAAGGGCCTTCCCAGAAGAAGATTATAGGATCCTACAATCTCGATCACATAGAAAGTGACTTTGGATCTGAAGTCGCCAATCTGAAGTTTCAAATGAATCTTTTCCAAGGGCTCACTTCTACTTTGATTGAATCCCAGGATAGTAGTAACCGTCTTTGATAGCTTGTGAAGAGGAATTTTTAATTCATCCAACAGACTCTTCGGCATTATACTTATAGCAGACCCTAGATCAATGAAGATACGATCTATCTTCATTGTATCAATATAACCGGTGTAATAGAGAGGCCGATCATGTCGATTATCCTCCAGTAGCATGTCATCTTGTGTAAAGGTGATATTTGGGATAATCTCCAATACACTGTTGCAATGTAAGCAAGTGGAAGGTTCTGCATCTGGCTTCTTTAATTGTGCAAGACAAGAGTCTGCTTGAAGAAGTGCTTCGCTTAACGTCTCCCGAGTCTCTTTAGAAAGACATAGAAGTTCAAAGAGTGACATTCTAGCTGGAGTATTAGCAAGTTGAGCTAGAATATCGAAGTTATAAGGCTTCTGAAGTCCAAGAGGAGAGGACTTCTTGATTGGTTTATCAAACTGAGCCTGTTGTTTGTCTTTCTCAAGAGCTGTAGGCTTAGAAAGAGCAGGTTCAACTGGTGCAGTTGAAGGAACAGGTGCAGTGGATGATTCTTCTTCAGGAGGAACATTAGGAGCATCTTTGTCAGCAGGAGGGATATCAGGAGTATCCTTAGGATTCTTGGAATAATCCTTTAAATAAGATTTCCCTGTTCGAGTAGCACCAGCAAGTGCTTCTTCTTTGTCTTTTGGCTCTGTGTCAGGATTAGATCCGAGAGAAGTCATATGACATGACTTAATTTTTCCAGTCTTCTTGGACTTTCGAGAAGTAGTCTTTTGAAGAGGAGGAGATTCAAAATTTGCCACTAGATCAGGATGAATCTACATGATTTCTCCTGTTTCCATAGTAATTGGCACCAATCCTTCAGATTGTGGAAGAGGAATATTCACTATATCAAGAGTCACCTTAGGAATAGGAACGATCCCGCTTTCAAGGAGTTGAGGGGGAAAATCTCCAAATTGCATAGAGACGACATTGGAGGTAACGGTCTTCTCTTTTGGAGTAAGGGAGATAGCTCCAGATTTAATCATTTCTTGGATCTTTCCTTTTAGTACATAATATGTACGAATTGTATGACCCAGCATTCTATGGTATGGACAGTATTTAGGATGATCCGTCTTTTCAGCTTTATCAGGTTTCTTGATTTCAGGTAATTGTATTTTATTACCTTTCAGCAGACATTCAAAGATACCAAGGACATCGTCGTCATCAAAAGAGTATTCTTCTTTAGGGCGAGGTGCTCTTGGTTGTTGAGTTGTAGAGGTAGAAGAAGATTGAACATTTGATGCATCTTTGCTCTGAAGATTAACTTCAAGGGTTTCTTTTCCCTTGCGAGTATTGGATTTAGCATTATTGTTAGTACCTTGACCTGTTTCTTTGGGAGTCATCTGCACTCCTAAACCTTTAAAGGTTTCAGTACTAATTTCTGTGGCCTTGGCACTAACTATGAAGGAAGGCCAGTCTTGAAATTGAGTAGATGCTGTCCACATGCTGATGATTGGTAACAAGTTTGATTTGCATGTGTCGATGGTGACAGCATCAGGAGTTCCAAGAGGCATCATCAGAGCAGACATAATCATGTCATTGAGCCCTTCATAGAACCTGTAATGCCTGTTGTTCGTATTACGTATTTGGAATACGTATACGTATTTTATCTTGTATTTGCATATCTCCTTGGTTTGGCTTGGCTTGTTTACTCTCGATTTGGGTTGGCTTGGTTCGGCCGGCCCAATGCTTGGTTCATCATGGGCCAAGGGTGGAACACCTTAGCCTATGCTTCTCCTTCATTTCCACCACAACCCCCCCTACCTACCACAACCTTTGATATTTATTGCCATTTCTTCATTCTCTCTCTCCATAATTCTCATTTACTTCTCCTTCCCCTACCATTACTCTTCTCCACCAACCAAGAATACCATAGGCAAGTGCAACTTGCTTCCACAAGAGAACTCCTTTTGATGGTTTCATTAGCTTCTTCTCATGATTCTAAACCACATTAGAACTTATCATTTTCCATTTTGAGGCTTTAATTCTTGTAGATCTAGAGTTTTACTATTTTCGGATTTTTGGTGTTTTGATCTATCAAACTTGCTTGTTTTCAAGTTTTGATGGTTCCATGTTTTAGAGAATTTTATTCTACCCAATTTTGACCTTTGGAAAGTTGGATTCGGACTTATTTTGACCAAGATTTGGACAATTGAAGCTTAGATTCAACTTTAGAGTTCTTGCTCTTCTTGCCATTTGGAGAAGACAGTGAACAGTGAGCTAGCTTTTTAGCTTACGCCACTGAGTCGTACGCTGCTGTTTAGTGAGCGTACGCTAGCCTTCGTACGCTGCCCTTTAGCGAGCGTACGCTAGCCTTCGTACGCTGCTGTTTAGTGAGCATACGCTAGCCTTCGTACGCTGCTGTTTAGTGAGCGTACGCTAGCCTTCGTACGCTGCTGTTTAGCGAGCGTACGCTAGCCTTCGTATGCTGCCCTTTAGCGAGCGTACGCTAGCCTTCGTACGCTGCTGTTTAGCGAGCGTACGCTAGCCTTCGTACGCTGCCCTTTAGTGAGCGTACGCTAGCCTTCGTACGCTGCTGTTTAGCGAGCGTACGCTAGCTTTCGTACGCTGCTCTTTAGTGAGCGTACGCTCACCTTAATACGGTGCCTGTTGGCAGTGTGTCTTGAGCGTACGCGTACCTTGGTACGCTAGCTTAAGCGAGCAAGGCGTACGCTGCCCCTTTCGTACGCTAGCTCGAGCGTATGCAGTCTTGAGCGTACGCTAGCTTGAGCGTACGCTGACCTGTAGCTTGAGCGTGCCCTTGTGTACGCTGACCCTTGCGTACGCTTCCCATTGGAAGTGTATGGATCCTTTGGTACACAGACCTGGGCGTACGCTAGCCTGAGCATAGCCTGGCTTGAGCGTAGCCTGATTACCCTTGTTCTTTTATAGCCCTATAATATTGATATTTTATTGGATATTTAACGTCCATTTTATATCCTTACGCCTTTTGTCCTGAACTTGAAAATCATGAATTTACTTGATATGTTTGGAATTGATAATTGAGCATGACCTGATAGTGACCCGTAGTGGTGCACTCCTGACATAATGACCTGACATGACATGATAGTGGCCCGTCGTGGCGCACTCCTGACAAGTATACTTGACATGATGACCGGACATGTTATATCTTGATAAGCTGTTGCGACGGCTACCTGACATGACATGACCTGTATAATAACATGGACACCATGGGCGATTGTGCGTGTATAAATAAACCAGTCCTGTCTTGCATCATGTCTAGGAAGGGAGCTCCTGAGTACCACGGTCAGGAGCACCTACTAAAAAGGACTAAGGTTAATAACTAGATTAACACATTAGTCATGAAGAGATTTCCCAGCTACAGGCAATCCCGTTACCTGGGCACGCCTTGGGATCTGTAGCCTGCCGTCGAGTAGGGCACATTTCCAGCACACTGTCATGTTTTGTACCCTTCAAGCTACCTAAGGGTACATTCGTTTCCTGGACGATGTACCCACCTGAATTTAACTCTAATCTTTTAACCCGGGGAACCTGGATGGTCTGCAGGGCTTGTGGCTGTGGAATAATCTCACTGCATCTTGTTAGTAATTAGGCTTGTGACAACCCTAGTTAGCTAAAGTATCAAGCCGTAGTTCTTGCTTGGCCGTGAAGTGATTGGATGGAGTCTAACCAGTCTAGTCTTGCCCTGATCCTGTTCCAGATTGCTGTACGACTTGAATGCCTGTATTTATTTTACCGATAAATGGTGAGAAACCAAGCTCCGTTCAGACAAAAGGTTACAACCCCGGTCCTTGTTTGGTTTACGGGCTGTAACCTGGCTATCTGAATAGTTCCATGGTTATCTCGTCGTATATCATCCTGGTGTATTTTCTTTATTTCCAGTTCTTACTTTTAATTATATCTTGTTCTGATTGCTGGTTTTAGTTCTTAAGTGAAGCCTCCTTTGTGGCACTTGCTCTTTCTGGGGTCTGACCCAGCTGGTTTTGTGTGGCCAGATTTTGGAGCAGCTCCAGAGGATCTACCGACCTTCCAACCAGATGGTGGCCACTAGACGGAACCCTGGCAACGAGTGGATTATTTTTGGCCCTCCCGCTCTATTGTAAAAAATATTCTTTTGAGGCGTTTAGCCGACGAGCACCTGTTTAGCTCGATTGTACTTTATTTACTGTCTGCCTACGGGCTGTAACATGATTAACAGATCATAGGGTTGATCACGTATGACTAAACTCTTGCTAGTCCTAACATTTTGTAACGACTAGCTTCATGATCAGCTGAATATATAATATTTGGGACGCCTTATCATTGTATATTTAATGATCATACATCTTGTAACATTTACTTACTTGCTTGTGATTGAGACACTAGGCTTGTTCATGACCATAGGAGACTGTTGGCTTGTAGTAAACCCTCATTATCTAGACAGCCGTGACCGTATAGCGAGATGGAATCCATTTCATATACGTAGCTGGCTATGTCTGTCCCCGCTCTCCAGTATTCTGGTTCTGGGGCGTGACATGGTTTAAGTGGTGGCCCATGCAGGTCTTGTAAATCAAGATATGTGAGGGTTTACCGAATAGATGTCTCAATCAATATTCGTCCTTGATCTCTGTTCGTATCTTCTGAATCCCTGGATTCTTGTCCTGATCATATGCTTGTATCGTTGCTCTGTCCTGGTCCTTCCTTATTGTTCTCTATGTCATCTTCTTCAGTGGCATTGTTCGTGGTCCTACCGACCCGCAAGGCGGAGCACCTCCCGCGGACCAGCAGCAACCTGGAGATCAAGCCCAGCACTCCGGAGTAGCCTCCAGAGTCGTGTCTATTGAGGGAGAGCCACCAGTTCAGCCAGTTCAGCCTGTAGAACCTGATGATGGCACTTTGGTAGGACTCGTCAGGACTTTGATAGCTTCCCAAGACCGGCATGGAGATGCCTTGCACCAGGCAGTGACGGATGCTTTGACCCGGGGTGGTCATCAGGGTAACAGCGCGGCCAACAGCTTCAAGCGCTTGAACCCTCCATTCTTCGACGGTAGTGAAGATGCTATCACGGCAGATGCATGGCTTCAGGACACAGAGATGGTTCTAGAAGCAGCCAAGACTCCAGAGAACGAGAAGGTAGCCGTGGTGCGCCTGCAGTTGTTAGATCTTTCCCGCAGCTGGTGGGCAGCGCAGGCCGTTGGGTTAGCAGCACCCATTCCTTGGGCAGTATTCAGAGAGAGATTCCAGACCAAGTATTTCGATGCCGTGGCTCGGTATGATCTGCAGACCAGGTTCACCAATCTGAAGCAAGAAGGCAGGACGGTCGATGGATATGCGGCCGAGTTTTCGAGACTCAGTCGGTTTGCTCCCACCTTGGTGGCAACCGAGTATGATAGAGCCCAGCAATTCCAGCAGGGACTGCACCTGGAGATCTTGTTACCAGTTGAGCAGTTTGAGCATCAGACTTTTGATGCAGTCTTGAGAGCAGCTCGGAGGCATGAGTATACCTCCCAGAGGATCATGGACAGGACCGGAGGTCGGAAGAGATCTCACGGCCAGATGAATCAGTCTTCAGCCCCAGCCCCGGCAGCCAGGGCTTTGACTATTGGAGCTCCGAGGCGAGCAGTCTCAGTGACGTCGGTTCAGCATTCAACCCCGACGTACCCTCAGCAGCAGCAGCAGAAGTAGAAGCAATCTTCCGCAGCGGGTTGTTCTCATTGTGGAAAGCCAGGCCATGTGGTGGCAGAATATCGTAGGGCACAGGGATTGTGTCTGGCTTGTGGAGCACCAGACCATAGGGTTGGATCCTGCCCGAACAGGGGTGGTTCATCCTCATCCAACCTTTCTAGCTCTTTGGTGAGAGGACCAGCTCCGGTCCATCAGCAGCAGTATCTATTGCCGAGGCCCTTGCCGCCTCAGACCCAAGTGTTCTAGCAGCAGAACCCCTAGCAGTATGCACAAGTCCAAGCCCAGAGTCAGAGCAGGCAGCGAGGATTTCAGCAGAGGGGACCAGCACCCCGAGGGCACGGTCAGGCTATGGTGATGACCGTGGAGGAAGGATTGGCACCAGGAGAGGTAGTGGCAGGTACTATTCTCGTCAACTCCTTTCCAGCTTCAGCTTTATTTGATTCTGGTGCATCGCATTCATTTATGTCTGCACGATTCACGACACGGGTAGGATTGGAGCCCGAGTCATTATCAGTAAGGCTCAATATACTTACTGGTAACGGACTTGTGGGAGTAGATAGAGTGTTTTCCTCGTGTCGGATCGTAGTTAGCGATAGAGAATTCCTCGCTAGATTGATAGAATTCCCGATGGCCGATTATGATGTCGTCTTAGGGATGGATTGGTTGAGGAACCAGTATGCTAGGATAGACTGCCATATTGGTAGGGTTATTTTTAGCATTCCAGGAGAGCCGGAGTTTTCTTTCTCTCGAGGCGAGGTTGAGCCTTCTCCTCCGATATTGCGGATGGCAGTAGCAGCAGTTCAGTTGCCCAGGATAGTGGACGAGTTCCCAGATGTTTTCCCAGAAGAACTTCCAGATATGCCTCCGGAGCGGGAGATCGAGTTTACTATAGACTTGATTCCCGGGACAGCCCCAGTGTCAGAGAGAGTCTACAGGATGGCGCCATCAGAGTTGGAGATATTGTACAAGATGATTGAAGAACTCAGAACCAAGGGATTCATTCGTGCTAGTGGATCGCCTTGGGGAGCCCCGATGCTTCTTGTGAAAAAGAAGGATGGTACGTCCAGGTTATGTGTTGATTATCGTACCTTGAACTCAGTGACAATCAAGAACAGATACCCTCTTTCGAGGATAGATGACTTGTTTGATCAACTCAAGGGGGCTTCAGTATTCTTGAAGATTGATTTGCGCTCAGGTTATCATCAGATCAGAGTCAGATAGCAGGACATCCCGAAGACGGCTTTTAGATCGAGATATGGGCATTGGGAGTTCCTTGTTATGCCTTTTGGAGCAACCAATGCGCCGGCAGTATTCATGGACCTCATGAATCGCATCTTCATGCCTTACTTGGATCAGTTTGTATTCGTGTTCTTGGATGACATTCTGGTCTACAACAAGAGTGAGGCGGAGCATGAGCAGCATCTTCGTGTAGTTCTTCAGACTCTCAGAGAGCACCAGTTATATGCTAAGTTTAGTAAATACGAGTTCTGGCTCGATCGTATTTCGTACTTGGGTCATATCATCACCAGAGGAGGAGTAGAAGTGGATCTCCAGAAGATTGTGGCTATTGAGTCATGGCCAGTACCCAGCACCGTTGCAGAAGTTCGCAGTTTCCTTGGATTGGCTGGCTATTACCGACGGTTTGTTTCAGATTTTGCTCGAATTTCAGCGCCATTGACCCAGTTGACCCGCAAGGATGCACAGTTTGCTTGGACAGCAGAGTGTCAGAGTTCTTTTGAGCAGTTGAAGCGAGGCCTGATAACAGCTCCCATTCTCACGCTTCCAGATGGAACCGGAGGATTCTCAGTGTACTGTGATGCTTCAGGCAGAGGTTTAGGATGTGTTCTGATGCAGCATGGGAAGGTAATAGCTTATGCGTTACGACAACTTCGTGATCATGAGAGGAATTACCCAACCCATGACTTGGAGCTGGCAGTAGTGGTGTTTGCACTTAAGTTATGGAGGCACTACTTGTACGAAGATAGGGTAGAGATTTTCACCGACCACAAGAGCCTGAAGTATGTTTTCACCCAGAAGGATCTTAACATGCGTCAGAGGAGGTGGCTGGAGCTTCTTGTGGATTATGATGTCAGCTTGTAGTATCATCCTGGGAAGGCCAATGTTGTTGCGGATGCATTGAGCAGGAGAGCGGGAGCTTATTTCCTAACAGCGCAGTCAGAGCTGTTAGCAGATCTTCAGAAGATGGGTATTAAAGTTGTTCCCCCTTTCAGTGTGGCGTTGATGGCCAGCATGCAAGTTCAGTCCACTATAGTCGAGAGGATCCGGATGGCGCAGTCAACAGATTCCAAGCTTCAGCGACTCAGAGCAGAGTGTGAGGCAGGACAAAGACCAGAGTTATATATTCGTGAGGATGGTACACTTAGGCATGGTAAGCGTCTTTGTGTACCCAGTGGAGACATCAGACAGGAGATTATGTCAGAAGCGTACAGTTCGCAGTATTCCATCCATCCCGGCAGTACGAAGATGTACCGTGATATCCGACAGCATTTCTGGTGGAATGGCATGAAGCGGGAGATAGCTCGGTTTGTCTCTCGGTGTTTGGTTTGCCAACAAGTTAAAGCCGAACATCAGAGACCGGCTGGACTTCTTCAGCCCTTACCGATCCCAGAATGGAAGTGGGAGCATGTGACCATGGATTTTGTGACTGGACTACCTAGATCCCCAGCTGGTAGAGATGCTATCTGGGTTATAGTTGACAGGCTCACGAAAGTGGCTCACTTTCTTCCATTCAGAGTTGGTCAGTTGACGGCTCAGTTAGCAGAGATGTACCTCAGGCAGATTGTCAGGTTTCACGGTGTCCCAGTCAGTATCACCTCGGACCGAGATTCAAGATTTACGTCGCACTTTTGGCGTAGCTTGCAAGAGAGTTTGGGAACTCATCTCCAGTTCAGTTCAGCATATCACCCGCAGACAGATGGCCAGTCGGAGCGCACGATCCAGACTCTTGAAGACATATTGCGGTCTTGCACACTTGACTTCGGTGGTTCATAGGAAGATCATTTGCACCTGGTAGAATTCTCATACAACAATAGTTTTCAGGCCAGTATCCAGATGGCACCGTTTGAGGCACTGTATGGCAGGAAGTGCAGATCTCCGTTAGCCTGGGATGATGTTGGAGAGAGGCAGATGCTTGGTCCAGAAATGATTGCTCAGACCGTTGAAGTAGTCAGGCGAGTCAGAGATCACCTTCGAGTTGCCCAAGATCGCCAGCGCCATTGGGCCGATTCTCATCGGCGCCCTCTCGAGTTCTCGGTCGGCGATCATGTATTCCTGAGGATTTTGCCTAACCATAGCGTCATTCGTTTCGGCGTACGGGGCAAGCTTAGTCCTAGGTATATAGGACCATTTGACATTCTGGAGCGAGTAGGAGATGTATCCTCTCGTCTCGCTCTTCCACCGTCGCTAAGCGAGGTGCAGGACGTGTTCTATGTATCCCAATTACGACGGTACATCCCGGACCCGAGCCACATCCTGGATCATTCGGAATTGGTTGTTGGTACCAATCTTTCGTATGAGGAGAGGCCCGTGTCTATATTGGATCAAAGAGAGAAGATCCTCAAGAACAAGACTATCAAGTTAGTCGGAGTTTCTTATGGTCATCACTCTTTGGGTGAGTCAACGTGGGAGCGTGAGGATGATATCCGATCACGATATCCCGACTTGTTTGACTCGTGAGGTATAATGTCTTTCTTATGCCTCATGCCATCAATTCCTTGCTTGCATGATTGATTGATTGCCTAGTATAGCTTGCCTATGAATAGTGTAGCTTGTTCTTGTTCCTCTAGCCTCTTAATTAAATTCCGAGAACGGAATTCTTTTAAGGTGGGTAGAGTTGTAATGCCTGTTGTTCGTATTACGTATTTGGAATACGTATACGTATTTTATCTTGTATTTGCATATCTCCTTGGTTTGGCTTGGCTTGTTTACTCTCGGTTTGGGTTGGCTTGGTTCGGCCGGCCCAATGCTTGGTTCATCATGGGCCAAGGGTGGAACACCTTAGCCTATGTTTCTCCTTCATTTCCACCACAACCCCCCCTACCTACCACCACCTTTGATATTTATTGCCATTTCTTCTTTCTCTCTCTCTATAATTCTTATTTACTTCTCCTTCCCCTACCATTACTCTTCTCCACCAACTAAGAACACCATAGGCAAGTGCAACTTGCTTCCACAGGAGAACTCCTTTTGATGGTTTCATTAGCTTCTCCTCATGATTCTAAACCACATTAGAACTTGTCATTTTCCATTTTGAGGCTTTAATTCTTGTAGATCTAGAGTTTTGCTATTTTCGGATTTTTGGTGTTTTGATCTATCAAACTTGCTTGTTTTCAAGTTTTGATGGTTCCATGTTTTAGAGAATTTCATTCTACCCAATTTTGACCTTTGGAAAGTTGGATTCGGACTTGTTTTGACCAAGATTTGGACAATTGAAGCTTAGATTCAACTTTAGAGTTCTTGCTGTTCTTGCCATTTGGAGAAGACAGTGAACAGTGAGCTACCTTTTTAGCTTACGCCACTGAGTCGTACGCTGCTGTTTAGTGAGCGTACGCTAGCCTTCGTACGCTGTCCTTTAGCGAGCGTACGCTAGCCTTCGTATGCTGCTGTTTAGTGAGCGTACGCTAGCCTTCGTATGCTGCTGTTTAGTGAGCGTACGCTAGCCTTCGTACGCTGCTGTTTAGCGAGCGTACGCTAGCCTTCGTACGCTGCTGTTTAGCGAGCGTACGCTAGCCTTCGTACGCTGCCCTTTAGCGAGCGTACGCTAGCCTTCGTACGCTGCTATTTAGCGAGCGTACGCTAGCTTTCGTACGCTGCTCTTTAGTGAGCGTACGCTCACCTTAATACGCTGCCTGTTGGCAGTGTGTCTTGAGCGTACGTGTGCCTTGGTACGCTAGCTTAAGCGAGCAAGGCGTACGCTGCCCCTTTCGTACGCTAGCTCGAGCGTATGCAGTCTTGAGCGTACGCTAGCTTGAGCATACGCTGACCTGTAGCTTGAGCGTGCCCTTGTGTACGCTGACCCTTGCGTACGCTTCCCATTGGAAGTGTATGGATCCTTTGGTACGCAGACATGGGCGTACGCTAGCCTGAGCATAGCCTGGCTTGAGCGTAGCCTGATTACCCTTGATCTTTTATAGCCCTGTAATATTGATATTTTATTAGATATTTAACGTCCATTTTATATCCTTACGCCTTTTGTCCTGAACTTGAAAATCACGAATTTACTTGATATGTTTGGAATTGATAATTGAGCATGACCTGATAGTGACCCGTAGTGGTGCACTCCTGACATAATGACCTGACATGACCTGATAGTGGCCCGTCGTGGCGCACTCCTGACAAGTATACTTGACATGATGACCTGACATGTTATATCTTGATAAGTTGTTGCGATGGCTACCTGACATGACATGACCTGTATAATAACATGGACACCGTGGGCGATTGTGCGTGTACAAATAAACCAGTCCTGTCTTGTATCATGTCTAGGGAGGGAGCTCCTGAGTACCACGGTCAGGAGCACCTACTAAAAAGGACTAAGGTTAATAACTAGATTAACACATTAGTCATGAAGAGATTTCCCAGCTACAGGCAATCCCGTTACCTGGGCACGCCTTGGGATCTGTAGCCTGCCGTCGAGTAGGGCACATTTCCAGCACACTGTCATGTGTTGCACCCTTCAAGCTACCTAAGGGTACATTCGTTTCCTGGACGATGTACCCACCTGAATTTAACTCTAATCTTTTAACCCGGGGAACCTGGATGGTCTGCAGGGCTTGTGGCTGTGGAATAATCTTACTGCATCTTGTTAGTAATTAGGCTTGTGACCACCCTAGTTAGCTAAAGTATCAAGCCGTAGTTCTTGCTTGGCCGTGAAGTGATGGGATGGAGTCTAACCAGTCTAGTCTTGCCCTGATCCTGTTCCAGATTGCTGCACGACTTGAATGCCTGTATTTATTTTACCGATAAATGGTGAGAAACCAAGCTCCGTTCAGACGAAAGGTTACAACCCCGGTCCTTGTTTGGTTTACGGGTTGTAACCTGGCTATCTGAATAGTTCCATGGTTATCTCGTCGTATATCATCCTGGTGTATTTTCTTTATTTCCAGTTCTTACTTTTATTTATATCTTGTGCTGATTGCTGGTTTTAGTTCTTAAGTGAAGCCTCCTTTGTGGCACTTGCTCTTTCTGGGGTCTGACCCAGCTGGTTTTGTGTGGCCAGATTTCGGAGCAGCTCCAGAGGATCTACCGACCTTCCAGCCAGATGGTGGCCACTAGACGGAACCCTGGCAACGAGTGGGTTATTTTTGGCCCTTCCGCTCTATTGTAAAAAATATTCTTTTGAGGCGTTTAGTCGACGAGCACTGTTTAGCTCGATTGTACTTTATTTACTGTCTGCCTACGGGCTGTAACATGATTAACAGATCCTAGGGTTGATCATGTATGACTAAACTCTTGCTAGTCCTAACATTTTGTAACGACTAGCTTCATGATCAGCTGAATATGTAATATTTGGGACGCCTTATCATTGTATATTTAATGATCATATATCTTGTAACATTTACTTACTTGCTTGTGATTGAGACACTAGGCTTGTTCATGACCATAAGAGACTGTTGACTTGTAGTAAACCCTCATGTATCTAGACAGCCGTGACCGTATAGCGAGATGGAATCCATTTCATATACGTAGCTGGCTATGTCTGCCCCCGCTCTCCAGTATTCTGGTTCTGGGGCGTGACAGAACCGTTCAAGAAACATTTGTTTGAAACCGGCAAATGAGGTAATACACCCATCTGGGAGACTTCTATACCATTCATAAGTCGTTCCCTTGAGACATCCAACAAACACCCGAGTAAGGAGGGCGTCGCTTGGTTGCAATTGGTCAGTCATCACTTTAAAGTGATTAATAAACTGACTCGGAGAGGTGGTTCCATCATAGAATGAGATAGTAGGAGGCTTGTATTTAGGAGGATACGATACTTGCTTCCATTCTATCGGATAAGGTTGCTTGATGCCTAACCTTTGTAAACCATCTTTCTGTTTGAATGCCTCGAATTGAGTTTTGAGGTTCTTTAATTCTTCAGAGACAACTCCGGAAGATTGTGGAGTTGTAGCTTGTAGAGAATAGTTAGGAGGAGGAACAGCATTGTAAGCACTACCCCCAGCTCCGGAGAGACCAGGAGTATTGGATTGTACTGCTGGAGGAACTTGTACTGGACTTACACCAGTGTCAATTGGTATGGCATTTGGTACAGTCTATCGATTTTGTATCTGAGTTGCCATGAGTTCATACATCGACTTCATAGTATCAGCGATAAACTTCATTTGTTGTTCCAAAGAAGCAATCATTTGTTCTTGAGGAGTCAAGGAAGAAGAAGGTTCATCAGTATTCCCATCAACCATATAAGTCATGACTGTACGAGGGATTATTGATGAACTGGTGGATGTTGTTTGTTCTGAATCATTGCTTTGTGCATCAAAGTCAATTATAGGAGAACTACCCCCAGTAGGAAGAGGTGGAAAGTTAGATTCTCCAAGGAATTCAGAATCATCTTCAGAGATCAAAGTTCTTTGACTAGAGGCCAGGACTCTTGCTCTTGTGCCTCTATATACTCCATCTGGACTATCAGCTCTACCCCCAGTATCCCGAGAGGTCATGTTAACAGAAGCAAACAAAGGCTCATCTTCATCAGGAATAGGTTCACACTGAATCCGATTGAAGACAGATTGTCGTTTTGTTTGACATCTGCATTGCATTGTGACTCTCGGCTGGAAATCACATTCATGATCAACATAATCCTGAACCATTGATTGACATCTGCATTGAATTATGACTCTTGGCTGGAAGTCACATTCAGCATGGTCCATTGTCATAGAATTATTCCTTCTCTTCTGTTGAAGATGTTCTCGTAAATCTGTCTGTGACGACTGAGGTGCATCAGAGAACACTCTTTGTGTATTTTTAGGAATATATTTTTGGTTCTTGGGTCTTGATGGCTCTTGATTATATAAAGAGTGATTAATATGAGCCACATAATTTTTAGCATACTCTGCATCTGGATCTTTTATTTTTATTTCCGATTGGTGTGGTTTCTTAACACCAGAAGTGTTTCCCAAACGGATTTGATGGAGTTTTGTTCTTAGATCAGTTGGAGGTAATACATTGGTTTTTGAAACTTTGAGTTTTTCTTCAATTGATCTGGATATTTGCAGAGAAGGAAGAGTTGAACCACCCCCTTGATTAGGAGTTGGTAACAGACCCTCTTTTTTAGACAGATTCTGTGCCCAATTCGAAGAAGTCGTAGAAGAAGACATTAAAGAATGTTTCTTCTTAGACTTATTCAAGTTTTGAGACATAGAATGTCCAGAAGGAAGAGTAGTCAAAAGGCCATCTCCTTTTCTTTGACTAACAAAATTGTCAGTCAAAGCTGTTCCTGAAGTAAAGACTACAGGAGCAGAAGAAACAACTAAAGAGTTATCTCTTTTCGAAGGGACTTTGTGTGGAAGACCACCCCCAATTCTAGTAGAACTTGGCAAAGAAGAAGAAATAGCTAAAGAGCTATTCTTCTTAGATGATGTATATGGAATACACGCTGCAACAGGCTTGGTTAAAGAACCAGTGCTGTTAGTGTGACTTTTGAATTTAGAATTACACGCTGGAACAGATTTGGCTAAGGAGCCAGTACTGTCAGCGTGTTTGTTAACTTTGGAAATATACGCTGGAACAGATTTGGCTAATGAGCCAGTACTGTCAGCGTGACTTTTGAATGTGAGATTGCACGCTGGAACAGACTTGGCTAAGGAGCCAGCACTGTCAGTGTGACTTTTGGGATTGAGATTACACGCTGGAACAGACTTGGCTAAGGAGCCAGTACTGTCAGCGTGACTTTTGAAGGCTGGATTGCACGCTGGAACAGACTTGACTAAGGAGCCAATACTGTCAGCATGACTTTAGAATGTTGTCATCTTTGAGCGCACAAGAGTGTGCGTGCTTGCAGTAGAGTCTTTACCAGTGTTAGGAGTAAACACTGTGGCAGAGACTTCACCATTGGCTGCCAACTGATTCTTAGGGACATAGACAGAGCATCCCTTCGACTTGGCAGTGGTGATGGAGGCTGAAGTGGGCTTGCCACCCTTAGCCCGCTGTATTTCTTCGTAGGCGAGTTGATCAAATTGGATCAATATCACCTTCTTCGTCGAGTCGATTGACGAAGTGTCGCATTGAGTTGTTGCTATCTCAGAAGACGAGATGGTTTTCTCCAGCAGAGTCGCCAATTTGTTTTCCATAAATAAATTCACTTTATTTATTGTGTATCTGGGAAAATTACAACTGTAGGAATCTGATCTAGAAGACGATCGCTTTATCCCTTGGACTATGCGAAGAAGAAAAGCTCTCAAAATTTTGACAGTAAGTTAGATAACTATGTATCTGTGTAATGAATAAGAAAAAGAACTCTATTTATAGAGTCAAAAATAACTGAAAGGATAACTGTCTTCACAACCTGTGCCTAGTTGAAAATCACGCAGGATCTAACATACGCAAGGTTGTGAGCAGTTACTGGACGTGGCCTGTAACTGTTGGACACATGGCAATCATGCATGAGTCGTGTGCAAGTTACAGGACACGCAGGCGAGAGATCAGTGGCATGGCTGCCACGTACTCCAATTTGATGAAATCCACGCAGACTTGTTGAAGATGAAATCCACGCAGACTTGGGTCAGAAAGCTTCAAAATCCATGCAAACTTGGGGCAAGAAGCTTCGGAATCCACGCAGACTTGGGGCAAAAAGCTTCACAATCCACGCAGATTTGGGTCAGAAAGCTTCAAAATCCACACAAACTTGGGGCAAGAAGCTTCAGAATCCACGCAGGCTTGGGGCAAAAAGCTTCAAAATCCACGCAGACTTGGGGCAGAAAGCTTCAAAATCCACGCAGATGTGGAGCATGAAACTTCAGAATCCACGCAAACTTGAGGTAAAAAGCTCAAAATACACGCAGACTTGAGGAAGGAACATATAAGTTCAAAATACACGCAGACTTGAGCCAGAAGGCTCAAAATATACGCAAGATTGATGCAGAACTTCCAGCTGTCTTGATTCGACGTGCCTCGACTGACATAAAATCTCTGACAGTGATTGCTTTGTCAGTCGTATTAAATGACAAGAAGCTCTTTTGGTACGCCAACTTGGTGAAGGCTGAGTCTTGCTGAAGAAGATTTCAAAAGTCACGCAATAGTCGGCTGTGATCTCTCGAGTTCCGTGCATACGTGGCATACGAGAAGACATTCTTTGACTGTCGTGCTGTCAGTCATAATGACACTCTGACAAAATGATGAGCTGTCTCCCAGCGTGATTTTTTAATATTGTCATGATCAACTCAGCGTGACTTTCGGACCCAGTTCCGATCAACTCAGCGTGACTTTTATTTTTAAGGCCTACAACGTGGAGAGAGATCCAAGCTTGACACAACCAATCATGAAGATTTAAAGCAATCAGCATTAATCATTTATAAGATTCAATACTATCCCCATTTATGGCCCAGATCCTTCATGCCCTAAACCAAGGGTCCAGATCCTTCATGCCCTAATGATGCCCCCACTATTATAAATAGCAAGGTGCCATTCCCTTGTAAAAGATATACGCTATCAGAGAAAAAAATACACAGAGAGAGAGAGAAGCCAGAAGAGCAATAAAGGGAGAGCAAGAAGAGCATTTCTTCAGCAACGCCAATCATCTCTTCACATGAGCCAAGGCTGCATACCGATCATCCAAGGAGTAAGGCAGGGCTGCCGTCGCCTTCCCGAGCCTCTATCGTCATCCTCCAGAATCTAAAATAAACAATTGTACTTAGACTGCTGTACCTAAGTTTTCGTCCCTAGGCTTTCTTTGTACAAGCGAGTTTGTAACGTGAAGTAAAAGTCCGGTCCTCCGATAATTGTTCTGTTCTTTTATATTTTATGGCAAACACGATGGCGACTCTGCTGGGGACAAACTTCTCCACTGCTGAGGAGTTGGTGACGCAATCGGATGCAGCCAAGCTTGGCTCCACGCAACAAAAGATGGTCGCCCGGTTCGACCAACAGGCGTTCGAAGAAATGCTCTCCGACAAGAGTGCTGGCCCGGTCCAGAAGCGAGCCCGCACAAAAAAGGCCCACAAGGAGTGGAGACCCTGATCCGTCGTTCCTACTGAAGCTCTTGCGGAGATACCCTCTGTTGTTCAAGACGGCGAGCAAGACTCTCCTGCGGCCCTACTTCAGACCGTAGATAACTCTGCTGTTCCCAAGTCCGGCAGAAGAAAACACTATGATGCTGGACTTGCAGGGGAAAAGAGAAACTCTATGCGATCAGAGCCGCATAAGGGTATTAGCCGCAGGAAGAAAACTCATGCGGCTACATCCGCCAGCCACATGAAGAAAACTCATGCGGCCACAACTGTCAGCCGTATAGCTTATGTAGCTACAATGGCCAACCACATGGATGAAACTCATGCGGCTATGGAAGTCAATAGCTTGCAGAAAACCCATGCGGCCACAATTATCAACCGCATGCGGCCAGCCTGCACGGTCGTGACTCCTAGCCGCGCAAAAACAAGTCATCCGACAGCAGAAGACAACCGCATGCAGACAGCCTGCACGGTACTCAATTCTAGCCATATAGAGTCCGTTCCATGCTCCTCTCGATCAGTCTTCGACCGTCTCTCATACGGTCCTGGCCCTGATAGTTCTCTGGATAATAAGCCAGACTCTGTGGTATTCAACTTAGACTCTTCTTATTACGCACCCGCAAGTGCTAAAAAGAAGAAGTCTAGGACAGCGCGGGCTCATCAAGCCCAGTCAGCTGTCCCAACCTCTGACTATCAGGGCGTCCCGTTGACTATCACACGGGCCTCTGATGGAAAGTTGTATAGAACCGCTCGAGTCCAGCCCCCGGCGGCGAACGGACAGAGTGGTTCCTCTGACCTGCGTGAGGCGATCCTCCACAAGCGCAAGGAAAGAGAAGGAGCCTCGGCGTGCAAAGAGTCCTCACTTGGACATCACAACACCCAAATCATCGTCAACTGCTGTTGCAACAACGCGGCAGCAACGGAAGATCGGCCATCAGTCTTCCAAAGACTATAGCATCCGAGCTCAGAGGACGAGGCACCTCCTGTTGTCTCCTGCAATTCTACTCAGAGAATCCCCGTCGAGGGGAGAGGAAAGAAGACAAGCATCTCCAGCCCCAAGATATCAACCACTACAGCTAAGAAACTGTCGTCTAAACAGTTGTCCTCCACCGAAATATTCCAACACACCCGTTCAAAGACGAAATCTGATACAGTGGGAAATTCGTCATCCACATCGCTGGGGGTCGTGGGAACTGGGGGTAGCACTCCTCCGAACATCCACAACAATCCGATGTTTCAAGGAGACAAGCCCGGACAAACAACTCTCCCATCAGGTACAACAGACGCTGATGTCCCCGAGGACATCCATGACTCGGAGGACGAAGCAAGCTCTGAGGCTGGGGATACCGTTCCCTCCGAGTCCGAGCCCGAAGAGAACATTCCTACCTATCCCGATGACTTCTCGGTGCATGGGTACGACTCGGAGGGCACATCCTCCACCGTTCCTTCCATCACCCCTCATGTAAGGACAGTGTTCATGACAGACAGCAATCAAGATGGTTCCTGTGATCGCCAGTGCATCGACAATCTCGAAGCCATATTACTCGCTTTGGTCAAGTCTGTAGACGAGATTAAAGCGGCCCTTCCAACTCTGCAAGGAGGGACGCCTGGCCAAACAAGCATGGGTCCCGCGGTTAATGCGGACTCGAACTCAGCGGTACCAAACTCGGGCAATAATCCTCCTGAAATAACAGCCCCTACCGCGACAGATGAGGCCCGAGAAGTAAGAAGAGAGGTCCAGGAGCTCCGAGCCATGTTCTATGCCCGAAAAAATGCTCAAGACCTCAGAATACGGCAACCATACCCTGCTGAATGGAGGGATGTTCCATTCCCACCAAGATATAAGCCGTTCAATATCAACCCGTATGATGGTAAGACCTCAGCAAGTCGGTACATCACGTACTTCGAGGTCACCATCGACCATCTACTCCACGATGATGCTATTCTCATACGATTATTCATTGGGGCATTGGAAGGAGTCGCCTTCGACTGGTATCGCAATCTGCCGACAACTGCATCCACTCCTTCGCCGGCTTCAAGCGTATGTTCTTGGAGAGATTCTACGAGGTAGGGCAGGACGTCACCATGTCCACCCTCATGGACGTTATCCAAGGGGAGAAGGAGCTGACAAGGAACTACATTGAGCGGTTCTGCCAAACCGCCATGAAGCTGCCCTCCGGAAATCCAGATTCCTCTTTGATTAAAATTTGCCAAAAGAGACTGCTTCCAACGATCAGTCTCTGGATGGGCGAGAGTCAATTCAAGGACTGGAAGGCATTTATCATCAGTGCCACAAGTGCCGAAGAACGACTGAAGAAGGCTCGCCAACTGGGATTGCACATCTCGGAAGGAGAAAGCAAGGGCAAGCGTCCCAACAATGATAATGGGGGTAACCCCTCCAACAATCGGGACAGCAAGGAAAAGCAGGCTATGGTGGCCGATACAGCACAAAAACCTGAGCCGAAGCCCGTAGACAAATAATGGCCGCAAATCACTTACTCCTTCGAAGACAGTCATGTCAAGCCCATCTTGGACATGCTCATACAAGGGGACAGAATTCAGCTTCCTCCACCAAGACGGGAACCGCGGCCGGCAGAGATGAAGAATCCAAAGTACTGCCATTATCATCGCTATGTTCATCATGCTACACACGATTGCTACCAGCTGAAACGGTACATCCAGAACCTCATCGATTCGAACACTCTGGCCATCGATTTCGAAGAGGTAACCGTGGCGGCCAATATGGTGTCCGTACAATTCGGCAGCTTCCCTCCGACGGAGACTCAAGACGGGGTGGTCCCCGTCCCTCTAGCGACAATGGAGATTACCAATCTTCCGTCTCCCCGAGATCAGGCTGCCGGTCTAGTAC
The DNA here is from genome assembly GCA_029216955.1 of Iris pallida. NCBI lineage: Eukaryota > Viridiplantae > Streptophyta > Magnoliopsida > Asparagales > Iridaceae > Iris > Iris pallida. Next base: position 10,346,538 of record JANAVB010028000.1, on the reverse strand, counting down.
CCCTCACCACATCACGAGGGGAGGTCATGTGGATCCATCCAAACTTGGTGTCAGAAGTGACTCGGCCTACACCATCTACCACCGATAAAAAGAAAAGTGGAAAAGTTAGGACCTGCCACACAATCTCGATAGACAACGAGGAAGATACAGCCATCGTCACGCGGTCCGGAGCACAATCCCAACCTGTGGTTGACAATCCAGCCGAAAATCATCAACCCACTACAACTGATGCTCCGGGACCGGCTCAGCCTTCGACGACCGACAAGCCTAGGCCGAGGGAGACTCGCTTTGACAAATCCCTCCGAAAAGAGGCAGCCCAAGGACTAGAGAGGCCCTACTACTTTGACATCTTAGCACAATTGGCTAACACACCGGCCAAATTATCACTGTACGAACTCCTAAGGCTCTCCAAGGACGTTCGTATTGCATTAAGCGAAGCACTCCAAAATGCCGATGTCTATCTGGCTCAATCCAACCTCACCGGGGAGGACTCACCCATGGATCTCTAAGACAGTGCCTGCATGGGAGCAATGCCCAACATCGTCTTCACTCCGCAGGACATGCTCATCAAAACCAACCTACACGATCGCCTGCTATACTACACGGGGTACATCGGCGACGTGAAGGTGGATCGGATGCACATAGATCCTGGCTCTTCCATAAGCATCATCCCGAAGGGACTGCTACATCATCTCCGTATCCCAATGCATCGCCTGACACCTACAAGTACCGCCATCAGCGGTTTCAATTCGGGCAGGAGCTACCCTATTGGGAAGATTCGTCTGAAGTGTCAAATTGGCGACCTCCAATCCGAAGTCACCTGCTACGTCATAGATACAGACACTTCTTATAACATCCTCTTGGGGCGCCCATGGATACACGATTACATGATCGTGCCTTCCACGCTGCACCAGTGCTTCAAATACGTCAACAAACACGACTTTGTGAAGACAGAATTTGCTGATATCGATCCCTTCAAAGGGGTCGAATCCTACTACTCAGACTCCTGCCTATACGAAAAGTCGAAGAGGCACCTTGATGAAGGAGACGTACAAGCTTATATCGAGACAGCTACGGGATTAGAAGGACCTCTGATAATCCACCTCTAAGCTCGCAAACCGGGCAAGTCCGCACCCCTTACTGCCACTCTAAGGAAGGACGCGATCAGCCTCTCGGCGCAAGAGGAGCAGATGACAATCCGGCTGCCAAGGTCCGGCCAAGTGTCGAGACCCACAACGGGGCCACTAACAATCAGACTGCCGAGAGTCAGTCAACCCCAAATGGAGAAGCTCAACCCCTCCGACAAGCCGCTGACGATACGCCTTTCCAAGAAGGGTCGTCATCCCGATGCAAGGTCTGACACTTCTAGCGAACCAGCCACTCCTTGCTCCACAGCAAGTGCCATACTGGGGGTCGCTAGTCTGCCAACAACTCCATGCTCTGCTACCTCAGCTGAACCTCTGACAATCAAGCTGCCCAGGACGTCCTCTCAGTCTTCATTTACACAGGGGGTAGCTGAAGAGGAACCGGAGTTAGCCAAGTATGTGGCTGCCCACACTGATGTTTCCTCCGCTGATGATATAATCCCCCTAGAAAAGATACCTTACTTCATCAATAAAGGGTTATCTTTGAACTATACCGAGCTCAATAAGCTATGTACAATGTATGCTATGGAACACGGTATAGGCACTCACCTACACACACAAGTGATAAATGTGTACACCGTGATCCAGCTTACTCCAGCAGAAGACGCTTACCGAATAATCGAGGAAGGGGATCATCCGATCATCTTCGGCCGGACAAACAACCCGCATCCCTTCACTATAGAGGAAGCCGACCTCGGGTCAGATGCCGGGAGACTGTCTCTGTATCTTTATAGCCCACAATCCAAATATCTCATGAAGAAACAGGGGTATGATCTGGAGACGATGCTAGGTTTGAACTACGGCACTGGGCGACGATTACCTTTGAAGCCGCCAGTCCCGACGGGAAAACCATAAAACTACTATAGCAAAACTCGATGCGGGTTAGGGTATGTAACGCCTACTACGACTCCTGAGAGTTCAGATGAAGAATGCGATTGGCAGTCACACTCAACCGGGTTACCAACTTCTGACTCGGATACCAGCATCGGAGATCTATTCAGACAAGTCATGTCAGTCAACATGGCATTCGCCGACGCTTACGAGGAAGACAAAGACATCCTCGAGATCCTCGAGCTAGAGCCATGGTCCCAGCAATTAGATGCACAATGGGAAAAGCGGTTCAAACTGAGAGAACCTCCTACTGAAGATGAAGTCATACAAGTTGACCTCGGTAGCGAATCTTCTCCAAAACTAATTTTCGTCAGTAGAAGCCTAGCAGACGAAGAACGGGAGTCGCTGCTAGAACTTGTCAGAGAATACATTGATGTGTTCACCTGGAGCTATGAAGACATGCCAGGGTTAAATCCCGACATTGCTCTTCACAAACTCAACATTCGACCAGATGCGAAGCTAGTCAAGCAACAACAGCGACGCTTCCGCCCAGGTATCATGGACGCGATCGAAGCCGAAGTCAACAAACTGATAGCCAGCGGCTTCATTCGTGAGAAACAAGATTCCGATTGGGTCGCCAATATAGTACCCGTCCTCAAGAAGAATGGGAAGATTCGAATCTGCATCGACTTTCGTAATCTGAACGAGGCATGCCCCAAAGATGAATTCCCCCTTCCTATCACAGACATCATGATCGACAATACCTGCGGCTTCGAACGTATGTCATTCATGGATGGCTTCTTGGGGTACAACCAAATCAAAATGTCTCCTGATGACGAAAAACATACATCATTTCGAACGCCAATTGGCACGTACTGCTACACAGTCATGCCTTTCGGTTTAAAGAATGCTGGCGCCACATATCAAAGAGCCATGAGCATTATCTTCAGAGACCACTTACGCAAGACAGTGGAATGTTATGTTGACGATATAGCCGTTAAGAGTCGCTACAAGGGAGACCATCTGCAGGATCTAAGGACGGTATTCAACCTAATGCGAGCTCACAATTTGAAAATGAACCCTACGAAGTCCTTTCTGGGCGTATCCAGCAGGAAGTTCTTGGGATTCATCATCACTGCACAGGGTATCCATGTAGACCCTGAGAAGACGAAAGCAATCATGGAGATGGGTCCCCCGAGAAATCTCCGCGAACTCAGAGGCCTTCAAGGGAGGCTAGCTTACATCAGAAGGTTCATTTCCAACCTCTCCGGGCGATGCCGACCATTCACGCACCTCATGAAGAAAGGAGTCTCATTCGTATGGGACGAGGAATGCCAGCGTGCTTTCGACAGCATTAAAGAATATTTGTCAAATCCTCCAGTTTTGGTGGCCCCGGTTCCTGGAAAACCATTCCTGCTCTATGTACGAGCAATAGAACACTCCCTCGGGGCTCTGCTGGCACAAAACAACGATGCAGGCCATGAGCAGGCCATATATTACCTCAGCTGAATGATGATTGGGCCAGAGCACCGATACACCGCTCTGGAGAAGGAATGCCTCGCCCTGGTGTTCGCCATTCAGAAAATGCGACACTATGTCACCGGACAAACGATACATGTGATATCACGAGTCAACCCTCTCAGAGTCCTCATGACTAAACCAGGGGCTCGACTCGCTACATGGGCAATATTGATGTCCCTTTATCATATGATCTTTGTCCCATAAAAGGCAGTCAAAGGTCAAGCCCTGGCGGACTTCTTAGCAGCCCACCCAGGCTCAGAGTTCTCCAAAATATATGAAGAGATCCCAGATGAGGTCGCCGACTCACATGCAACCTCTCACGAGGCTATATGGTGAATGTTCTTCGATGGCGCTTCGAGGACCGGACCTAGAGGCAATATAGTCGTCGGAGTCGGGGTAGTGCCCAGATGAGGTCGCCGACTCACATGCAACCTCTCTCGAGGCTATATGACGAATGTTCTTCGATGGCGCTTCGAGGACCGGACCTAAAGGCAATATAGTCGTCGGAGTCGGGGTAGTGCTGATCTCCCCTTCGGGATTGGTGATTAACCGCGCTTATTCCCTCACCGAGCCCTGCTCTAACAATGTGGCCGAGTACAACGCTCTGGTCATTGGCCTCCAACTTGTAAGAGAGCTGGGGGTAGAATATCTTGAAGCATACGGCGATTCCCAACTAATCGTCAATTAGATCCGGGGCTCATACGAAGTCCGCCACAAAGACATGATCCCTTATCACCAAATAGCGATTGACATCATCTCGTCGTTCGAGGGGTTCTTCATCGAACATGTCCCCAGACTCCGAAATATCGAAGCTGATGCCTTAGCCGGTCTTGCCGCTTCCCTAGCAGTTCAGAATTATGATCGCCAATCAGTGGATGTGATAGGCCACGAACTGGTCTGTCCTAAGAACAATGTGCAATTCGTGGCGAGTTATTCCGCACAGACGATCGATGATGCCCCAGATTGGAGACAACCATTCATCGATTTTGTCGTCTACGACATCCTGCCTGAGAACCCAAAGGAAGCCACCTCCATTAGACGGCGGTCTCTCAGATTCTTCTACGATATAGAGACGAAAATGCTGTATCGCCGCTCCTACGACGGATTACTGCTTTGGTGTCTATCAAATACAGAAGCCAAAGAAGCCGTACGAGAAGCTCATGACGGTGTCTGCGGGGCCCACCAGCCTAGCCCAAAACTGTAAGACCGCCTTCGCCGAATGGGCTACTATTGGCCCACAATGGTGGCAGATGCGATAGATTATGCTAGAAAATACAAAGCCTGCCAAATCCACGTAGACTTCATTCACCAACCATCCGAGTTTCTACATCCGACAGTGGCGCCCTGGCCATTCGAAGCATGGGGAATGGATATCATTGGTCCAATCACCCCACCTTCCTCCCGAGGACATCGCTTCATACTTGCGATCACTGATTACTTCTCCAAATGGGCGGAAGCTGTCCCACTCGCAGAAGTTAAGACTTCAAACGTGATCAGCTTCCTTAAGCATCACGTCATCTACCGCTTTGGACTGCCCCGAAGGATCATCCATGATAATGGTCCACAGTTTGCAAGCCATGTATTCTATCGGTTTTGCGATAAGTACCGTATTCAGAATGTCGCTTCGACACCATACAACCCTGTCACGCCCCGGTTCCAAGATATGTGGGACCAGGAACACGTGGCGTGCCAGCTGTACGATCAAGTATAGAAAAACCCTAATTTAATGGACTATACTCGATCGTAGTACGCTGAAGTAACAACTAAATAACAATACAGGCAGGTAAATACTAATCTCATCCACAGGAAAAATCACAGAATAAAGCTGGAAGGAATAAAAATAACTCTGAATCAAACTACAAGTCATGACTAGTGGAAAATAATCCACCAATAAATGTATGAATGAACTACTAAAAGAGTACAACTGAACCAGAAAAGAAATAGATAGCCACTAGCAGAAATCACCTAAGAACTCAAGAAACTCACGAGGCTCAACATTGAAGTCCTCGTCAGCAAAAGTCTCCAATCTCCGTAGTCCGTCGGTACTTGTGCTCGTCCCAATCTGGAAAAGGTGCCAGGTCCTCAGAGGGACGTAACAAGTACACAAGAAATCGACATGCATGATAGTACAGGGCAGTATATAAATAACTAGAACAAAATGTAACATAACATCTCCCCAACCAAACAAGGACAGGATATATCATGCGACATACGACAGGTAAACTAACCATCTATGTGTAAAATGCACTCGAGACATCTCTAGTGGCACATGAGAGGGGGAGAAGAAGAAGAAACGGCCACCAAGCGTTCTACGGTTTGAGAAACGAGGGGCTACGAGCATCCAGCGTCCATTGGAAACAGAAATTCTCATATACCACTAGTAGACTCTCCCCACCCAATGTATATCCGTACCGTATACGCGGTACAAATAATATGCAAGACGTCATAGTATATATAAGTAGACCTGTACCAACCACTAGACCAGACGCGAACTCACGTGCCAATGATCAGTCGACACACAAATCCATGCTCTCAACTCACTCATATAGTGATCGTGTATGATACGGTGTCCGGCTAGAAGGTACCACATACCTTCACAATACACGGGATAAGTCCACTACTACTAGACGCGTGCACACAACTGAGAAGTAACTAGGTAACATAAACTAACTGCAAAAATATACAATCAAGCAAGGTGTACTTGCCTGTGTCCAGCAACTGAGTATCTGGGTCCAAAGTAGAGTCCGAGTCCCGAGAAGCAAATAATCCTAAACAAAATTTATCTCTAATTAATTACTAATTAAACAATTTAAACAATTCATTTAATTGCTAAGTAATCTATAATTTATATTAATCTAGTACTACTAGCTAACTAGTATCAAATTTTTATGAATAATAATTATACAATAATAAATAGGTAACCATACTTATTATCATACCATTTATATTCTGAAATTTATTTACAACTAAATATTTAATAATTAATTAACTAATTAATGATAATCAATTAACCAACCATTTTAATACACACATGAATACACAATTCCTAATAATACTAACTTAAATAGTAAAAATCCTTAAAAATCATTTTTCAGTCTATTTTAATAATAAACTAAATAATATCAGAATAATAAATATATATTATATATATATTTTACAGAAAATGAATTATTACCATTAAACTATTTATTAAATAACTAGTTGAATAATAACAATAAGTACTTAATAATTCTAAATAAATCCAAATAAATCACCACCAACCTTAAATTTAATCATTAAAACTAAATTCACAGTAGTAACACAAAATTAATAATTATTTAAATCAATAAATAATTATTACACAATTGATTACATAAACCTAAACATGATTCTCAAAATTACTTTTAAGTCTTAAAAATTCGTAAATATATCTAAAATACATAAAATAAATTCCTAAATACCATATTTACACATTTCTAACAGAATCATATCACTTCACAAAATTTACAATATTTATATAATTAATAACAATTAATTATATAATATATTCAACTTATGTAATAAATCTAGAAATTACTCAACTAAATCCAAATAATTATAAATAATAATAAATAAATATTGGAATTATTTTTCTACAGAATAACATGCTATTACAAACATTTTATATTCAATAAGTATTATTTAATTACTAACCAAATAAATAAGATAAATTGAAAACAATATTTAATATTCAATTTGATTAATACAAAACTTCCAAGATAAATCTAAATATAATATTTTAAACACCAATCAAATTCTGGAAAAATTTCCATAACTTACCTTATAATTAAATCTATATTTTCCATATAAGTTATATTATTTAATTATTTATTAATTAAATAATAAGCATCAAAATGGAATTAATTAAATAGTGTAAATTTGCTGTTTTTCACATAAAATAATTATAAATTAAATTACAAAAATTCTGGAAAAATTATTTTAAAATACTATATTATTTATACAAACTTTCTCATGTACAACGTTTTCTCTAATTCGTAATCAAAATATTACATAAAAATTAAAACAGAAAACACATTTAATTAATTACTAACATTGAAACTTCATAATTAAATATAAATAAATATCAATAATTAATATTAAATCACACGAAAATTAGGGTAGAACCCCTACATATTTACCAATGATTTTCTATATTTAGATCTAATTAATCATCAATCTATTCATCACAACAATCCTTACAATAATCTGAATATTCAGAATTTAATTATTAAAACTTGGTTTAAAGCATGCAAAGAGGATTTAATCCACGTGACAGCGCCACAGGGGGGTCGGGGTTACCTTGCCACGCCGCAATGGGGTGGCTCGCCGACGAGGGGGGTTGCGCCGACGAGGGGGCCGCCGGATGCTACACGCGGGCGCGGGAAACGCCGCATCTCGTCGTCGACGGCGGGGCTCCGGGTGAGGGGGGAAGGAGATAGACGAGAGAGAGAGAGGGATAGGGTGGCGGTGTTGAAGGGGGGGGCTGGTGGTTTGTGTGGAGGCAAGTTTAGGGCTAGGGTTGAGAGTAGATGCATATATATATATATATGCATGAAGGAGATCCAAATGAATAGGACCATACTGGGTTGGGCCTAAGTTAGGGTTAAACTTAAGGAATGGGTTTGGTTGCTAGGAATTTTAACACCACATCTATATAAGTATAGATATATATATATATATAATCTAAAAATAAAACCAATTGAATAATAACACTATATATATTTAATTATTGATATAAATATAATCTAATAATAAATCTATATGAAACTTGGTTAGAGTTTATAAATAATTTAATAATTAATGTAACAGCATTTATTTAACAAATAACAATATTTAGTAATCTTGCATCTATATATATATTTACAATATAAATTAAACCCTGATTAGAAATAATTAATTAATTATTAAATAAATAGATTAACAAGCTATTCTTCAAAAAATTAAAATTAAAAATTCCCTGAAAATTCAGGGGGTTTACAATCTACCCAACTTATAAGAATTTCGTCCTCGAAATTTAAAATAATTCTAATACCGAAGAAATAATAAGAAAATCAATGAAAAGTAAATATGTAAATTGTAACTTACTCAACAAGACAATTTACAACGATACTTGGGGGTTTATAGAGGGGTCAAAACTGGCATCATATCCTACAAGAATATGTTCTAGGTCCGGCATAGGTCATAGGATTTCCAAGTGATCAGGGAATAGATCGATATTGCATGGTCAAATCTAATAGGATAAGGAGAGGACACAAATAGTCTATTCTAAGGGAAAGATTTGTCAAAGAAGTAGAGTTATTAAAATAGAGCACATAAAGGTGTGTTTATGGGGGGCATAAATGTCATGTGTATGGTGCGGTTTGTCTAGATCATAATGGTGCAATTATTGGAAGAAAAATCCTAATATTGTGCTTCAATTACCCAAGTCATGGTAAGGGATCAAATGATATAAACCAAGGAAAGGATAATAGAAAAACTTTTATTTGCTAAATGTCCGACTAAAATCAGTCTAAGATGGCTACTAGGGTGCTAAGGGTATTACTAAAATAAGATATCATACAAGGTATACTTAACTGACTTAGTAGAAAGATGGTTCTACTATAAATCATAGCTAATAAAGGATTATAAAGAGAAATTCTATACTAGGCGCAGAATAAAAAAGAGTTCAAGGGGGATGGGGTCGATTACAAATTTGAAGGTCCAATGCGAATAAATATTTCAAGAAAACAAAATTTGTCAAACGGTCGCAAATGAGATCCTAGGACAAGTTTACTATATCTTCATCTGCATAAAATAATCATAGGGAAAGCGAATCAACATGCACTAGGTTGGCCAGACCATCATGCACCGATTCTGATTAGACAACATTTTAGTGGGTGCACCCAATAATATATGTGTCAAGAACAAGCTTGAGAAAAGAAGAAGCTTGTAAAAACTAGGCTATAACAGCAATATTAGTCAAGACGATAAAAATAAACGTACAGAAGAAAAGAAAGTACAAGATAGTTCAAGTCCAAAACACAAATAATGATTTGACCTTTCTAGTTGCCCTATGAATCTCTAACCTTAGTTGAGCTAGGGATAGGAACCCACAAAGTTATGTCTAGGTAATCTAAATACTTATACCAACATATAGTCAGTGTTATCCAACTATAATTTCTTAATGGTCCTGAGAAAAGTATGATGCTAGACTATAAGGTATACTACCCAACTTATAAGAATTGAACTAGTACCTCTAACTGTCTCTTTAGGGAAGCAAGTTTATCCTACCAAATTGTAGCAACAACATAGAATTTTCTAGAGAAGCAATAATAATCCTAACATGAGAAAAAAAAAAAAGAAGTCCTTTGGTCTATTTAAAAGGATAAGACGTAATGATCTGCTTTCCATTATTGCTTAAGAAAACAAAATTTTGGATCGATAGTACTAGAATTATGCAGCACGATAAATAGTAAATCAGGAAAGAAAATAAACTAATTAGATAATAAAAAAAAATCCTTACAGCATTTAGCTCGGCAACCGTGGCATGAGCTAAAGGTGAAGGAAAATTTTTATTACAGAAAATATCAACCAATATTGTCTACAGGGAAAGTAACAAACAACTAAATAGATATTCCTAATATTAATACTAATAATATAATACTAAAATATAGGAGAAGATATACTGGTTGACGGATTTGGGGTATGGTCAAGAAAAATTTATAGACATCTATAGCTCTAAACAATTAGGGAATCATGATACTAGTTTAGGGTTGAGAACAAGGATGATAAAATTTTAAGAAGAAGACATAGTCACATGGGTCGATGACTTAACTATAACTGCATATAATCACTATCATGGCTATGAAAAATAAGGCAACTAAGGTGTGACACTTCTATCTCATTAGAGTAACATCCTCTATGTTTATTTCCTGATCAAGATAAAAAAAAAAATCAAATTCCTGTAAATAAAATTTTTTCATAAATTCCTTCAGTATAAAATCTTTAAATCAAAACAATCATCCACCAATTTCCTTAATCTCTTTAAGATCGTCGCATATAATCATAATTATAACTTTAAAATACTCAACCAATCCTTTTATCATCACACCAACTCCCTTTTATTTTTCCCTCTTTTTTTCCTCAACTTTAATTCAGTTTACCTAATATAAAAGATTGTAACTCTCTTATGAAAATACTTAAATCAATCACCGAGATAAATATTATCATAATACTAAATTCTTCTTTTTTTTTCCAAAAGAAACTTCAATAAAAATTTATCAATCTAAAAAAAAGATTTAAATCTCAAATTTTTTTTTTCAATCAAAATTTGTTCCATCAAACAAAATTCAATCACAAAAAAAATACCTCAAATTTCTAAATCGATCCTCAAAATAAACTTTATTATAGTACAAACATCCTTTTCTTTTCTCCTCAAAATTTTTAGATTAAAATTACCCAACTCCAAATTTTAAATCACTTTATGAAATGCATCAAATTTCTAAATTCTTCTTAAATAAACCCTTTTTTTCATCAAGGTCAAAATATTCAATCTTTAAAGAAATATAAATCTCATAGGCAACTCTTAACTATTTCTATTTACAATCATCTATCCTCAAATTTAAAAAAAAAAATTATTCTTCTATTTTGGAAACCAACATAAATCATCAACCAATTTAAATCTCATGTAGCAATGTGAATATTTAAATTTTTAATCATCAAGTTGATTTTATATCCTCTCTAACCAATCATAGAAAAAAAAAATTTAAAAAAAACTCAAATCAAAACTTTAAATCATCCTCTCAAATCGATCATCGAGTTTATTTTATTAATCAACTTCTAACAGTCTTTCCCATATGAGTATAAGTAATCTTTCTCACTATCATTCGAAATTGATATATCATTACTACTCAACTTTGAATTAACTAATCATTCATGCAAAATTATATCTTTCAAAAATATGGTGTTCATCAACCTGCAATATTTAGTACTTTCCCAGAATTCAATTATAGACTCAACCGCCTAATTAGCTGCCAAGGTAACCCATCTAGCCATATAGTTACTCAAGAGTGTATATAGTATAGCATCTTCCAAACCTCTATCAATCATGACAAGCAAGGGGTACGGTAGATTAGATCGAGAAGGATATAATTGCAAGGAAGTCAAAGAGTCAGAAGATATAAATCAAAGAAGAGATCAAGTATTTCGAGGAGTTTGAAATGAGTCGAAATCAAACGAGATCAAAGGATAAAAATAATCAATTGTGGATGAGACACGATAGTCCTAATCCTATACGCAGGCTTGCTTGGTACGGTAAAGTAACCAAACAATATTTTCTCGACCTGCATGGGCTACCACTAAAAATATGTCACGCCCCGGTTCCAAGATATGTGGGACCAGGAACACGTGGCATGCCAGCTGTACGATCAAGTATAGAAAAACCCCAATTTAATGGACTATACTCGATCGTAGTACGCTGAAGTAACAACTAAATAAGAATACAGGCAGGTAAATACTAATCTCATCCACAGGAAAAATCACAGAATAAAGCTGGAAGGAATAAAAATAACTCTGAATCAAACTACAAGTCATGACTAGTGGAAAATAATCCACCAATAAATGTATGAATGAACTACTAAAAGAGTACAACTGAACCAGAAAAGAAATAGATAGCCACTAGCAGAAATCACCTAAGAACTCAAGAAACTCACGAGGCTCAACATTGAAGTCCTCGTCAGCAAAAGTCTTCAATCTCCGTAGTCCGTCGGTACCTGTGCTCGTCCCAATCTGGAAAAGGTGCCAGGTCCTCAGAGGGACGTAACAAGTACACAAGAAATCGACATGCATGATAGTACAGGGCAGTATATAAATAACTAGAACAAAATATAACATAACATCTCCCCAACCAAACAAGGACAGGATATATCATGCGACATACGACAGGTAAACTAACCATCTATGTGTAAAATGCACTCGAGACATCTCTAGTGGCACATGAGAGGGGGAGAAGAAGAAGAAACGGCCACCAAGCGTTCTACGGTTTGAGAAACGAGGGGCTACGAGCATCCAGCGTCCATTGGAAACAGAAATTCTCATACACCACTAGTAGACTCTCCCCACCCAATGTATATCCATACCGTATACGCGGTACAAATAATATACAAGACGTCATAGTATATATAAGTAGACCTGTACCAACCACTAGACCAGACGCGAACTTACGTGCCAATGATCAGTCGACACACAAATCCATGCTCTCAACTCACTCATATAGTGATCGTGTATGATACGGTGTCCGGCTAGAAGGTACCACATACCTTCACAATACACGGGATAAGTCCACTACTACTAGACGCGTGCACACAACTGAGAAGTAACTAGGTAACATAAACTAACTGCAAAAATATACAATCAAGCAAGGTGTACTTGCCTGTGTCCAGCAACTGAGTATCTGGGTCCAAAGTAGAGTCCGAGTCCCGAGAAGCAAATAATCCTAAACAAAATTTATCTCTAATTAATTACTAATTAAACAATTTATACAATTCATTTAATTGCTAAGTAATCTATAATTTAAATTAATCTAGTACTACTAGCTAACTAGTATCAAATTTTTATGAATAATAATTATACAATAATAAATAGGTAACCATACTTATTATCATACCATTTATATTCTAAAATTTATTTACAACTAAATATTTAATAATTAATTAACTAATTAATGATAATCAATTAACCAACCATTTTAATACACACATGAATACACAATTCCTAATAATACTAACTTAAATAGTAAAAATCCTTAAAAATCATTTTTCAGTCTATTTTAATAATAAACTAAATAATATCAGAATAATAAATATATATTATATATATATTTTACAGAAAATAAATTATTACCATTAAACTATTTATTAAATAACTAGTTGAATAATAACAATAAGTACTTAATAATTCTAAATAAATCCAAATAAATCACCACCAACCTTAAATTTAATCATTAAAACTAAATTCACAGTAGTAACACAAAATTAATAATTATTTAAATCAATAAATAATTATTACACAATTGATTACATAAACCTAAACATGATTCTCAAAATTACTTTTAAGTCTTAAAAATTCATAAATATATCTAAAATACATAAAATAAATTCCTAAATACCATATTTACACATTTCTAACAGAATCATATCACTTCACAAAATTTACAATATTTATATAATTAATAACAATTAATTATATAATATATTCAACTTATGTAATAAATCTAGAAATTACTCAACTAAATCCAAATAATTATAAATAATAATAAATAAATATTGGAATTATTTTTCTACAGAATAACATGCTATTACAAACATTTTATATTCAATAAGTATTATTTAAGTACTAACAAAATAAATAAGATAAATTGAAAACAATATTTAATATTCAATTTGATTAATACAAAACTTCCAAGATAAATCTAAATATAATATTTTAAACACCAATCAAATTCTGGAAAAATTTCCATAACTTACTTTATAATTAAATCTATATTTTCCATATAAGTTATATTATTTAATTATTTATTAATTAAATAATAAGCATCAAAACGGAATTAATTAAACAGTGTAAATTCGCTATTTTTCACATAAAATAATTATAAATTAAATTATAAAAATTCTGGAAAAATTATTTTAAAATACTATATTATTTATACACACTTTTTCATGTACAAAGTTTTCTCTAATTCGTAATCAAAATGTTACATAAAAATTAAAACAGAAAACACATTTAATTAATTACTAACATTGAAACTTCATAATTAAATATAAATAAATATCAATAATTAATATTAAATCACACAAAAATTAGGGTAGAACCCCTACATATTTACCAATGATTTTCTACATTTAGATCTAATTAATCATCAATCTATTCATCACAACAATCCTTACAATAATCTGAATATTCAGAATTTAATTATTAAAACTTGGTTTAAAGCATGCAAAGAGGATTTAAAACACGTGACAGCGCCACGGGGGGTCGGGGTTACCTTGCCACGCCGCAGGGGGTGGCTCGCCGACGAGGGGGCTGCCGGATGCTACACGCGGGCGCGGGAAACGCCGCATCTCGTCGTCGACGGCGGGGCTCCGGGTGAGGGGGGAAGGAGATAGACGAGAGAGAGAGAGAGGGATAGGGTGGCGGTGATGAAGGGGGGGCTGGTGGTTTGTGTGGAGGCAAGTTTAGGGTTAGGGTTGAGAGTAGATGCATATATATATATATATATGCATGAAGGAGATCCAAATGAATAGGACCATACTGGGTTGGGCCTAAGTTAGGGTTAAACTTAAGGAATGGGTTTGGTTGCTAGGAATTTTAACACCACATCTATATAAGTATAGATATATATATATAATCTAAAAATAAAACCAATTGAATAATAACACTATATATATTTAATTATTGATATAAATATAATCTAATAATAAATCTATATGAAACTTGGTTAGAGTTTATAAATAATTTAATAATTAATGTAACAGCATTTATTTAACAAATAACAATATTTAGTAATCTTGCATCTATATATATATATTTACAATATAAATTAAACCCTGATTAGAAATAATTAATTAATTATTAAATAAATAGATTAACAAGCTATTCTTCAAAAAAAAATTTAAAAATTCCCTGAAAATTCAGGGGGTTTACAAACCCGGCAGCAAACGGATTGGCCGAGGCATTCAACAAAACAATCATCAAACTCCTCAAGAAGTTTGTCTCCTCCAACAAACGCGACTGGAACGAGAAGCTCGGCGAATGCTTATGGGCTTATCGCACCACAGTTCGAACATCCACCGAGAATACACCATTCTCCCTGGTATACGGGAGTGAGGCAGTCCTCCCATTGGAGACTCAGATCCCCTCACTACGTGTCGCCCTCACACATCAATTGACGACAAACGAAAACCACCATCGTCGGCTACAGGAATTGGAGGCACTAGATGAAAAGTGCCTCTTGGCTCAGCAACGAATTGAGCTATACCAAGCACGCATCTCTGGAGCCTTCAACAAGAAGGTCAAAATCAGAACATTCCAGGTAGGCGATCTCGTCCTGGCAGTCCGGAGGCCGATGGTCATGACTCACAAGACAGCCGGCAAATTCCAGCCAAAGTGGGAATGCCCATTTATCATTGAGACAGTATTCTCCAACGGTGCTTACCGCCTCGCAAAACAAAACGGAGACTTGCTCATGTTGCCCGTCAACGGCAAGTTCCTGAAGAAATATTATGTCTAAACGACATTCTCTCCAGATTATCGAGTCATGTACCCGCTGGTACCGCTGAACTCACATCTACAACATTTCAGATTATCGAGTCATGTACCCACTGGTACCGCTAAACTCACATCCACAACATTTTAGATTATCGAGTCATGTACCCGCTGGTGCCGCTGAACTCATACTTTCTCAATATTCTAATTTACCGAGTTATGTACCCGCTGGTGCCTCTGAACTCACATTCTGGTCACTCTTTCAGATAGTAAGTCACGTATGATTATACCTCTGAACTTTCTTCCTGGAAAAGATCCTCCCTCATGATCCACTACCCGTGCTCCCAGTGCACAAAAAGGGTAATCGATCCACAAATTTCCGAAACGGCCATGTCCTCATTACCTCTGAGTCGTTTTTACTTCCACCAAAAACAAACCGCCCCCTCACATAGAACTTCCACGTTCTCCTACCTCTGAGTCGTTCTATGTACCCCCTCTTTATTGAGCCCACTCCTGCCATGTCCTCATTACCTCTGAGTGGAAAGGCTCCGTCGAAGAAACCTTCATGCTTGCCATGTCCACATTACCTCTGAGAAAGTATGTCGGTCCCCTTTTAACCTATTATCTGTACCCACAACCGGAGTACTACAAAGATAATAGGTCCACAAATGTCCTCTGTTGACCACAAACGTCCTCTGTTGACCACAAATGTCCTCTGTTGACCACAAACGTCCTCTGTTGACCACAAATGTCCTCTATTGACCACAAAATGTCCGCTATTGACCAAGAACATCTTCCGTGAAGTCCCCCCTGCCATGTTCTCATTACCTCTGAGCAGGAAGATTCCATGGTAAAACCCTCATGCTTGCCATGTCCTCATAACCTCTGAGCAAATATGTTGGTTTCCTTTTATCCCATTATCCGTATCCTGAATCAGGGTACGCCAAGGATAATAGGTCCACAAACATCCCTTGCTAAGCTTCTTAGCATAAATCCACCATCTCACCATGCCCCGGGAGCCTAGCTGCTCTACGGCATTCTTTTTCCCAACACCAAGAACACCCATGACCACTTTACCATGGCTGTTCCGAACATCCTGACCAAACTTGTTATCCGTACCTAAAACCAAGGTACGCCTAGGGTAACAGGTCCACAAATAATCCTCCAGCAAATCCAATTCCACAAACGTCACAAGTACAAGAAAGAGAAGATGAGTTGAAACATGCTCATTTATTCAAAATTCAAAGTGCTACATCATTTGGGATCACATCCCTTACAAAAAAGAAAAGAAAAAAAAAGAGAAACAAAAGAAAACAGAAAGCTGATCACTGCTCCGAGGCACATAACGCCCTGAGACGGTCCATCAGCAAGGCAACCGATCGCTCAAACCTCTGGGTAGCTCGACGCTCTGCCTCTTGGGTCAGCACCGCCTCGTCCTCCAGACGAGCGTGAGTTTGCCAGTTGTCCTCAAATTTCTTAAAAGCCCGCTCTAGGTTAGCAGAAGATCGGGAAACCTTCTCGGCCTCCCGAACGATTGACTCATGTTCCGCCTGAGCAGCCTTCAGCTCTGACTCTAAGAAGGCCAATTCCCTCTGGAGTACGAGAATCCGCTCCTTCGTGTCAGCGATTCCACGAGAAGCAGACTCTTCCCGAGCACGACAAGCCTGACTCCGACGACCCAGCCTGTCATACGAAGTGGAGAACTTGTCAAGGTCTCCCCGTACAACTGGCTCGGCAGTATCTCGAGCGAGCTTGATCCTATCCCGAGCAGCAATGAGGAAGCCCCGCTCCCGCCCAATCGTAGCAGGCAAGTCCGCCTGCCGTATCGCCAGCAGTTGGGTCACAAGCTGATCAGCCTCTGCCAGCTTAAGCTCCAGCAGTGCAGCCAACCCCACCCCGCCAGGAAGGGACTTCAAAGTTGCAACCTGACCCCGAGCGCACCGGAGAGATAAAGAAAAAGGGGTCCCCCGTTCCACAGCAGCATCTACGCCCCTTTTTAAATGGCGATAGAAGCTGTCGACCACATCCTGCGTCACCTCGTCTAGAGCCTCCGAGGAAGCCGGTGTCAACGGGAGTGTGGCTGGCAGCACTGAAGAAGATGCAACAGAATCTGCCGCTCCTGCCACAAGAGAAACAAACTCAGCACGGAAGGACGCGTGAACAGTGGCCAATTCCTCTTCAGCGGCCCGCAGAACTTGAATGCTCGGCAGGGTCGAGAGGTCAATCTCCGGAGCCGTATGATCAGCAGACGATGAGGTGGAGACCATCGCCAGCTCCATTCCCATCTGCCCGGGGCTGGCAGGAGGCCCCTCGACATGAGACGGCAAAGGAGAGGGAATGCTCCTTTCTCTCAGATCATGGCAGGCCGAGCCTTCCCCAAGAACATCCGTGGTAGGAAGTAAAGGGTCAGGACCTGCAGGGCCAAGGCAACCATGAATCGATTTGACCCGAAGGATATGTTGATAGAGCAAATAAGCCCCCTCACTAGTCAATATTTGGCTTAGCTTACCAGTGGAGGAGTGTGGAGGCTGAGGTTCGCCTGCAGCCACCGCAGCCTTTTCACCAACAGCCTCCGGGTCAGGTATAATAGACTCCTCCGCCCTTGCATCCTCGGGAGGGGATGTACCGAGATCGGCGTCACCTTCAGCGATCTCGGAGACGGGCCCAAGGAAGCCTTCGTCACCTCGGGCCGAAGCCTCAGCAACTTGGGAGCTTCCAACCGCCGCTGAGAAAGCCCCCGCAGAAAGGACCGCGGCACACACGTCGCTAATCAAAGCAGCAAGGGCCGAATCAACTCCAGGGGCAGTAGACGGTTCAGGAGAAGCCGGTTCATCAGACGCCTAAAAAGAAAAGTGAGTAAGTCATATCTCCGAGAGGAAAGAAAACTACAATAAAGAGATGGCTCCGACTTGGTCTTACCTCCGGAAAAGCGTCTGTACCTTCACCCCTCTCGGTAATAAGTAATCCACGAGACCTAACGGCAGCTCTCTTCACAGAAAAGGTCGCTCTGCTGTCAGAAGACTCACGTCTGACTCGTTTACGTGAGGGACCAGACACAGCTAGAGGCTGTTCTTCCCTCACTACTTCCTCTTGTTTAGTAAGCAACGGATCTTCCGCTAGTTCATCGGGTGTGGGAAGCAGTTGATCCGTTACTTCTTTACCCCCACCAGAAAGGAAGACTTCGCTATCATGATCATCCTCCTCCTCAGCCGACTCGGAAGGTTCTGATTCAGGGAGGGGAGTCTGGAGCGCTAGTTACTTTCTAGCCTTAGCCTCTTGGGCTTCTCCTCTAAACCGGTACCCACGATAAAACTGGTACTCAGATCAAAATTAACAGGAGGCTTGTTCGCCATAACATGATACAAAGCAGCCACGTACAAAATTTCCCTCGGCGCCTTAGCATCAGGGACCGAGAAGCTGGCCCGAGTATGATAAGCGTCATAATAATTTCACGCCCTGACACCATCAAGAACACTACCTTCAAAGCCCAAACAAGGGTTGGGACAATCAAGGAATAAGTGGCTATAACCGAATTGGCGGGAAAATCTACTAGGTAGGTAAGGCTCCAAATACACATTATCGCGGTTGCGATAAACCAGATGCGCGGGGCGGATGTTCCGCAACCAGGTGAGCATATTCGGAGACAGAAAGTGAGAAGGTTCGGTACCATCAAGGTATACCTTCCTCACTTCCTCATCAGAAAAATGAGGAACAGACACAAAAAAGTCACACCCATCCACCCTCGTCAGCGCCCTCCGACAAGCTGGCATAGTGTTGTATTCCCAAGACCGACGGTGGCATTTGAAAAGGAAAGCGTCTTCATCTGTAGCATCTTCCGCTATCCCAGGTCCCATCAAAGACTTGTAGTGCATCGCCAACCACCCCATCAAATAGTGGAAAGGCAGTTCTACGCGCTCAAAATCCAACGTCTTCTTGCACACAATAACCTTGGACGAGAATGTTCGAAGACCATGGTGTATGCTACACACCATAGCAGGAAGAAGGGCCAGTCTAACCCCAAATACCAGTTTAACAGCAGGAAGAATGAAGTGGCGACCGATCCTCTCTATAGAACCTGCTCCTCCCGAGACTATACAGTTCCGTAGCCATATCATTAAAAATCCAGCCAGGAGTGCCTTCTCTGACATTTGTGTGGTTCCGTAGTAAAAATAGCTAAGAGAGTCAGTTTGACTCCTGAATATGTCGCTCTTAGACCGCGACTTCTTGACGCTTGACATCAGGTCCTTTATCTTTCCATGCGTTCGATGGGTTCGAGGAGTAACTTCGCCAGAAGGGTCAACTTTAAAAAGATAATTAACCCAGGATGTGGTGTGGGGAGCGGTCCCTTCTGAGCTATCCACCATTTTTATAGCCATCTGGTGACAAGCACTATGGTGGCACAGCAACTCCTGATACACCGCAACAAAACCTGGGAGTCGTCGGTTCAAGTCTTCAAACTCCTTATTCGACGAGGTATACACCTCAAAAGGCTCGTTCCCCCATGGAAGTTTGGAGACAGTATACATCTCATGGAGAGCAAGCCCCAACTCTCCTTCGGGCGCAAAGAACGTCCCCGTTCGCCGATTATACATCTCTAAGAGCGCCACGAACAATGGTTTATTGATAGGAAGCCCGTGATAAGTGCCCCGAATGGCATGGTAAAGTCCCACCTCCCGCAGGAATGTTCCGTAGGTCTGCAGAACCCAAGTAGTCAACTGGGCCCACGTAGAAGTAGGGTTTATCCAGTTCGGCAATGCCAGCCTGCCAACGGGATAAGATTTCTTGCGAGCGAGCCGATTCAGGAAGGTATCAGCTTGAGTGAGTGTGAAGTTGGGACCGTATACATTCATGAAAGAGCCCGGGGCCAGACCCATCATGTACCGGAGGACGAAATCCTTAGCCGCGTACGCTGACCGCATGTTCGGGTTATAATGGATGTTGTCCATCAACATCCCTGATTGGGTAGGAGTTAAGTTACACACCATCTTCCTGTCCAACAACACCATATTGAACCACGACAGAGGATAATGACGTTCTATGAGAGGAATATGGATTGCCACCCCATCCAAAGAAACATCCCAGTTCTCGAAAATCTCTAATACTCGAGAATTCTTTATGATTAAAGCGTCTCCAAAGAGGAATGAAGGCTTCAGGTATAATTCATCCAGCTTTCCAGTATTCATCATGGAACGGAGGTAATGGAGGGTCTGATTTTCGATGGCGTTCAACCTCTCCGAAGGCTCATCAGCAGGGAATTGATTCAACACATGCTTAATTAAGTCGTCAAGACGCACGCCCAAGGTGAATTAATTTGAGCCCACTATAAGTTCTCCCGCTGGATTTACTGGCAGATTCACTGAAGAAAAAAACAAAAAAAACAAGTCAAAAAGATAGCTGAAACACAAACTGCGTGATGCTTATGCGGCTTAGCTCAGTATAGCCTTATGCGTCTCAGTTTGAAAGAGTTCATACAGGTCAGTCCGAATGAGCTTATGCGGCTCAATTTGAAAGAGCATATGCGGTTCAGTTCGAATAAGCTTATGCGGTTCGGCTCGAAATAAACTTATGCGGCTCAGTGCGGATGAGCTTATGCGGTTCGAAAGGAGCATATACGGATATGGTCCGATTCGAATAAGCTTATATGGTTCGGCTCGAAATAGGCTTATGCGGTCCAGTACGGATGAGCTTATACGGTCCAGTTCAAATGATCTTATACGGTTCAGTTCGAAATAAGCTTATGCGGCTCAGTTTGAAAGAGCTCATGCGGTCCAAGTCCAGATGAGCTTATGCGGCCCTGATGATGAAGTAGTTATGCAACAACTTTTATGCGGCTCAGGCCTGGGTCATATCCCATGCGGCCCGAACATGAGTCGAACACACAGCATACTTGGGAATATAGGCTCGCGCATAAGATATGCGGCGTAGCCATGGCAGTTCATATTGATGGTCCTACCAGCAATAGGCGGGTGAACGTCGGGGTGAAGAACAGGCACGCCAGCCGTCGGAGGAGCCGCCACGTTCGTCGCCGCAGTCGATGAAGACGCGGCCTTCTTGCCCTTCGCCGCCGCAGAAGATGACGTGGCCTTCTTGTCCGTAGCAGCAGCAGTCTTCTTGGAAGCCATTGCCGATCGCTGATAGGAGAAGACGAAGAGGAAGTCGGCAACAAGGAGTTTGAGCAAAAGAGAGAAGGTAAAGAAACCCTCAAAGAATAAAATTACTCCTATTTATAGGCGAAGGAGGCTCGAAAAATCAAACAAATGCCTCGATCCACGTGCCGCCTAAAAAAATAAAGAAAAAACTGCTTCGGTCAAAACAAAACTGACCCTTGGGATCCTCCCCCAAGAGGCGGTGAATCAAGGGCATTTAATGCAGAAGATTTGCACACGTGGCTAGGACACATGGCAAGAAGTCTATGCGGCCTAACAGCTCATGCGGCCAGATAAATCCATGCGGCTGAATCATCTATGCGGTCAACAAAGGCCATGCTTCTTATTCAAAGTATTTCAATTTTGCAAATTGAAAACTTTGAAGGGGGTCTTGTAGAAGCATGGAAAATATCAGAATGATGATCTATGCGGCTCAGAACAGGAGAACCCCATGCGGCTCATACAGGAGCAGTCCCATGCTGTTCAGAGAGACTCTTAGTCTCATGCGGCTCGGGACAGGAGAGTACATGTGGCTTACATAGGGACAGTCCTATGCGGTTCAAAGAGTCCCCCAGCCGCATGCGGTTCAGAAGTACATGCGGCTCACATTCGACCAACAGAGATATGCGGCTCGATCAACGCCACGTGTCCCCATGGGACCCCTTCACACAGCTGGCCATCGAGCAATGGCCCTATTTAATGCTCTGCCATGATTTGACAGCTGACGGCTCTGACATAAAGTGTCATAATGGCCCTGTCATAATGACAGACTCTTTGGGAACAGAAAAAAAATCTTCGACACGATCCGAGATTGCCACGTGGCTACTCCTATGCGGTTCACTGGAAGAACAACTTCATGCGGCTGGCGAGAATCGTCTTCCTGCGGCTCACCAAGAAGCCATCCCATGCGACTCGCGAGTACTATACTTATGTGGCTCACCGAGAAACCATCCCATGCGGCTCGCAAATACTATACCTATGCGGCTCACTGAGACGCTGTCTCATACGGTTCATGAATATCATACGGTTCTGACAGGGTCCACCATTAAGACACGTGGCAGAGATTCAATGGCCCCCACGACTTGACAGCTGGTAGCAAGGATGATTATGAGATACAAATCTATCAGAGATCTACCAGATCCCAATGACCATATTTAACGTTATCCTCATAATTAATGAGATCAGGTCATATCATTCATGATCAAGCCAATGGGACACGTGGAGAGAGATCCAAGCTTGACATAACCAATCATGAAGATTTAAAGCAATCAGCATTAATCATTCACAAGATTCAATACTATCCCCATTTATGGCCCAGATCCTTCACGCCCTAAACCAAGGGTCCAGATTGATTATACATCAGGCTGCCGCCACTTTGAGAATGGGTAATCATCCAAACCCTAATGATGCCCCCACTATTATAAATAGCAAGGTGTCATTCCCTTGTAAAAGATATACGCTATCAGAGAAAAAATACACAAAAAGAGAGAGAAGCCAGAAGAGCAATAAAGGGAGAGCAAGAAGAGCATTTCTTCAGCAACGCCAATCATCTCTTCACAGGAGCCAAGGCTGCATACCGATCGTCCAAGGAGTAAGACAGGACTGCCGTCGCCTTCCCGAGCCTCTATCGTCACCCCCCAGAATCTAAAATAAACAATTGTACTTAGACTATTGTACCTAGGTTTTCGTCCCTAGGCTTTCTTTGTACAATCGAGTTTGTAACGTGAAGTAAAAGTCCGGTCCTCCGATAATTGTTTTGTTCTTTTATATTTCATGGCAAATATTAGTCTCTTAAGGTCAAGAACAAGCATAGTGTCTCAATCTCAAGCAAGCAAGTAAATGTAACGAGATGGTAGATCATCAGACATACAAAGTAAGGCGTCCCATACATTACATATTCAGATGATCATAAAGCTAGTCATACAAAATATGAAGACTAGCAAGAGTTTAAGTCATACATGATCAACCCTAGAATTTGTCAATCATATTACAGCCCTTAGGCAGACAGAAAATATAAGCTTTCAACACGAGCTAACACTTGCTCGACAGTTAAACGCCTCAAAAGAATAATTTACAATAGAGTGGAAGAGCAAAATAAAATCCACTCGTTGTCGGGGTTGCATCTAGTATTCACCATCTGGCTGGAAGATCCTCGTGTGCTACTTCGAAATCTGGCCATACAAGATCAGCTGGGTAAAACCCCAGAAAGAGCAAGTACCACAAAGGAGGCTTCACTTAAGAACTAAAACCAGTATGTTAGATCACACGGTATAATAATGACAAGAAAACTTAGAGTTAAGAATTCAGGGGATAAATGATAAGATAACTAAGAAACTACTCCGGTAACCAAGTTACAACCCGTAAACCAAATAAGGACCGGGATTGTAACCCTTCACCTGAACAGAACTTAGTCTCTGACCGATTATCGATAAGATAAAGCATAAACAGTAACGTGCTGAAGTAACCATATACTGGCCTTGTCTAGACAAGACTAGACGGGACTTTATCCATCAATTATAGCCAAACAATGAGTACAGCTTGATACTTTAACTAACTAGGGTTATCACAAGCCTAGTTACTAACCAGATGCATTGAGATGTTCCAACAACCACAAACCCTGCAGACTTAATCTAGGTTATCCAGTTGCAAGTTGAGAGAGTTGGATTAGGTGACTTGGGGGTACAACACATGACAGTGTGCTGGAAATGTGTCCTACTCGACGGCAGGCTACAAGTCCAATTAAAGCGTCCAAATAACGGGACTTCCTGTAGCTGGGAAATCTCTTTATGGATTACTTGATCAATCTAGTCATTATCCTAGTCAGATTTAGTATGAATCCCTGACCGTGGTAACCAGGAATCCATGTCCTAGACATGATATAAGACGAGACATGTAGCGTATACAAGCACAAACACCCACAGTATCAAGACGAGAGTTACTTAGCAAGTCATGATATCCGTCGCAACAGCATATCAAAATTATCATGTTAGGTTACTTATCAAGTCAAGAGTTTGTCACAACGGACCACCATCAAGAACTATCATGTCAAGTTGCTTGTCAAGAGTGCACCACAACGGGTCACTATCAAGAGTTATTATGTAAAGTCACATTGTCATATCGTGTTCATGTAAGTGTACTACGACGGACCACTATCAAGGAGTTATTAGAGAGTGCACGTGCCATACCAAGATCGTATTTAACACTCAGAGTATATGTGCAACATAGAAAATAACATTAGGACTAGTCAAGTAAACAGTACAAGCAAGTCACAACTCACACTAAGAACCATGGGGACAAACGTGGATAATTGCAAGAGATGGCACAAGGGGTCAATGGGGTGACATGGAGAGCATGCGCCCAGGGCTATGTGCTCAAGGCTATGCGCTCATATGCATGTGCCCAAGGCTAAATGCATCATGTAGAGCATATGCTATAGAAGGTATGCACCAAAGAGTGCATGCGCCTATGGTCTATGTGCCCACATGCATGTGCTTATGGTCTATGCGCCCACATGAGTGAGGCAAGGTGCATGGAAAGCTAAGTCAGGAGCCATCTATACTGGCTATATGGGCGCATAATAAGGGCTATGCGCCCACTGCAAAGGAACACCATAACTTAACACGTATCTGAAGTTATATGCATAAGCAAGTAAAAGCTATAGTGTTTTCCATAAATAAATTCACTTTATTTATTTTGTATCTGAGAAAATTACAACTGTAGGAATCTAATCTAGAAGACGATTACTTTATCCCTTGGACGATGCGATGAAGAAAACTCGAACTTTGAAGAACTTGGACAGCAACTGGGCAATCTCCCTGTTCTCTCTGAAAAATGACTTGTAGTCTCTGATGAAGATGAAG
The DNA here is from genome assembly GCA_029216955.1 of Iris pallida. NCBI lineage: Eukaryota > Viridiplantae > Streptophyta > Magnoliopsida > Asparagales > Iridaceae > Iris > Iris pallida. The sequence goes on along the minus strand of JANAVB010028000.1, from coordinate 10,320,777 downwards.
AAACTCTTTTTTATAGAGTTCAGGATAACTGTCCTTAAGCATACGCTCAGGTAGTTACTTGACGTGTGCATAACTGCAGGGACGCGTGGCAAATTCTGATGGAGACACATTAGCGTGCGGTTGAAAGTAGTGGAGCATGTTCAGGATAGATTGATGGCCTGGATGCCACGTTGCATAACTTCTAGAGAAGTAGATAACTGGTACAGGACACGTGAGAACGTGTGTTGACTGTAATCCTGGATATGGTTGTTGTAATACGCTGCCTTGTTGAAGGAGAGTTTATACATTGACTTGGATAGCGTAGTGCCATAGGAAAATCATACGCTCACTTTATGGGCAAGGAGTCATGTGAGGTGATACGCTCGCTTAGTTAACAAGAAATCATGTGAGGTCCATACGCTCACTTGACTGTGTGAAGAAGGAGTCATGTGAGGTCGATACGCTCACTTGACTGGATGAAGAAGGAGTCATGTGAGGTCCATACGCTCGCTGGAGAAGTGGCCACGTGGCTATCATCAATCTTCTTTGGTATACCATAGCTTCCCATAACTGACAAAATCTTCTCGAGCGTCGTGACTGCGGATTTGACGGCTGACAGACTGTCAAAACTGACAGTAATGATGGCTTTTGTATTTATGAAGGCTGCTGAGTTGTCCTCGTAAAAGACAAAACCGGCTCTTCGAAAACCTATACGACGGTTACTTTTCTCGTGACAGCTGTCTTTGCACGAAAGATGAAGTGTCAGATTCATTCCTCATTTAAACATATGCTGTGCTGTCACTTCAGTAAATAATAAAATATTTACTGAGCGTATGGCTTTTGAATGAGCGTATGGCTTCAACTGACATCTGTCTTTAAGCGTATGGATGAAAATGACAGCGTGTCATAATTTTCCACATCTTACAAGACCCCCTTCAAAGTTTTTGAACTTTATGAGTTTCAAAAGTTCGAAATTACTTTGAACAGAAAGTGGGAATGAGTCCTGACACGCTGGCATGAGTTCATTATCTTCCTCAATATCAGTGCAATTCTTTAGGGATTTTGTTTAGAAAATATCCGCCGTTTTAAACTTTTTTCTTTCTTTTATAAATAGGTCTCCCAAAACCTATTCTATTTCTTTACCAGAGCTTTTGCCTTCAAGAGAGAAAAGAGCTTTCAAAAACTCAAGATCTTTCTTCTTCATCTTCATCTTCAGCTCCATCTCCATTAATGGCACCTAAGATTGATGCTGCTGCGAAAGGAAAGGGGAAAGCCCCTGAAGAATCATCTCATCCTGCCGTCGACACTGCCACTACCAAGAGAACGGCCAGTCAGCGTGTTTCACGCAGTGAACGGCCATTGAAACCTCTTTATGGTGAGGACGAAGATGATGATGAACAAATAACTATTCCCTTTTTAGGGCTCTGGTTAGAACAAAACTCAGAAAACGTATCCCTCTTTAGGGTCAATACGTCAGCAAATACGCTTCCCTCTTTAGGGTTTAGCTGTATTCCATATTTTTTTCGTTTTTACGAAAAGTATGTTTGGAGCGTATATCTGTAAGATACGCGTATTTTTGATAGAGATATCAAAATACACTATCTTTTAAAAGAATATACTATGGCAATTTGTCTCATTGAGATACGCTAACTCCTGTGTTAACGTAAACTTTTGATGATCATCTTGTCAACCATACACTGATATACTCAAACTGATCATAAACTGAACTTTTTTTTAAAAACCATTCACTTAAGATAAAATACGCTTAAAGAAAACTGAGCGTATGCTGAACCTTGAGTCTGCCATACGTTTAAAGAAAACTGAGCGTATGCTGAACCTTGAGTCTGCCATACGCTTAAAGAAAACTGAACGTATGCTGAACCTTGAGTCTGCCATACGCTTAATAAAAACTGAGCGTATGTTGAGCTTTATCATCTCTTGACATTGAAATACTTTATTCTTCATTTGCAGTGGATATTCTGGCTCAGGAAGCAGAATTTGAAGGAAGTATGGGAAATAATTATAAAAGTGATCTATCACATGTTTATTTTCCCCAATTTGACGGACCTTCCACAAGAATAGCTCTGTTGACCAATCAGAAGGATGATACTTTACTGAACCTGATGAGTGGACTGCCGTTACAAAGTGTAGATGGTGTTGCCCATTTGAAGCCAGCATTCCTTTTTGGAGATGCTATTAACATGAATTCCCAGCCTGCTCTGGACAAAGTATCATACAGTTACTATAGGGATGGTGATGTAAATCAGCCTATGTATTTGACTGGTTTGACAAAGAGTATCAACATAGCCTGTTTATTCCATTCGGGCCAGCAAAGACAGATGAAGTGGGATATTACTCCATCCCGACAAGCTAAGGCTGGATGGATTGGGTATCGTCAAGGAAGGTTCCGCAGTGGTACTGAACCGCATGTTACATCTCTGCGAGGACTGTTACCTGCCACTATCCCTCCTGAAGACTCGGCACTGCTGAAGCCAGTCAGAGTCCCAATTTTTGCCAATGAATTTGTTCAATTAAAGAATGCCATCTACCCAAAACAGTCAATGAGGCTGACTGGTCTAGTAAATCCAGAGAACACTAGATGGAATGCTCTAGTGAGATGAATTTTGCGGAACTTCGGTGCACAGTTGAAGGCGATAGGTTTATATGATGCCATTAAGTGTACTGCTTATGGTTTCAAACCAAACCCAGATCTGTTTTTGGCATTAGCGGAGAGATATAACTATCGGACTGGCACCTTCATGACCCCAAAGGGCGAGATGGGATTCGCCCTTCATGAAATGGCATATATATCTCAGCTACCCACGGCAGATTTGCCATATGAAGAATATATCCCTTTTGTTGACGAAATGAATAAGATTTCTGCAGCCAACCCACTAATTCTTTATGTATTTGAAGAATTAATGTGTCATTACAGCATCTGTAAAGCTTTTTATAAGGGACAAGGTAGAGAGGGGGACTCCAATTGCTATTCTTCGAAGTGGATGGCTTATTTGTTTCAAGGCCGCACTGACGAAGTCCAAAAGAAGAAAAAGACCGAGCAGTATGTCGGAAAATTCAAGCCCTTGAGTCAAGCCGAGATTAACAGATTAATCCGGGAGACTAATCATGATGACATTGTCATCGAAGAAGACATCAACAGCTACAAGGCCGGTGATAGATTAGAAACCTATATTAAGCAGGGTGGCCGAGAATTGTCCGATGAAGGTCATCTGGCCGGTTTCATATCTCTTTGGTTGAGGAAATTCGTAGTTCCTGGCACCTGTTCGGCAGACAGGATGCACAGAGGAGTCGTCTTTGCAGCAGTCCGTCTGGTTTTTGGGTATAAAATAGATCTATTAACGGCAATGACCTGCCGTCTGAATGCCGGATTAAGGGCATACACAGATAGGATGTTCGAATTGGCACGGAAGAGCTTGACGTCCTTTCCCCGGGTAGAAATGCCCTTTACATACTTGTTTGGATGGCTGCTTCTTCATTTTGAATCTCTGATGAGCGCTGGGATGGCTAGGCCAGATGACACTTTCCTTGAAAGATACAAGCACATACCGAAATGGAGATATGATACTTTAACTGATTGCAGAACCATCTTGAACAGGGGAGAGCTCTGGAGCTTCGCTTGTGTTCCTCCCCCTATTGGTTATGAGACCATGCCCGGGAGATTGTTTGATGGCGTTGGTGCTAATGAGTTGGATGATGTCCAACATGAATGGCTAAAGAGAATCAGGCCATCTCATTTAATTTGCCGTCGTGACGACATCACATATATAGAACCATATCTTCCGAGCAGATTTGCTCGTCAATTTGGTTACGATCAGTTGTATGTGGGCAATGCAACGACGTGTTTTGCTCATCAAGGCGGGTTAGTTGATGGTGCCAGAGCTTGGCTATATTACATTGCCAAAGGTACAGGGGCTTCCTTCTCAATGCCAGATCCGGTCAACTATCGGAGAGGAGCTAAGATATTGGCGTCCTATGCCAGATTTTATGTATCAGCTAATACCTTTGATGAAAAATTTAGCATCTTAGGTAAAAGCTTTATTCATGTTGAAAAGAAATCAACTAAATCCGCCTTGCCTAGGGATTGTCACGACAAAGAAGATCCTCTGGCCACCGATGAAGTTGATGATGATGTTTTGGAAACTTTCTTCTCTGATGACCTTCATCAACCATTGCATGTGCCTATCGGGAGTGCTGAAGAAAGTATATCTGTTGATAATACGCCGAAGAGGAAGAGGAGTAAAGGTACTGCGGGTCCTGCCGCAAAAAGAGCTACTCGAGCAGAGACTCGAAGTCGCGGAGGAATTTCTATTCCCGGGAATTCTCCTGTTTCTGAACGAGCCAGAAATATTGATGAAACAGGTAGTGATCCATTAGACACTTATCCTACTGTTCCTTTAACCAGAAGAATAGGAAGAAAAGTAATAGTTTCAAAAACTAAATCCGTAATTTGTCTGGATGCAGAGAGCCCCACAGATCGTGCTATGCGATTGGCTGCAGAAAAGCAAGCTACTTTTGATTTCTCTGTAAAGACAGAAGAAGAAGATATTCCTGAAACTGCTGGGTCTTCTAGACATTTTGATGTAGGCTCAGTTCCACCAATAGCCGATGATGCGCAGGAAATTAGTCAACCTGCAGTAGAGGCCGAGCATCAGACTGAAACGGCTAATGACTTACTGATTTCGGGAGAATCAGTGAAGGAAGCCACTCCTCTCAATCCAATTGTTGAAGCTTCAGAGAGCGAACAAGTTGACTATGAACCGTCGTCTCATTCTTTTGGAGAAGAAGACATGGAGATAGACGATGAATCATTGTCTAAAATACCAATAGATGCACTGAAGACCATTAGTCAACACTCTGGGTTAACACCAGAACCGGAGAGGCATTTGGAAATTGAGGTTCAAATTCCGAGTACTTCTGGTGCGGGAAGCAGTGAAATAAATCCCATGTCAGAAAGTACTCTGAACAGACTAAGAGCCGAATTGAATGATCCGAAGGAGACTGAATATGAACCAACTCCAAGTAATATTTCATCAAAGTTTTATCTTGTCTCTGCTTTATTATCTTTTGGTTTTGATCATGCTTCTTTTATTTCAACAGCTGTAGGAACTGCACCGGCTATGAGTTCTACTCAAGCCCCACTTGTTCAAACTGAGGTGGGTGAGAGGAGTTCCCATCTGCCGAGTTCTACAAGGGTATTAACTTTAGCTCCAAGAATAGAAGCTCCTTCTGCTCCTTCCCCTACTATTGCAGCGACTCCCAGTTTTGACACAGGGATAGCCAAAGTCATGAGGATGTGTTCAGATATTATTTATACATATCTGGATACATATTCGAGGCAACTTATGAAAGATGAGACTATGCCCTTTTCGAGTCTTCGAGAGGCGACTAGTTTCCCATGTTCAGCCTTGAGACAATCTGGTTATGAGGCTCAATGTGTCTTCTTCGAACATCTCTTGAATGATTTAGAAGCCAACATCCAAAAATATTGGGAGATTAAGAAGGAGGATATTGAGTCTCTGACTGCAGCTGAAATTTCTCAATTGGAGAGCGAAGCTCAAGCTCAACATATTGCTCTGACAGATTTCCTTGTTCAGTCTTCTAAGGAATTAATGGCAAAAGACGAAGAGATGTTAAATACTCGTCAGAATATGGAGCGTTTAGAGAAAGATGAATCGTCAAGGGCTGACGATCTTAGAAAGTTGAGGGAAGAGCTAGCTCGTCTCCAAAAACAAATTGCCTCCGTGGAAGAAGAACGATCAAAGATTGCAGCTGATCGTCAATCTGAAGCTGAACGTTATCAATCTTTACAGGAAGAGCGGGAACAGATGCAAACCCATCAGATTGAAGAAACCAACCGCCGAAGTTCTATTGTTGCGGAATATGATCAACGGATGATTGTATCTGAAACAGCAGAGCGTCTCAAGAAAGCCCATGATGAGAAGATGAATAATGTAATTGTTCACATTCAGGAGATAATCGCTCCTCCTACATAAATCATATATTGAAGTCTTGATACCAGTTGTAATCAATGTTTCGAATTTGATTGAAATGAATATCTTTATTTGACTTCGATTTTGTGGATGATATTTTTGTAGAAAACATGTTCAGAGGTAAATGATACATGACATATTTCAGTAGAATAGAATATACAAATAAACTTTGTAACTCTATCATGATATTAAACCAAAGGTAATTTTAGTTTAATACTGGTAAGAGAAAACAGAATTCAGATATAAAGATATCTTTGGATTCTATTTTCCATGATCTTTGAACTTGGAAATAAAAAGACTAAATATCATTTTCATATGATAGAAAATATGATACATACTGAGATAGAAAATTCAGAGGTGATATGGACATGATTTTCTATACAAGATCTTTATTAAATCCACTGGGAATCTAATAAGACAAAATATCAAATTCTCTGGGAAAATGATACATGGTAGAATATCAGTTTCCACTGGGGATAATGATATCGAAATAGCTTTTGTAGAGAAGAATAAATTTTTGATTTTACATTTGCTGGGGAGTAATGAAAATATTATTTATACATAATATTTCTTTAAGAATTTGCCATTGATAGGCATCATCGTGACTTTTCCGTCTATAGAGGCAAGCTGATATGCTCCATTAGAGAAGACTTTGTTTACTACGAATGGGCCTTCCCATTTCGCGTCAAATTTGCCTTTGCTCATATGTGTCATGGTCATCGGACGTCTGACAGTAAGGACCAATTCTCCCTTTTGATATGTTCTGACTTTGACTTTCCGATTAAAAGCTTTTGAGATTCGGGCTTGATATAGCTCGATATTTTGTTGCGCATACAATCATTTTTCATCTATAGCTTCCAACTCTTGAAGTCGAAGACGATCATTGTTCTCTGCAGAGAGTTCATTAGCGATTGCTATCCTTAAAGAAGGAATTTGAATCTCTAATGGAAGAACAGCTTCACACCCATATACCAAAGAGAAAGGTGTACATCCGGTCACATTACGAACTGTGGTACGATAAGCCCATAAACATTCACCAAGCTTCTCACTCCAGTTACGTTTATTGGAAGAAACGAACTTTTTCAAGAGTTTGATGATTGTTTTGTTGAAAGCCTCTGCTAGTCCATTGGCTGCTGGATTATATGCTGTAGAAGCCAGATTATTAATCCGATGATCATCACAGAATCGAGTAAATTTTTGGCTGACGAACTGTGGTCCATTATCATGGATAATATGCCGAGGAACACCAAATCGATAGATGACATGATGTTTGACAAAGTTGATAACATTAGAAGTCTTGACTTCAGATAACGGGATTGCTTCAGCCCATTTAGAAAAGTAATCAGTTATTGCTAGAATAAACCGATGTCCTTTTGATGATGGTAGATTGATAGGACCGATGACGTCCATGCCCCAAGCTTCAAAGGGCCATGATGCCGCTGTTGGGTGTAAGAACTCCGATGGTTGATGGATAAAGTCTGCATGAATTTGACAGGCTTTACATTTCCGAGCATATTGAATGGTATCAGCTACCATCGTGGGCCAATAATAACCCATACGTCGAATACGATCTTGAAGTTTTGGACCTGGCTGGTGAGCTCCGCAGACGCCATCATGTGCTTCACGAATTATCTGTTGTGCTTCTTCACCAGCGATGCATCGAAGGAGAAGACCATCATAGGCTCGACGATATAGTTTCTTCGTAGTATGATTATAATAGAATCTGAGAGACCGGCGCCGGATAGATGCTGCTTCACTCGGGTTATCAGGAAGTATGTCATACAACACAAAGTCCAGAAACGGACGTCTCCAGTCTTCAGTTACGGTGTCTATTTTGTTAGAAAAGACATATTCCATAGTAGAATTGGAAGAAGACAAGGACACTTTGTCAAATTTTAATTCAGCATCAAAGTTGAGAGAATCTTCGTCTGGATTATGGGGAAAAACCAAAGCCAGATTATTTTCAACGCAGAATAGTTCTCGGTTATAAACCACTATCACTTGCTGACGTCTGATTGGTATGGCTAATACAGCAGCAAGATTAGCCAAAGCATCAGCTTCTGCATTATAGGCTCGTCGAACATGTTCGATAAAGAAACCTTTAAAGGAGGAGGCCATAGAGAGTGCTATTCGATGATAAGGTATCAAATCTTGATGACGAACTTCATACGTTCCTCTGATCTGATTGATGATAAGCTTAGAGTCTCCATAAACTTCTAAATATTGAACATCCAGATGTTTAGCGAGTTGAAGACCAATGAGCAACGCATTGTATTCTGCAACATTATTTGAACATGATTGATCCAGAGAATAAGCCCTCTGAATAGTTAATCCCTCTGGGGATACAAGAACAATTCCAACTCCGGCGACAATATCGCCGTTAGGACCTATTCTAGATGCTCCATCAAAGAATAGACGCCAGGTAGGAACTTCTTCAGAAACCAGATTTGAATCTAAAACTTCATCGGGAATCTCATCATATAATTTAGAATCTTCTGGGACTGCATGAGCTGCTAGAAAATCAGCAAGAGCCTGTCCTTTAACTGACTTCTGAGGAATATAATACATGTCATATTGGACTAACAAGATTCCCCAATTAGCCAGTCTGGAGTTGAGAATACCAGGTTTCTTCATCATAATCCTGATGGAATTCACTCTGGAAATGACATGAATCGTTTGACCTATAATATAATATCACGTTTTCTGAACAGCAAACATTAATGCTAGGCATTCTTTCTCGATTGGAGAATAACGCGGTTCAGCGCCTGTCATTGTGCGACTGGGATAATAAATGGCCTGTTCATGACCATCTTTATTTTTCTGGGCGAGTAATGCACCAAGAGAATGATCCATAGCTCGAATATATAGAAGAAATGGTATTCCCGAGATGGGAGGTACCAAAACTGGAGGGTTCATGAGGTACTGTTTGATGTCATCAAATGCTTTTTGACATTCTTCGTTCCAGATGAAAGATACACCTTTCTTCAGAAGTTTGTGGAATGGTCTGCAGCGTCCTGATAAATTGGAAATGAATCTCCTGATATAAGCAATTCTTTCTTGAAATCCTCGTAGCTCTTTTAAGGTGCGTGGAGGACGCATCTCTTGGATGGCTTTGATCTTCTCGGGATCCACGTGTATACCTTTAGCGGTAATGACGAAGCCGAGAAATTTACCACTAGAGACGCCCAGGAAGGACTTAGTAGGGTTCATTTTAAGTTGATGTTGACGCATTAAATCAAAGATAGTCTTCAAATCTTGGATATGATCCTCCTTTCGTCGACTTTTGACTGCAATATCATCAACATAGCATTCAACTATTTTTCGGAGATGTTCACGAAATATAGTGCTCATTGCTCGCTGATATATTGCTCCTGCATTCTTGAGACCAAATGGCATCACTGTATAACAGTATGTACCGATCGGCGTTCTGAAGGAAGTGTGTTTTTCATCATCTGGAAACATTTTGATCTGGTTGTATCCCGAATACCCATCCATAAATGACATTCGTTCGAAACCACATGTATTGTCGATCATGACATCAGTAATTGGAAGAGGAAACTCGTCTTTGGGACAAGCTGCATTGAGATCGCGAAAGTCTATACAGACTCGGATCTTGCCAGTCTTTTTAAGGACAGGAACAATATTAGCCACCCAGTCAGGATGTTGTTCCTCTCGAATAAATCCAGAAGCCATAAGCTTGTTGACTTCAGCTTCAATTGCATCCATAATGTCTGAACGAAATCGTCGCTGTTGTTGTTTGACCGGTTTAGCATTTGGCATGATATTGAGTTTGTGCATTGCGATCTTCGGATCTAGTCCTGGCATATCCTCGTAGCTCCAAGCGAAGACATCGATATAATCACGAATAAGCTTGATCATGTCTTGCTTATCTATTTCTGAAAGACTCTCACTGATGAATATTGGTTTAGAAGAACCTTCTTCACCAACATCAATTTGGATCAGTTTATCTTCAGTAGGAGGTTCCCTCTGTTCGAACCTGAATTCCCATTGATTCTCTAATCTTTGAGCCCATCGTTCTGATTCGGGTAAAATTTCAAAATCATCCTCATCTTCATTATTTTCTTATGGGCCATCAACAGAGACCATATTGATGGATAGAATAGAGCGATAAAGATCGCCAACACTCGTGTCAGAATCCCAAGAGAGAGAATCAGAAGACTCAGATCGTTCATCTTCAGATTGTTCGTCTTTATTGAATTTTGACTCTTCATGGACTATGTTGATAAAAGGGGTAGGAGCAATATAACCTAAACCACATTTTGTCCTTCCGTATTTTAATGGAGGAATTCGAACAGGCATTCTTCTTCCTTTTCCATTATTGAGACTGGTTCTAAAGTCATAACCCATATTTTTGATGATATTTTTGGATTGCTGACTGTAGCGACGCAGTTGTAACCTTCCAGTATCGTCAGTTATATCATCTTCTTCCAAGTTAGGAGGATTCTGAGGTCCTTTATAGAAAAATATTGGATTTTCTCCCTTCTTTCGACTGGGGACCACAAAGTATGATTTCTGTATAGAGTCTAATGATATGTCTGTATGAAGAGCTTGAACAACCCCTATAGTTAGTGGCTCTAAGCTATTTAGCAATTGTAAATAACTTTGTACATAACCACAAACATCAATATACTGCAAAGGAGATGCTTCATTAATACTAGATGCTGTATTTACAACAGAAGGCTGAGCCTTATCAGACTTAGTCAGATTAATGACAAAGGGGGAGGAAGAAGAACAGTTAGAATTTTTGTTTCGATTAAGATCGATAACAAAAGGCTCAGAAGAGGTGAGCTCCCTTAAAGAAGACCGTGGATAAGTAATGCGTCCACTGACTGGAATGACTAGAGTATCTGATCTAGCCTGAGAAGATGGAGGGGGAGTGATGAGTCCATTGACAGGAATGATCAGCGAACTTTGTGAAGCTTAGGAAGATGGTGCAGTAGTGCGTCCACTGACAGGAATTATCAGTGAGCCCTGGGCAGATGATGAAGTAGTACGTCCACTGACCAAAATTATCAGTGAGCCTTCTTCAGATGATCTAACAGACTGCGGAGGAGTGATACGCCCTTTTACAGAAATAACAAAAGTGTCAACTTTGGATGTCTCATCTTCATTATCCATAGCTTGCAAGACTTTCGAGTATTCATCTTTGTACATGCGAGCGTCATTGAAGTAAGTTTCGACTCCTTTGAATGGGTAAAGATCTGCCACTTCTTTTTGAACCTCTCCATTTTCATCAACATATTTGAAGCACTGATGAAGGGTTGAAGGAACGACATTATGTTCATGCAAGAAAGGTCTCCCCAATAGAGCATTGTATGAGCAACCATGATTGTCGATGATGTAAAAGGTAACCTTAGTACGAAGATCGCCTATTTGAAATTTAAGGCGAATCTTGCCTAAAGGCTCACTTTTTCCTTGATTGAATCCCAAGATGGTAGTGATAGTGCTGGAGAGACTATGCACAGGTATCTTCAATGCATCTAACATAGCCTTTGGCATAATACTGAGAGCGGATCCTGGATCAATCAGTAAACGATCAACCTTCATAGAATCAATATATCCTGTATGATATAAAGGACGGTCATGTCGATTATCCTCTAGCAGCATATCGTCCTGCGTAAAGGTAATGTTTGGAATAAATTCCAATACATTATGGCAATGAGAAACAGGTTCTGTTTCCAACTTCTTGAGAAGAGTTAAGCAGGTTTCTGCTTACAGCAGTGCTTCACTTAAAGTTTCTCGAGTCTCTTTAGAGAGGCGTAAGAGCTCGAAGATTGATAATTTAGCTGGGGTATTGGCTAGTTGAGCCAATATATCAAAATTATAAGATTTTTCAAGTCCTGTAGGAGATGACTTCTTCAATGGTTTGTCGAAGCGGACTTGTTGTTTGCCTTTGTCAGCTGCTGTTGGTTTAGAAGGAACTGTCTCAACAGGAACATTTAAAGGCTCTTCAGTAGAGACTGGAATTGAAGCTGTAACCGGAGGAACGTCAGAAATTTCTTCAGGAACTTCAGCATAATCTTTCAGATATACTTTTCCAGACCGAGTTCCAGCATGAACTTCAACTTCAGATTCTGGTTCAAGGTCTATGGAAACCATGCTGCAATTCTTTATTTTGCTCTTGGTTCTTTTATGTTTGATGAAAGCTTCATTCCAGAAACCAAGGCCAACACGAGATTGATTATGTCTCATGGTGATGGCCAAAGGTGCTCGGAGTCCCTTGCCTGAGTTCAAACCTGGGGCAATGGCTAGATCATAACCCATTTTCGCCATCAATTCACGAGATTGTGAACTGTATAAATAAAAAGCAGGTTTGTATCTATCTTCAATTTGAGGTACAGATTTTATCTTCGTAGAGAATGAATTTCCTGCTGAGATGAAAGTAGAGGTTAGATAAAAATCGGGTGTGAAACTAGAAGTCACATTGCATGACTTAGTCTTCCCGAGCTTCTTTTTAGATGAGGAAATCTTCCGAGGAGAAAAGGAAGACGTCTCAAACTCTGTCTTTAAGTCTGGGTGAATCCACATGATTTCTCCCTTCTTGGTTGTGACAGGAACAAGTCCGTCATTCTGTGCTGGTGGGATGTTTATAACTTCGAGAGTTGCTTTGGGGATAGGAACAATCCCACTTTCCACCATTAAGGGAGGGAAGTCACCGAACTGCATTGAAATTACATTTGCTGTGACTGTTTTGTCTTTGGGTGTTAATGTCACAGCTCCTGATTTAATCATCTCTTGAATCTTCCCTTTTAATACATAGCAAGACCGGATTGTATGACCCAGCATTCTATGATATGGACAGTATTTTGGATGATCTGTCTTATTGGCTTCATCAGGCTTTTTAATTTCTGGCAATTGAATCTTATTACCTTTGAGTAAGCATTCAAAGATACCCTGAACATCGTCATCATCGAAAGAATATTCTTCTTTCGGCCGAGGAGATCTCTGTTGTTGATTTGTTGGAGCTGAAGTAGCTTGGGTAATCTTTACTTCTTGACTACTGTTTTGGAGATTGACTTCAAGAGCTTCTTTCCCTTTGCGATTGTTGGGTCGAGTACTATTGCTAGCACTCTGATTTAATTCTTTGGGAGCCATTTGTACCCCCAGACCCTTGAAGGTCTCAGCACTGACCTCGGCAGCCTTGGCACTGACAATGAAAGAAGGCTAATCTTGGAACTGAGTAGACCCTGTCCACATACTGATAATTGGTAAGAGGTTCGACTTGCAAGTGTCGATCGTAACAGCATCGGGAGTTCCAAGAGGCATTTTGAGGGCTTCTCTTCTGAATCTCTCAATGAATTCCTCAGTGGTCTCATTATTCTTCTGTTTGATTCTTATGAGGGCCGACATGGTCATATCATTGAGCCCTTCATAGAATCGTTCAAGAAACATTTGCTTAAAACCGGCGAATGAGGTAATGCACCCATCAGGGAGACTTCTATACCATTCATAAGCCGTTCTTTTGAGACATCCAATGAACACCCGAGTAAGGAGGGCGTCACTTGGTTGCAATTGATCAGTCATTACTTCAAAATGATTAATGAACTGACTTGGAGAGGTTGTCCCATCATAGAAAGAGATGGTCGGAGGTTTGTATTTTGGTGGATACGATACCTGCTTCCATTCTATCGGATAAGGCTGTTTGATGCCTAACCTTTGTAAACCATCCTTCTGTTTGAATGCCTCGAATTGAGTTTTGAGATTCTTCAATTCTTCAGAGACAACTCCCGAAGATTGTGGAGTTGTGGCTTGTAGAGTGTAATTGGGAGGAGGGACTGCAGCATATGTACCACCCCCAGCTCCAGAGTGACTTGGTGTGGTTTGTACAGGAACATTAGATTGTACCCCCGAAATAGTAGAGGGTTCGGGGTTTGGAACAACAGGGGTATTCAATACCACTGGTGGTGCTGTCTGTTGTTGAGCCTGCATTAGAGTGTGCATAGCACTCAATGTATCTGCCATAGCTCGTAATTGTTGTTCTAAAGAAGAAATCCTCTGTTCATGAGCCTCATTGCTAGTCGAAGGTTCATGATCACTTTCTGCCATGTAAGTGGTAATCATTCGAGGAATAGATGATGAAACAGTCTGTTCTGAATCATCACTGTGTGAATCAGTATCTTTTCCAGGGCTTTTTATAGGAGTCAATACTGGAAAATTGGACTCTCCAAGGAAGTCTTCTGTGATCTCCGGATTACCACTTGGATGAGAAGAAGAAGAAGCTCTGGTCAAGGCTCCGGTCCTGGATCGAGTGCCGAGATAAACACCATCTTCAGAGTCTGATATAGCATCAGACCGTATGCTACCCCCAATATTTCTGGAAGTCATGTTGATAGAAGCATAAAGAGGTTCATCTTCATCCAACATTGGTTCATATTGAATCCGTTCAAAAACAGATTGTTTTTTTTGGTGAACAACAACATTGGATGACAACCCGAGGTTGGAAGTCACAACCATGCTTTTCATGGCGAATATGGGCAATGTCATAGCCAGATGAAGTGTCAATTCTCTGTTTATTTTGCAAATATTCTCGGAGATCTATAGGAACAGATTGGGAAGTATTTGAAGATAGTTTCTGTGTAGAAACTTGTCTTTTGTTCTTCTGTCTTCTTGGTTCCTGAGTGTATAAAGACTGATTAATTTGAGCCACATAGTTCTTGGCATATTCTGTATCAGGGTCTAATACACTTGTCTCAGTGGAACTGAACCGATTCTGATTAAGCTTATTACGAAGATCCGTGGGAGATTTGACTTTGATATCAGTCTTGGATACTTGTAATTTGCCTTTCTCAGACCGAGAAATTTTGAGAGAAGGAAGATGAGTATTATTCCGACTAGGAGTCGGTAATAATCCATCTTTGGAGGAATTAGCCAAAAGGCGTTTTCCATTGTTTGATCTAGTAAGATTACTAGTCAAATTAACTCCAGAGGTAAAGACCTTAGGAGTAGAGGAGTTGACTAAAGAGTCTTTCTCCTTGGTTGGCACAAGATGAGCAAGTTGAGGGGGAATCATTTGTATGTTCTGTGGAAGAGAACCCCCAATCTGATTTTCAGAAATAGTCAAAGGACTGTATTTGTTAGCATATGCTGACTTCAGTTTGGACTTCTGGTCATACGCTGCCTTTTTATTAGCATACACTAGTTTTGGCTCGGCGTACGCTGCCTGATGTTGGCTTTTGTACACTGCCTTTGCCGTACGCTGCCCTTTGAATGCCATACGCTCAGAGTCATCAATGGCTAAAGAGCCGACTGCTGTCGTAAGAATAGAGGGAGAAGGGACCTTGACATGTCTAGAGATGGTTTTCCTTGTACACGCTGACTTGGTTAAAGAACCAATTTTGTCAGCGTGACTAGGGGAAACCACTGTTGCCGTGTTCCGAGAAGCCGAAGTGTACTTCATGGAAGTTGAAGACGTGTTCTTGTCAGCATGAGAAGTGACAGAAGCGTCTCGAATTGCTGCAGAAGACTTAGGGACATAGACGGAGTGTCCCTTCTTCTTGGCAACAGGAAGAGCGGAGGAAGCAGTGCGGCCCTCCTTCGCCTTGAGCATTTCTTCATAAGCCGATTGGTCGAATTGTACAACCATCGTCTTCTTCGTCAAGCCGATCGACGAAGTATCACATTGAGTTGTTGCTATCTCATTGGAGGAGACAGCTATCCCCAGCAGAGTCGCCAATTTGTTTTCCATAAATAAATTCACTTTATTTATTTTGTATCTGAGAAAATTACAACTGTAGGAATCTAATCTAGAAGACGATTACTTTATCCCTTGGACGATGCGATGAAGAAAACTCGAACTTTGAAGAACTTGGACAGCAACTAGGCAATCTCCCTGTTCTCTCTGAAAAATGACTTGTAGTCTCTGATGAAGATGAAAAAACTCTTTTTTATAGAGTTCAGGATAACTGTCCTTAAGCATACGCTCAGGTAGTTACTTGACGTGTGCATAACTGCAGGGACGCATGGCAAATTCTGATGGAGACACATTAGCGTGCGGTTGAAAGTAGTGGAGCATGTTCAGGAGAGATTGATGGCCTGGATGCCACGTTGCATAACTTCTAGAGAAGTAGATAACTGGTACAGGACACGTGAGAACGTGTGTTGACTGTAATCCTGGATATGGTTGTTGTAATACGCTGCCTTGTTGAAGGAGAGTTTATACGCTGACTTGGATAGCGTAGTGCCATAGGAAAATCATATGCTCACTTTATGGGCAAGGAGTCATGTGAGGTCATACGCTCGCTTAGTTAACAAGAAATCATGTGAGGTCCATACGCTCACTTGACTGTGTGAAGAAGGAGTCATGTGAGGTCGATACGCTCACTTGACTGGATGAAGAAGGAGTCATGTGAGGTCCATACGCTCGCTGGAGAAGTGGCCACGTGGCTATCATCAATCTTCTTTGGTATACCATAGCTTCCTATAACTGACAAAATCTTCTCGAGCGTCGTGACTGCGGATTTGACGGCTGACAGACTGTCAAAACTGACAGTAATGATGGCTTTTGTATTTATGAAGGCTGCTGAGTTGTCCTCGTAAAAGACAAAACCGGCTCTTCGAAAACCTATACGACGGTTACTTTTCTCGTGACAGCTGTCTTTGCACGAAAGATAAAGTGTCAGATTCATTCCTCATTTAAACATATGCTGTGCTGTCACTTCAGTAAATAATAAAATATTTACTGAGCGTATGGCTTTTGAATGAGCGTATGGCTTCAACTGACATCTGTCTTTAAGCGTATGGATGAAAATGACAGCGTGTAACATTAGGACTAGTCAAGTAAACAGTACAAGCAAGTCACAACTCACACTAAGAACCATGGGGACAAACGTGGATAATTGCAAGAGATAGCACAAGGGGTCAATGGGGTGACATGGAGAGCATGCGCCCAGGGCTATGTGCTCAAGGCTATGCGCCCATATGCATGTGCCCAAGGCTAAATGCATCATGTAGAGCATATGCTATAGAAGGTATGCACCAAAGAGTGCATGCGCCTATGGTCTATGTGCCCACATGCATGTGCTTATGGTCTATGCGCCCACATGAGTGAGGCAAGGTGCATGGGAAGCTAAGTCAGGAGCCATCTATACTGGCTATATGGGCGCATAATAAGGGCTATGCGCCCACTGCAAAGGAACACCATAACTTAACACATATCTGAAGTTATATGCATAAGCAAGTAAAAGCTATGGGTGCATATAAAGCCATGTGCCCACACTGAAGAAGGCATGGAGCTTGGGCGCATATAAAGGGCTATGCGCCTAAGGCTGAAGCTACTGTGGGCGCATAAAATGCCATGCTCCCACACACTATTCTTCTTCTCCAACCCGAGAAGAAGAACCATGGAACCCATGAACTCTCCAAGTTGACAAATCACTCAAAACAAATCGAAATCCGGGTTTTCAAAGGTCTATTTTGAGTAAAATCGAATTCTCTACAATGTGAAATAATCAAAACTTGAAAATAAAGAAGTTTGATAGATCAAAACTCAAGAAAACCAAAATTTAAGAAAACATAGATCTACATGAATTAATCCTCCAAAACCAAAAATGCTAAGTACTAAATAGTCTTAGAAGCTTGTAGGGAAGACAATAGAACAAATAAAATGGAGTTCCTCCATGAAGCAAGTTGCACTTGCCTAAGGTTTGGGAGAAATAAATGAAGAAGAGAAATAAATAAAAGAATAATGAGGAGAGAGAGAGAGAGTGGAGTTGGGTTATAAAGGGGGGTTTAATCATGATGAACCATCTTCACCCAAACCAAACCAAAATAAACCAAGCCAAGCTAAACTAAGACCAAACCAAGCCATGCTAGACAAGTCAAAATACGGGTCGAGAATCCGTACACGTATACTGAAAATACGTATAACGGAAAACAGGAGTGACACATTTAATGTTAACCATTTTTGGCCAAGCCAAATGGTGGCTCCATGAAAGCACCCATCACAAGTCCATCATCCTATGACCAATCACTCACATCCAATCACCTTTTCATTAAAAGCTCCTTCTCCTACACTCAAACTCCCCTCTCTCTTTCCTTTCATAACCATACACATTAAAACTCCTTCATAACAACACACATTAAACCCCTCTTCATAACATCACACATTAAACTTCCCTTCATAACAGCACACATTAAACCCCCTTCATAGCATCAAACATTAAACTCCCCTTCATAACAGCACATATTAAACCCCCTTCATAACAACACACATTAAACCCCCCTTCCTTCATAATAGCACACATTAACCCCTTTCATAACATCACATATTAAACACCCCCTTTATTACAGCACACATTAAACTCCCCCTTCATAACAGCATACATTAAACCTCCCTTCATAACAACATAAATTAAACCCCCTTTCATAATAACATACATTAAACTCCTATTTATAACATCACACATTAAATCTCCCTTCATAACAGAAGACATTAAACACCCTTCATAACAACACACATTAAACCCCCTTTCATAATAACACACTTCAAACTCCACCAACCCTAGCCGAAACTCCATTCTCTCCATCACCACTCTCCTCTTCTTCCTACATCCTCTTCCACCTCTCCTCCTTCCTCCATGGCAGAAACCCTACCACCTTCACATGTCCGTCATCGCGTCTAGTCGTACTGCCGCGCATTGCTGTTGCTGCATTTGCAGTGCTATCGCGTGTCGTACCGGCCGCCACCGTCATTCCGTATGCCCCTTGCAGTAGGGATACCCTCCATGACAGTGAGGTATGACTCTCCACTTCCTTCCTCTTATTTCATTTACTAGAATAACCAATAAGAATCCAATGTGTATCAATACTTTCATATACATGGCAATACAACAGTAGGATATCAACCCTTTCATACATATGGTAATACATACACTATGTGGTATCACCACTTTATATGTATCAGCACTTTTTCTATACATATATAAATTTTATATGTATCAAAACTTTATATATATATATATATATATATATATATATATATATATATATATATAAATCTTATATATAAATCTTATATGTATCAACACTTTTCCTATGCATGGTAATGTAACAGTAGTGTATAAACCCTTTCCATGCATATGGTAGTGCAAACATTTGTGTGCCTATAGGTGTATCAACACACACCCATGGTAATCCAAGTAAATATACATGAGCCCATATGTTTTAACATGATTCACACTAGACACTTGCCATATACTTGTCATATAGTGCTAGGTTGGAATACGTAGGGGGAATACATTATAAGTTAGTCATGATATAGACCAAGACTGGAGGTACCTTTTCATTAAATACTTATAGGTGCCCATGATGATACGATCGAGACTGGAGGTACCGGAGATTTTGTAACTCCTCCTCCCGGATTTTTCAAAAATCTTTATTTTATCTTGATTACGATGTTTAAATAAAATCTTTCGTCGAGACTCGGCAGAGGATGTTTGATCAAAACTAGTTAAATTGAATATTTTGAAATGTTCTAATCTTGTTTTAATAGAAATATTTATTGAATAAAATTATCAAAATTATGAAAGGGATTTATTTATTTATTAATTAATTTATTTTATTTTATTTTATATCATGATTAGAAATAAATCCCCTCTTTGAAAACAATATAAAACATTATTTTTGCTATTATCTTTGTATTAAAAAATTAGCTAAAAATCTTATGGTTTGAAAGGCGTAAATAGTTTTGAATGAAACTTTAACTAATAGTTAGTATATTAAACTATTTTTATGGTATCAAATATTATGTCTGTTATTTGAATTAAATTTTGGATTTCGAAATATTCTTTTAAACTATTTTGAAGATACTGAATACAATTTCAACATTGTTATGATAATTTATTAAAGATATAAATTCATATGATTAAAAGTATTTGAAGGATATTAGTAGATTAGTTTAAATATTATTAAGATTGGATTAACTAGTTTTTCTGGTTATACCAGGAAGGTATATCTACTCGGACTCTCCATCATTATCTAAATAGGAGCCTCTCTTGCCCACTCTATGAACTATTTAAGGGACGCAACCACCACCGCCCCATCTTCTTCTCCGTCACCACCATCATCATCCTTCTATCTCATCCTCTTAAAAAAATGCCTACTACTCCCCTCCGTCGAACCCCACAGCCGGGCAAACCCAAAACTCTCTTTCCATCTGGTAATCTTGTCATCCACACGAGTGCTTTACCGACTCCTTCGCTTCCCACCGTTGCCCATGTCGTCCACAACACCCAATAACCAGTGTCTGTGTCCACCATATTCCCTTGTGACCACTGCGGATCCTCCGGGATGCTTTGCCCAGACCGCCAGACCGCCACCGCCACTGCCACCATGGAATCGCCGACCATGCTCACCGTCATCCCGAGCCCCTGCGCCGTCGGATCTCTTCCGATCCACCGCTCGTCACCGAAGCTGGCAAACACGAGACCCAGCGAGCCGCGTCCCGTATGACTGGAATGCCCCTATGCCTGCTGTATCGCCGCGACCCTTACCTCCAGGATCCAGCGACCGCCTCCTCCTCTCTGGTATCGCACGGCCGCACCAGACACATCTCCACTGACGTCCTCGACCGCCTCGCGCCGATAGCCTCCGCCGAACCTACGTGCTTAGCCGTGTCGAACTGACAGATCTGCCGCCGAGATCCCTTCGCTGGCTCCGACCGGACTTGGCCCCGCCTCCGTTCGGAGTCTCCTTCGCCCTGCTGGTGCTGCTCCGTGCCGGAGCCCCATGGTCGAGTAAAACCCCTATGTGAGCCCCGCTCCTCTCTTTCCCTCTTATGCTTCTTCAGTTTCTTCTTGGTTTTTCTTATATTTGTTTAGTTCTCTCTCTTCCAGAGAGGAATTGATTTCTTTTATTTCTTTTTCCTTGTTTTATTTTTAATGGGCTTATATGTTTGGCCCCTTAAGTTTGGGCTTTGATTTAAATATCAGTTTCGGCTGTTATCATTGGGTCCAGCTGGTTTATGGTTTTACTTGATTTTTATGATGTTATATAATATGTGGGCTTTTGTTTAACTTTTGGATTTTAATGGGTTACGTATTAAGCTCCAATTGAGGGGCTTAAAACATTAACCATTGGGGCTTTAATCCAAAGGGCTTATATTGGGATATATTTATATATTAGTAAATGAATTTGGGCTTTTACCATGCGTGGAATGATTTTGGGCTCTATTTATATTTGATTATTGGGCCTACATATTAAGTTGAACTTTGGGCTTTTTGGTTTTTTTTTGAGATTATGTCATGTTAAATAATTGGGCCTTATATATGTACATTGTATTCTTACTTAGTAATTTCTAAATCTACATATATAGGTATTATTTGGCGAATAATAATAGTGAGTTTTAAAAAAAAATGTTTCCTTAGAAAATAGGCATTTGGCTAGAATATTTTTTACGAGTACTAACAAAAAATTATTATTAAAGATTTTTATTCAATAACTTTATAAAATAAAATATAGCCGTAAGTATATTTCAATGGGCCTATATACACAAATAATTTTGGGCTAGATAAGTCTCTTGGGATTTTTTAGTATCTCTAATTTGTTTCAAATAGAATAAAAATATTTATTTCTAAATACTATCTAGCTTAATATAATTACTAGATTTTATTCTATATTTCTACATAGCTATAAACGGACTATTCTGGACACAATGGTATTATCCAATTCCTTTTATTAAGATAGTCAATTTGATCATGACTAATGATACTCCTTATTTTCTTGTGAATCTGAACGTCTACATATCGACCCTAGGCTAAACGGACTATTCTGGACACAATGGTATTATCGGTTTCACCAACTAAGGACCTCAGACAAGTACACTTTCTGATTGCTTTCGATTTATAGTAGTCTTTTCATTTTATGCTTATACATATGTCTTGCTGCTTGTTGACACGCTCGTCACACGAAGTAGTCGGGAGGGAAAATATCTTAGTTGACATGTGGACTATCCAGAACTATTCTATGAGTCTATTCGTGAATAATAGCAGCTGCACACGACACGTGCAGGGTGCCGGATTTACCCCCTAGCCGTTTACATGTCGAAACGGATATTTCACACCACATAGATAGTTGTTTTTTATTATTTTCCTTGTTCCTTTCCACCGTGCCATGTTATCAGTATCTTCTAGTTTTTACCTCTCATATGTTATTTTCATATCTTGTTAATTCTATTGTGTTTTTGTATTGTCGTCGGTCTGTGTACTTGTTACATTCCTGACTGGAAACAATCATTTTTCAGGTTAGCTGTGGCTTCACTTAGTTTGGAATATTCGGGTGTACTGGCAGACAGAAACCTAGAAATAGATAGCAGTTGTATCAATTTCATTAATTGTAAAATCTTATATTTTTCTTTAATTATAAATGTTGTAACAAATTTAGAAATGTGAATGAGCAGCAAATATTATATTTTGAGCATTTATTCTTGCGGGCTTGACAGCGTTCTACCGCCGACTCTGAGGTGTAGGCTGGCTTGGACACGTTTCGTATCCGAAAAAGCGGGTGCGGGTTGTGACAAGTTTTTGTAGTGGCCCATGCAGGTCATTTTCGTAAATTGCGCGAACTCATGGTAGTACCATATTAGTCGTACTACTGCGAGCCTGCGACTAAAAATGCTCATTCACAACTAGGGGTAAATCAATTTTAAGAGAATGGTTAGGACTAGGAGTCACTAATTTAATTTGACATTGGGTAATTAAGGTTGTTACATAGATCTCACTAGATATCTTTCATAGAAGGATACACTATCGCATTTTGATTCAAAGGTATTTCTCAGGAGGGTAGATTCGTAATATCTTCCCAAAATTTTAAAAATAGCATTTATTCCTTTTATTTTGAATCAAGATATAATTTTTGGAATTTTATAAATATTTAATTTAATTAATTATTATTATGGGATGCCTTAGTCTTGGTTAAATTTTGGAGCGCCATATGACTAGAAGTGATGGCACGTGCAGTGGCATGCTTTGACTAACATATTAGCTATAGTAGAGAAGGCTGAGTCATAGATGTGTACTAACTAGTAAAACCAGGCCAAATCGTGATATAATCCCAGGAATAATTTAATTACTTATTATTAAGATTATTGGCTTTTAGAGACCCGGTTGTTCCAAACTAGCCCGAACTCAACCCAAGTCTTAGTGGTCATATGGTGCGACCAACGTCGTTCATGTAGACATGTAAATGTGTATATATTGGTAGTCCATTTCTAGTATTGTGAATAGTTTCTATAAATTATATATTTAATATAATATATGTATTATTGCTATTTAAATTCATATTTTACTTGGAAATAGAATGACCTTCTCTTTTAATGTTATTTTAGGATTATTGGGATACACTTAGGCTATACATATATACTTTTGTATAAATATATTCATAATGGATAGACATAGTGTTATTCATATTTTTTTTTCCTTCAATCTTGAATATTAGAGAAATATAAATTCAAGTTTATATTTCTTTTGCCTTCGGTCGTTTTCTTCCTAATCACGATCATTTGTACAATTTTATCTTATGTCTTTTCTAAACATCGCCATATCATAAGTTCGTATTACCTATATTCTTTTTCTTGGACCTAAGAAATTATTTTTAATTACTTCTCACTCAATTGTCTATTAATTTCGAGTTAAATTTTCAGATTCAGAAGTTTCCTCTCAATCGTTGAATATTGAATATCCGTGAAATAGGGATTAAAAGATTTTTTTACTTATCTTGCCTTCGACTATGTCCTTCCTAATCAATCGTTTAAATTTTTAAAAAACTGATACCTTCCCTTCAAGGATGGATACGTACACTTTCCTATAATGATCAATTTGTTCAAATTTTCAGCTTTCTCCATCATGGTCAATTTATTTCAGGATTTTGAACCTCCGTTGAAATTTTAAGGTTGTAGTTGAAAGGACGATCGGTGACTTATGATGGCAGACAGCCGCGCACTGTCACCACTTATTTGACTTTGGAGACTGTGGGTTCACTGCAGCCAGCAGCGCACTGGCGAGGCATGATCCCTAAGTTGAAATAATTTCAAGTAAGTATGAGTGATCGAACATTATTAAAACTATGTCTTGGTCGTCTTATTTCACCCTTGAGTTGTTATTAGATGGAGTTGATAGGGTATTCGTTATCGCAACATAGCTTGAGTTGTGGAACCAAGGGTTTAATGCAGCTAGTTGTACACTGGCGAGGCATAAATTATCGGTAAAATGACTTTGATTATGTTTACGAGTTTCGAATACCATAGAGACTACGTCTTATTAGCATATAACTATTGAGTTTTCAAATTGATTTGTGCTTATTCCTGGTCACAATCTTCTCAATAAATCGATAATTTTTCCTTCCTTTCTTATCCTTCTATTTTTCCAGATTGTCACTTTTAATATAATTTCGACTGGATTCCTAAACCTATCTAGATTTTGATTCTAGACTCGTGCCTATATTTCAAATTCTATTATCGCCAATGTTTATATTTCTAACCTTATCCATGCTCGTGCCAACCTTTTAATTTTAATCATACTTGGATGACTGGCGTGATTAGCCTTGATTGTGACTACATCTTAAACTGTATCTAAGAAATTTCAACCATGTTTAGACCTTGTCTAAATTTTGATCATTTACTATGTCTAACATGATTCCAATAGCAGTTAATCGTGCCTAAACGACCTTTCTTGTTTAGATAATCATATTTCAATTATATCCTTAACAATTGTGACTATATCCTTTTGATCGTGCCACATGGTATCTTTCCTTGAAGTCCAATTCTAATCACGACCTAACTCGCTTTGATTATTGATCAAATCAGTTCTTGATTTTGTTCTTAATCGAGCGTAATCGTATCCTTCTAAATTCGAGGACGAATTTATTTCTAAGGTGGATAGATTTGTAACTCCTCCTCCCGGATTTTTCAAAAATCTTTATTTTATCTTGATTACTGTGTTTAAATAAAATCTTTTGTCGAGACTCGGCAGAGGATATTTGATCAAAACTAGTTAAATTGAATTTTGAAATGTTCTAATCTTG
Source organism: Iris pallida (assembly GCA_029216955.1). Lineage (NCBI taxonomy): Eukaryota > Viridiplantae > Streptophyta > Magnoliopsida > Asparagales > Iridaceae > Iris > Iris pallida. The sequence continues at coordinate 10,295,752 of JANAVB010028000.1, read as the reverse complement.
TTTTAATAGAAATATTTATTAAATAAAATTATCGGAATTATGAAAGGGGTTTGTTTATTTATTAATTAATTAATTTTATTTTATTTTATTTTATATCATGATTAGAAATAAATCCCCTCTTTGAAAACAATATAAAACATTATTTTTGCTATTATCTTTGTATTACAAAATTAGCTAAAAATTTTATGGTTTGAAAGGCATAAATAGTTTTGAATGAAACTTTGACTAATAGTTAGTACATTAAACTATTTTTATGATATCAAATATTATGTTTGTTATTTGAATTAAATTTTGGATTTTGAAATATTCTTTTAAACTATTTTGAAGATACCGAATACAATTTCAACATTGTTATGATAATTTATTAAAGATATAAATTCGTATGATTAAAAGTATTTGGAGGATATTAGTAGATTAGTTTAAATATTATTAAGATTGGATTAACTAGTTTTTCTGGTTATACCAGGAAGGTATATCTACTCGGATTCTCCATCATTATCTAAATAGGAGCCTCTCTTGCCCACTCTATGGACTATTTAAGGGACAAAACCACCACCGCCCCATCTTCTTCTCCGTCACCACCATCATCATCCTTCTATCTCATCCTCTCAAAAAAATGCCTATTACTCCCTCTTTCGAACCCTACAGCCGGGCAAACCCAAAACTCTCTTCCTATCTGGTAATCTTGTCATCCACACGAGTGCTTTACCAACTCCTTTGCTTCCTGTCGTCGCCCATGTCGTCCACAACACCCAGTAACCAGTGTCCGTGTCCAGAACTCCCCTCTCCGTGTCAGCCGAGCGTCATCCTCGGGTCCGACCCCGAGTGTCCGTGTTCGTTTCTTCCACTTCCAATTACAGATTTCCCCACCACCAGCCATCACCACCAGTTAAACCACCATCACCGCCACCAATATTGAAATCAAAACAACGGAAACTGTTTACCTATCCTCCGCCTCGCCGACGTCGACCGAGGCGGAGACAACCGCGATCTCGTGCCTGATCGTCGCACCGCCGGTCATAATCACCTCCATTGTGTTGCTTCCTCCGACGCGTGGACTGCAGCACCGGTCGACGACTCCCTTTCCGCCATCGACCTTGGCTTTCCGCCGATCCACCATATTCCCTTGTGACCACTGCGGATCCTCTGGGACACTTTGCCCAGACCGCCACCGCCACCATGGAATCGTCGACCATGCTCACCGTCATCCCGAGCCCCCGCACCGTCGGATCTCTCCCGATCCACCGCTCCTCACCGGAGCTGGCGAACCCGAGACCTAGCGAGCCGCGTCCCGTACGACTGGAATGCCCCTATGCCTGCCGTGTCGTCGCGATCCTTCCCTCCAGGATCCAGCAGCGTCCTCCTCCTCCCTGGCTTCGTATGGCCGCACCAGACCCATCTCCACCGACGTCCTCGACCGCCTCGTGCCGGTAGCCGCCGCCGAACCTACGCGCTTAGCCGCGTCGAACTGACAAATCCGTCGTCGAGATCCCTTCGCTGGCACCGCCCGGACTTAGCCCCGCCTCCGCTCGGAGTCTCCTTCGCCCTGCCGGTACTGCTCCGTGCCGGAGCTCCCTGGCCGAGTAAAACCCCTATGTGATCTCCGCTCCTCTCTTTTCCTCTTATGCTTCTTCAGTTTCTTCTTGGTTTTTCTTACATTTGTTTAGTTCTCTCTCTTCCAGAGAGGAATTGATTTTTTATTTCTTTTTTCTTGTTTTATTTTCAATGGGCTTATATGTTTGGGCCATTAAGTTTGGGCTTTGATTTAAATATCAGTTTTGGCTGTTATCATTGGGTCCAGCGGGTTTATGGTTTTACTTGATTTTTATGATGTTATATAATAGGTGGGCTTTTGTTTAACTTTTGGATTTTAATGGGTTATGTATTAAGCTCCAATTGAGGGGCTTAAAACATTGACCATTGGGGCTTTAATCCAAAGGGCTTATATTGGGATATATTTATATATTAGTAAATGAATTTGGGCTTTTACCATGCGTGGAATGATTTTGGGCTCTATTTATATTTGATTATTGGGCCTACATATTAAGTTGAACTTTGGGCTTTTTGGTTTTTTTTTAGATTATGTCATGTTAAATAATTGGGCCTTATATATGTACATTGTATTCTTACTTAGTAATTCCTAAATCTATATATATATATATATATATATATATATATATATATATATATATATATATATATAGGTATTATTTGGCGAATAATAATAGTGAGTTTTTTTAAAAAAATATATTTCCTTAGAAAATAGGCATTTGGCTAGAATAATTTTTACGAGTACTACCTAAAAATTATTATTAAAGATTTTTATTCAATAACTTTATAAAATAAAATATAGTCGTAAGTATATTTCAATGGGCCTATATACACAAATAATTTTGGGCTAGATAAGTCTCTTGGGATTTTTTTAGTATCTCTAATTTGTTTCAAATAGAATAAAAATATTTATTTCTAAATACTATCTAGCTAAATATAATTACTAGATTTTATTCTAGATTTCTACATAGCTATAAATAAATTCCTAGTATAAATATTTTGACTATGAAATATATTATTAATCCAATTCCTTTTATTAAGATAGTCAATTTGATCATGACTAATGATACTCCTTATTTTCTTGTGAATCTAAACGTCTACATATCGACCCTAGGCTAAACGGACTATTCTGGACACAATGGTATTATCAGTTTCACCAACTAAGGACCTCAGGCAAGTAAACTTTCTGATTGCTTTCGATTCATAGTAATCTTTTCATTTCATGCTTATACATATGTCTTGCTGCTTGTTTACACGCTCATCACACGGAGTAGTCGGGAGGGTAAATATCTTAGTAGACATGTAGACTACCCAGAACTATCCCATGAGTCTATTCGTGAGTAATAGCAGCTACACACGACACGTGCAGGGTGCCGGATTTACCCTCTAGCCGTTCACATGTCGAAACGGATATTTCATACCACATAGATAGTTGTTTTTTTATTTATTTTCCTTGTTTCTTTCCATCGTGCCATGTTATCAGTATCTTCTAAGTTTCACCTCTCATATGTTATTTTCATGTCTTGTTAATTCTATTGTTTTTTCGTATTACCGTCGGTCTGTGTACTTATTCCATTCCTGATTGGAAACCATCATTTTTCAGGTTAGCTGTGGCTTTACTTAGTTTGGGAGATTCGGGTGTACTGGCAGACAGAAACCTAGAAATAGATAGCAGTTGTATCAATTTCATTAATTGTAAAATCTTGTATTTTTCTTTAATTATAAATGTTGTAAATGTTGTAACAAATTTAGAAATGTGAATGAGCAGCAAATGTTATATTTTGAGCATTTATTCTTGCGGGCTTGACAGCGTTCTACCGCCGACTCTGCGGCGGAGGCTGGCTTGGACACGTCTCGTATCCGGAAAAGCAGATGCGGGTCGTGACAGATTGCTTGAACATTTCGGAGTTCTAGGCAAGTATATCTTGCCTTGTATTATTGGTTTAAATATATTTATTCATGGTTATGTACTCTTGCTTAAGTTGACTTAGTTAGATGAGCCCGAGAATGCCTCGGGTATAGTCGATGATGGCATCGACACCATGATATATGTACTCGAGTTAGCTCTAGGTGACGTACCCTCAGTTGCGGAGTTATTATCATGACTCCCATGGCCTTGACACGCTTTACGATATGGTATCGAGTGAGATTATGATATGGCACAAGCTGACGCTCTCGACTATCCATCGGTACGAGTAGCACGTATGACCGTACATGTATAGTAGTGATGGTTCTAGTTAGTTTGACCTTACATTGAGAGTAGATGTGTGGGTCATGGATACGACTTGTACATTTCCTGGGGCAAAAAAGACAATCAGTAGGCATATGGGACAGACAATTAGTTTAGCCTCAGTGTGACCCGGTTATTGGCTTGGTTACTCGGTTATGGGCCATACAGACACTAGGGATATATTCGGCAGCGGCTACTAGTTGTGCTCTGTCACGCCCCGCTCCCGTAGGAGCGATCGTCCTCGCTAAGGCGTGATGCCGCACGAGCCTAGATTGCGCTCGTGCAAGGCGGGTTCCATAACGGCCGATTTCAGCGGCTGCGACGGGATCGTCGCACAGAAGTCCCATGCAGAGACATTGAATCATAGCAGCAGAATTTAGAACAAAATACAAGTCATTACAAAACACTCTTTTATTGATATTGAAACATAGATTACAATGGGGCGCAAGGCCAAGATTACAATCACTCAAGCTCACTCTTCTCACATTTTACAAGTTTACTCATCTCTCTCTCTCTCTTCACCCAATTACAAGTCTTGATCCAGCGGAAGCTTTGGAAGGCGATGTCCATATATTATGTCCTGTATAAGTCTTTACTCCATGCGGCCGCACGCTTCGAATCGCCAAGGAACTCCGTGCCTCGACGCATCCAAGCGAGCTCCGCGCCACGAGCTTCTACATGTGCCTGCACATGTAAACTAAGTGGGTGTGTCACGACCCGCACCCGTTTTTTTTTTTAACGGATACGAAACGTGTCCAAGCCAGCCTACGCCGCAGTATCGGCGGTAGAACGCTGTCACGGCCATGAAGATCAAAATCACAGAATCAAATGCTCATTCACAAAACTAATTTAACTTACATTGATTACAAGTTTTACATTTGAAGAAGAATATAAACTTGTACAAATAAAAGAATGGCTACATCTCAACTATCTAGCTAGTCTCTAGGCTTTTGTCTGCAAGCACACCCGAACTCCCCATGCTAAGTGAATCCACGGCTAACCTGAAAATGTTGGTTTCCAGTCAGGAATGGAACGAGCACAATCCACTGAATGCAATTTCAAATAAAGAAAATGACTATAAGACAAAGGTTAGGCATCAATCATGAGTTTTGAAAATATCAGTAAAGCCGTAAGAAAATCAATAGTAATAAATAGACCAATATACTTTCCACCATTTGAAGTACCTTTGATATGTGATCGGTCTGGGTACTACACCGCACGGTCTACAATGTCTACTCACTGTCTACAATGTCTACTTGCAGAAAAATAAGCACTGTCTACGATGTCTACTGCAGAAAAGTAAGCACTGTCTACGATGTCTACTGCAGAAAAGTAAGCACTGTCTACGATGTCTACTACAGGAAATAAGCACTGTCTACAATGTCTACTTGCAGGAAAATAAGCACTGTCTACAATGTCTACTTGCAGGAAAATAAGCACTGTCTACAATGTCTAAGCACTGTCTATGGTCGGATCACACATCCTTGGTACTTCTCATTCCCGACTCAACAATTTATAATAGAGTATAAAAATATCACATAACTAATGACCAATCAATGAAATATAGTAAAGATCAATATCGAAATGCAAACAATAAACTGTACTCGCCTATGGTCCTTTGCTGGTGAAACCGACAATCTGAACTACTCAATGTGCCACTATAGTCAAAACCCGTACAACAGTCCCCTGAAGCTGAAATAAACAATACCAATGATCTCAGAATAGTCTAATTAGCTAGGATTGCCTGTCCTTACGTCCAATTCTGGACACAGGGGTAAAACGGTAATTTCGGGCCAAAACGGTGTCCGCCGTTGGACCCGCTTTGCACCGAAAAGCGTGCCAGAGTCAACGGTCTCTAAAGTCGTCAAACTACATGTCTACGGATCCAGTTTTTCGATACGAACCCAACCGTATGTCCAGAGTTGGATTCCGGCGGACCGTGCACAAAATCGTCCGTTGAGTGGGACCGTGGGGCCCACAAAACGACGTACGATTCAACTGTCTCAGAATTGGACCAAACTTGGCATATAGGACCAAAAAAATGATACGGTCCTGCTGGCGCAAGTTTCGTCTCGATCTGACGAACGTACACAAAGTAATTGAGAAATTTACAAAGTACACGATACGGTGAATTTCGACGGATACGCATCAAATTCGTCGCGCACACGCGACCAATTTGAATTCCGTCAAAGCCCACACGACCACGAAGCCGTTACGCAGCTTTCGATGCTTTCGGTTCGCAACCACGTCGTCCCGATTGGCGTGACGCACGTCGTGTGGAACAATTTCAATGTTTTCAAAACAGGTTTTTGGGAAACTTTGGGATTCGATTTCTCGACGCTCAGTTGATGATTTCAAATTCCGTAAAAAGGGTTGTGAAGCCCTACATGTTGTCTAAAAATGTCTTCAAATAGATTCCTAAAATTCTTAATAGATTGATCAGGGATTGCTTCCAAACAGGAGTAGTTGTCAGCCCGATTCTATCAATACAACTATGGTTTTAGGTCGACTTCTCATCGAATTCTACAGGGTTTTAATCCGTTTTAAAATAAAACTATTTAATGGGATTAAGAGGTGTATAGGTTAGGTTTATACCTGAGAAGACGAATCGCAAAACGACGGATCGTATGCGACGGAACATCGCTGCGAAGTTGCTCGTGCGGCTTGCTGCTGTTCGCTGTTTGCACAGCTCCGCGCGCACGCGTACGCACGCCGGCCGGCGGTGGATTGCGGTGGTGGGGCGCGTGGTCGGCCCCCCCCATGGGCGCGCAGGGTGGTGGCGGTGTTACGGCACAGGGCACGGCTAGGGTGCTTTCTTTTAGGGTTTGCGTTTTTCGGTTTCGTCGTATATATACAAAGATGTATATCCCGCTGTGATATAACAGAGGGTCGGTTCTGTTGTAGCTGGAGGGGTGTCCCATGGGTCGGTTTTGAAGTGGGCTGGGCTTCGCTTAGGCTGGGGTCTGCTGTTTTGGGAGAAAGGTTGGGTCGGGGTCTCCTTGCTGGGTTAAGCTTCGGGATGGTTGGGCCGATTTGATGTACCCATCGGTATGTAGAGCATCAGCAGGAAATGTATTTGCATTCTTGGTTTTGTCAAGTAAAGAACTTGAAGAGACATTATGTGCAAACTACCAATCATTAGAAACCAAGATGGCTGCATCAAGTATTGTATTTGACTGTGAAACAAAAGGGAGCATGTGGGTGGTGATGTCCATCCAGTTGGTTTTCCAACACATCAATGATAAGAAAACTGTCAAATATACCCAAAAATCACAGAAGGCAGTGTGTTTCTCATGCATACGACAATATAGAAAAATGGAAAGGTCTGTTATCTCATCAACTCAAACAAGAAATGGCATTAAGTTGTACAAGAAAAATTAAACTAATGATTTCGAATCCAGAATGCTGTTGAAGCTTTCACAATTTGTTATGGTTGAAAAAGACACAATGTTAAGGGCCCTGCAAGTTTAACTTTATTAACAAAGTCTCTCCAGGAACCTTATTAGCATCCATGCTTAGGATCAAGTCTAATAGGATTAGAGTCCAGCTGCACCGTCTAACCTTCCTACGTATGTTACCCAATATTAAGGATTCAGTATAGTAGGATTCTAGAATCAATTCTCCAACCAATAAAATAATAATATTAAATAACAACCCACCATTTAAAAATAAATAAATAATAAAAAAAAATATATCAACAATCTTCGGGAAGGGAGGCTACAAATCTACCCACCTTAAAATAATTTCGTCCTCGAAATTCTAACTCGTAAACATGCTATAAATTTGAACAAAATAATAATAATAATAATAAGTCCACTATTACCACAATCTCCTTAAATTTAATTTCTAAAAAAATATTTTATGGCCTTCTCTAGTCATTTCGTAACTACGAGTCCTCGAAGACTTCTACCCACCTTTGGTCACACTACTCCTCACAACTAAAATCTCAAAATCTTCTAACGGGTTGCTAACAACCTGCTAACAAATACCTAGGCATATGGCATCTACAATCCTCTCGTATCTATCAAATAACCCAAAATTAACAAACAACAATTTTACACAAGTAGCTTTAAGGAAATATGACTATACGTCACTCTGGAATAGGAAGGTCATGAAAATAAAATAATCATGAATAAATATAAAATTTCAAGGACGGTAGAAAGTATCCAAGGATACAGATAGAAAGAGTGTTTATGAAGCTATAGTCTTATTCGCTAGATTGGGCTACTCTAGTCTAGTCATTGACTCAATCGGAAAAAAAAAAAAAAAAAAACTTTGTTTCTTAGAGGGGCTTGCAATCCATGGACTATAGAAAATCCGTTCTCGAATTTAATCTAAACAAGGTTCCTAAAATAGAACGAAATTTGGGAAATCGAGATTTTGATCTTTTTCGTGGTTATTTAAACACACGAGCAAGGGGTACAATTACAATAAAAGATCATATCGCGACTTCCAGGTAGATTGAATAAGGGTTACGAAGGACTTCGTACTCTAAGGGGTGGAGATTTCTTAGTGGGTACAGGGACCTATTTGAAATAGTTTGGTTTTGTAATCCAAATTTGGTGGTATTCTTGGATGGGTTCTACTGGGTCTTAATGGGTCCTCTATTTGGACATCACTCTCTTGGTTGGATGAACCTAAAATTTCAATCTATATTGACCGAACAAGATCCCAAGATAAAACTATGTCTACTAGTTTAGGGTAACCTAGAATAGGTTTCTATCCAAGGGTTGAGCTAATTTGCCCGTCAAGTTGGTTAACTTGGTCCCTAAAGCCCAAAAATGTGTCTTTCGTGGCTTTTGTGTTTAAATAGCACGAGAAAACACAATTGAGTGGTACACTAGGGACGTTTTAGTGGACTTCAAGTAGACCACAACCATATATTGGGTTGAATGAATCGAGTCGAGGTTGAGGTTCTAATGGAAGTCGGGAAGCATACCGCTATTATGGTAAGGGTTATAGCTTGTCCTTCCGTCCTGAAAGTCGTACCATAAAAATAGAGTATAAGGGGACGGGTTTGAGTGGGACGTGATATACCTAGATGAAGGTGGACTCGTCTAGATTTTGCATATGTAATTTGTTGGAAGGTAACAGCTGGTCTTGTGCTCCAAATATTAATGACACGGCCGGGGACACAAAATGATCTAAATGGAAAGTGGGAGTCCATAGGGCACTAACTATCATTCTAATGAAAATTTATTCTAATCAATCGGTGGTCTTCGTATATCCTAAAACTTCTAGAAGGCTTACAGTCTACCCACCTTAAAATAGGACATGGTCCCAGGAATATTGAGGTTAGAAGGATTTTAAGTCCATTATTGTACCTCGACTCTTGTCAATAAAGATTAAGGCACGGCGTAACAGGATACGGTAGATCTAAGTCAAGCCAAGGATCGTTCCTCAATGAATGGAAAACGAGAGTGTTCAATGACACACGGTCAAAAATAGAATGATCTACTCGTCCACTGTATACAAGGGTTATTGACAGGGTAACCAACTCTAAGGCACATCATCTAAAAAGATTTCTAACCACTGAGTCGTGAAACCCTAATTGTGTTAAACCTGTCAGGCTATGGTCATAAGGGTTCTAGTAGTATGGGCTGCAGTGATCATGCATTGTTGTTGACAACTGGTATATCACAATTTGACTGGGTATTTAAGCTATGGTATTGGCTAAGCTAGTGACTGTGGTATTCCAACACTAGTTAGGTCTGAATAATAAAATTTACATAACTAGAGTAATATTTGTTGGAAACCAATCTCGGGATGAGTGTCACGGTAAATGATTAGCCTATTGTCCACTCATCTCATGTCTAACTGTGGGCTTCGGTCGAGGAAGGGTTGGCTCAAGGCTTAAGGGTTGAAAGTAAAGGCAATATTCAAGAAAATATTTAGAGACACAATGAATTGTTTCTCGAGAATAGATAGTCTCCTGGGTTGGCATTACGACTAAGGGTAAAACCCTTATCATTCTTAAATTCAGATGGCTTGAAAGTCCCAATAACAGTTTGAGGGTCGATGGGAGAACGAGTAACTCAATCACATGACTGGCCGATGGTAGCTACACTTGTGCCTACCATGATCATAGCCATGGGAATACTCTGTATCTCTCTACTATCACGAGCTTTCGTCTTTCCAAATCGGTGAAAGAAAAAAAAAATAATGAATTCAAGGGAGATGTTACTGAATACAATCACGTGATTCAAATGCGAACGTATAATTCAAGAGGAGTTGTCAATGCAGTCGTGGATGAGACCTTAGAGACATCTACATCTCAGTCCACGTAGGGTAATTAAATAAAGTGCGAACCAAACGCATCATGGTTGATCAGACCATAATACACTGATTCTGATTAGACAATATGTTAGTAGGCGTCCCCACTAAACATATGCCTCGAATCAAGCTCGAGAACAGAGTGAGCTTGCAAAACTAAGCTGTAACAGCAGCGTTGGCTAAGATAGTCAAAATACAGTTATGCGAGATTTTTGAAAAAAGGCACAAGTAGTTCGAGTTTTGTGAGAATCAAACTTTACCCGGTGTTCTTGCTCATACAGTCTTCCTACTATCTTCTGATCCACAAGGACTTGGTCGACTAACGGGTTATGGACATTCTAAATTCTATATTCTAGATAAACCTATTAGTGTCAGTCGATATCCTCGTCAATAGGTCACAAGGACCACGGAATGCTAGATCGGGAGACGTGCTATCCAACTTACGAACTTCCACCAATATTGGCTTCGGATCTTATGGAACACACAGGGCACTGTCCTATCCTCTATAGTATCCTTAACTTGTAATCACGTCTGAAATCATTTCACCGAGGACTACGCTACGCCCGTATACTCTGGCTGTGGTAAACCCTTGGTTTCGTAACTCAACATGATACAAAATCGAACACTTCTTAACTCTATCCAATGTTGGCTCAAGGGTATCTACGATCAAGAGTGGACCACTAGTCATATCTCTAGCAAATTCTATAACCAATATTTTCCTACTCTCCTTTCCACTCTAGGGGTCGTGTCTCGCCAGTGCGCTGCTGGCTGCAGTGAATCCCTAGTCTCCAAAGTTTAAATAAATGGCGACAGTGCGCTGCTGTCCTGCCAGTATGAGTTAACTAACATTCTCGTAACTATATCTATAAATAAATCCCTGAGCTTCTAGAGATTCAAACAAGTTGACTATGAAATAAGGCATAAATATTTGCCCTATCAACCCTTAAAATAAAAGATTGAGCGGGGAGGAAATAATTGAAGACAAAAAGATACACAAACATTCTAATGTCTATTCCATGTGTATTCAATCATCGAGGAAAAATTTTGAATCGACGCTAACTTGAGGTTCGCATATGGTTAACCTAATCAGAAATTATATAAAATAATAATTCTTGGGCAAAATAGGAAGTGAATAGGCAATTCGGACTAAGATATGGTGACGATATCCAAGGAGGCAAGAGAATGAATTGAATAATCTATCAAGGCTAGATCATTAATTCTATGAAGCCCTGCCTTACCAAGGAAAAACTATCCATATTGGATTACATCGTCGTATCAAGAGATAATAATGTACCTATGGGGATCTGATAAACTATCAAAATTAATAATTCCTTATCTACATTGCATGGCCTAGACTACCCATTGGTAAATTTGTATAAGGGACTCCTAGTCCTAGTCATTCTCGTAAATTAAATTAATTCTTGTTCGTGAATGAGCATGTTCTAGTCGCAAGCTCGCAATAGTACAATTAACATAAGTACTATTACGAGTTCGCATGATTTGCGAAAACAGACCTGCATGGGCCACCACAAAAACTTGTCACGACCCGCACCCGTTTTTTTTTTTTAACGGATACGAAACGTGTCCAAGCCAGCCTACGCCGCAGTATCGGCGGTAGAACGCTGTCACGGCCATGAAGATCAAAATCACAGAATCAAATGCTCATTCACAAAACTAATTTAACTTACATTGATTACAAGTTTTACATTTGAAGAAGAATATAAACTTGTACAAATAAAAGAATGGCTACATCTCAACTATCTAGCTAGTCTCTAGGCTTTTGTCTGCAAGCATACCCGAACTCCCCATGCTAAGTGAATCCACGGCTAACCTGAAAATGTTGGTTTCCAGTCAGGAATGGAACGAGCACAATCCACTGAATGCAATTTCAAATAAAGAAAATGACTATAAGACAAAGGTTAGGCATCAATCATGAGTTTTGAAAATATCAGTAAAGCCGTAAGAAAATCAATAGTAATAAATAGACCAATATACTTTCCACCATTTGAAGTACCTTTGATATGTGATCGGTCTGGGTACTACACCGTACGGTCTACAATGTCTACTCACTGTCTACAATGTCTACTTGCAGAAAAATAAGCACTGTCTACGATGTCTACTGCAGAAAAGTAAGCACTGTCTACGATGTCTACTGCAGAAAAGTAAGCACTGTCTACGATGTCTACTACAGGAAATAAGCACTGTCTACAATGTCTACTTGCAGGAAAATAAGCACTGTCTACAATGTCTACTTGCAGGAAAATAAGCACTGTCTACAATGTCTACTTGCAGGAAAATAAGCACTGTCTACAATGTCTAAGCACTGTCTATGGTCGGATCACACATCCTTGGTACTTCTCATTCTCGACTCAACAATTTATAATAGAGTATAAAAATATCACATAACTAATGACCAATCAATGAAATATAGTAAAGATCAATATCGAAATGCAAACAATAAACTGTACTCGCCTGTGGTCCTTTGCTGATGAAACCGACAATCTGAACTACTCAATGTGCCACTATAGTCAAAACCCGTACAACAGTCCCCTGAAGCTGAAATAAACAATACCAATGATCTCAGAATAGTCTAATTAGCTAGGATTGCCTGTCCTTACGTCCAATTCTGGACACAGGGGCAAAACGGTAATTTCGGGCCAAAACGGTGTCCGCCGTTGGACCCACTTTGCACCGAAAAGCGTGCCAGAGTCAACGGTCTCTAAAGTCGTCAAACTACATGTCTACGGATCCAGTTTTTCGATACGAACCCAACCGTATGTCCAGAGTTGGATTCCGGCGGACCGTGCACAAAATCGTCCGTTGAGTGGGACCGTGGGGCCCACAAAACGACGTACGATTTAACTGTCTCAGAATTGGACCAAACTTGGCATACAGGACCAAAAAAATGATACGGTCCTGCTGGCGCAAGTTTTGTCTCGATCTGACGAACGTACACAAAGTAATTGAGAAATTTACAAAGTACACGATACGGTGAATTTCGACGGATACGCATCAAATTCGTCGCGCACACGCGACCAATTTGAATTCCGTCAAAGCCCACACGACCACGAAGCCGTTACGCAGCTTTCGATGCTTTCAGTTCGCAACCACGTCGTCCCGATTGGCGTGACGCACGTCGTGTGGAACAATTTCAATGTTTTCAAAACAGGTTTTTGGGAAACTTTGGGATTCGATTTCTCGACGCTCAGTTGATGATTTCAAATTCCGTAAAAAGGGTTGTGAAGCCCTACATGTTGTCTAAAAATGTCTTCAAATAGATTCCTAAAATTCTTAATAGATTGATCAGGGATTGCTTCCAAACAGGAGTAGTTGTCAGCCCGATTCTATCAATACAACTATGGTTTTAGGTCGACTTCTCATCGAATTCTACAGGGTTTTAATCCGTTTTAAAATAAAACTATTTAATGGGATTAAGAGGTGTATAGGTTAGGTTTATACCTGAGAAGACGAATCGCAAAACGACGGATCGTATGCGACGGAACATCGCTGCGAAGTTGCTCGTGCGGCTTGCTGCTGTTCGCTGTTTGCACAGCTCCGCGCGCACGCGTACGCACGCGTCAAGCCTTGCCTCGATGGAAAGTGTCGTGCACGCGTTCAACTTTTAAACGACCAAGTCATTTGGGTGCCTAGACTTATGGCACAAGCTGTGCAACGCAACTTAACTCATGGGGCAAGCCAAGGCTATGCCAAGCCTTGGACGACACGACCGTACATGCTTTATGAAGCATTCATGCGGGCGACGCCTATGACTTAGGATATGTTCATAACTTTGCCGACTCAACCAACTTTCCTTCTCCCAAGCCACGGGACGAAGGATCGAGTGTCATTTTTTAAAGCACGCCGTGCACCAGCTCTAAGCCGACCGTGGGACATTTTCCATGTTCTCACTCGATTCGGTCCATCGGGATTATTCCCTTAGCTATGTGGATTCGTAGCTTTTATTATTAAGCCTACTTATGCAAGTTGAAAACACGTGATTTATTATGTGAAGGCAAAGATGAGGCAAGTTCACCGAAACTACCCCACCTGAGCGAGCGGTCGCCTCGACTGAGCGATGTCTCCGAGTATCCGTTGCAAGGCTAAGTCCGAACGTCGTCGGCGTTCCAATTTCTCCGATTGACTGAGCGGGACGGGGTACTACATCATACACCACTCAGAAAAAGTTTTATCCTCGAAACTAACTGAGTACACTTACTTATTAACTTATCACTCGAATGTTCCTAGATTCTCGCACACACTTCTCCTAGGCGTTCCCTCAAATCCGAGCCACGCTCGTGCTACCATCAATCCTTTATTCAAAACTTACGATCTCAAAATCCTCGATACTTCCTCGTTCCTCCAATCTCACTTGAATTCAACGTATCACTTAATATAGATCGTGCACATATCTTAGGCGTCCCCAAAATACATACATTTCAACCAAGCCTCGTGATAGCGAATCCCGCCATCACCACTCGAGTCGGATCATGCACGCATTCAAGCGTCCTTGATATACATGCATGTCAACCGAGCCTCATGAGTGGTACCTTCACCATTCCTATCGCTCCGTACCGGAACGTCTGCCTAACCGCTAGGCTATGTCTTTTCGTCAGTATTGGAATCATAGTTCCCAAAGAACAATATCAACACTGACCACATCCTAAGGTCAAACCAAATCGATGGTACGGGGTTTTCTACCCAAGCTCGCATCACTCTGATTTCTAAACATCGAGCATCGATTCCCTACGCACATCCCAACATTCGTCGCATGGGGTCCGAGTCGTTCAGTAAAGCCATTTTACATAGTCAATATCTTCGAACACGTTCGACATAATCTTCCTATCATCCCTTCCAAATCAAGCACGCTACGACACAATCCATCGCTAAACCATAATTCACATTTCATACTTCCAAAGTCATCTATTCCAATTCACGTAATCGATCACAAGGTCGTCCGACTTAACAATGCGTTGTGCCCCGATCTCACGCGAGTCAGATTATCCACGGTGGGCATGAATCACCATGCACGCTCCCGCGAGATAATCATTCTCATCGGGATGTAACTCTTGTTTTGTGTCCAGACTAATTCATTCTCGATGCGCGGATTGGACCTACTCAATCCTCAAGTTTCTTTCATTCATCAATCGTAAGTCCTAACATCTTCATATTTTTCTTCGTATCAAACCGACAAGTCGAGACAATCAAAGTTGCTGCATCCTAATTTTCCGAGTCCGATCATTCCCGCAACATGAATCACCATGTCAGCGCTCACGCGGAACGATCGTCTCAAATTTGACGCAACGCATGCACGAGGCTGGAGTTACTCTCGCGCAAGACAAGAAAGTCGATGTTGTAGTTATCCGCATAACCATCAAGACACGATCATTTTATCCCATATTCATCTCGATCAAAATCCTAAGTATCGCATCCAACCAAACAATAACACTTGCACGATCGTCTTTCGTCGAATTAGAGTGCTCCCGAGTTATCGTATATCGATCTTTGATATGCCTCAATACCATTGATGATATGCATAACCTGACGATCTTCCTTTGCAACGAATTTTGAGTCATGAGAACGATGTTATCATCCGACTGGATAGTCTCCTCGACATTTAATTTCAAGTTCGATCATCATCCCTCGAATCATTCCCAACATCGATTTTCCTCAAACCAATTTCACGTATTGTTCATCCATTTATCTTAAGTCATCGACCAACGTATTTCCTCAATTCGTATCATTTCTTTATCAATCGATCGACATCCCTGAGGCTATTGCATATACAACTCAAGGATGAAGTCATTCAACAAATCCTCAACTTATCATTCGAATCAAAATTGACTTCTTCAAATTTTCCGTTCGAACCATTCCTCGAATTCCAAGTACGCTCATCTATATCGCATCGAAGTTATCGCCGCTCGATAGCACCCCTATCGATAGTCGACTAACTTTACTCAATCGAGTTCAACTCATTCTCGTCCGACACAATTTGAATCCCGTACTCGACTTTTCTAAGGTTGACGCAACTTTGGTGTATATGTCCAGCCCGACTTAGCTAACCGTGCTTACATGAACCATCATTTTGTTTTATTATCAAAAACTGTTCTTCTACGTTTTTACAAAATAGATAGACTTATTATATGGACATCCCGTGGGATAATTGAGAGAGAGCGCACCAACGATATCAACTTACGGAAGCAACAGAGTTTGCGGAAACAACGAGTTAAAGAATTCAATCGGTTATCCAAGGACGTAAAGCCATGCTCTGATACTATTATGTCACGTCCCGCTCCCGTAGGAGCGATCGTCCTCGCTAAGGCATGATGCCGCACGAGCCTAGATTGCGCTCGTACAAGGCGGGTTCCATAACGGCCGATTTCAGCGGCTGCGACGGGGTCGTCGTACAGAAGTCCTATGTAGAGACATTGAATCATAGCAGCAAAATTTAGAACAAAATACAAGTTATTGCAAAACACTCTTTTATTGATATTGAAACATAGATTACAATGGGACGCAAGGCCAAGATTACAATCACTCAAGCTCACTCTTCTCACATTTTACAAGTTTACTCAGCTCTCTCTCTTCACTCAATTATAAGTCGTGATCCAGCGAAAGCTTTGGAAGGCGATGTCCATACATTATGTCCTGTATAAGTCTTTACTCCATGCGGCCGCACGCTTCGAATCACCAAGGAACTCCGTACCTCGACGCATCCAAGCGAGCTCCGCGCCACGAGCTTCTACCTGTGCCTGCACATATAAAATAAGTGGGTGTCAGTACTCAACTGTACTGGTGGAGTGAGCTCCTCGTCCACCCATACAAAATCAACACGTTAGATTTACTTTGTGCAATATAGTACCCTTTATGATTGTCTTTCTAGTCTTGCCTTAGGATCAATTTTCGGACCGACGCCTTGCCTATTTTATGTCTTTAGACCATCTCGTGCTTGCAACGACAATGTTAACTCATACATTGCCTCAAGATCCTTTTCGTGCCAACAACGTTAACCTATCGAGTCGTGTTTGCCTTACGGCTTAAAATCAGAGACGCAACTACGCGGTAGTACCCAATTTTCTTACGACCGTACTAAAATTCCCTTGTGCCGTGCCTCACAACTCAGTGCAACTCAACCATATCGCCGCCCCGCAGCCACCCTTTGTTACTTTGATCGCCAACTGACCCAATCAAGACTTGTGGGTTAAGTGTCACTCGACTGACTTTGCCTTGCGGCGGTTTCCCGACTTAAACTCAACCAACTTATGCAAACTTATATGCCGACAACTCAAGACTCGACGCCATATCTCGTGCCGAAGCATGTCGCTTATGTTGTATCCATTCTTAAGTCCAAACATTTGTATTCTAACTTGTACCCACATTCAACAACTCAACTCAATCCAAAGGCACTCACGCGGATTGCCGCTATGTCGACTCATCTATATGATTTGGTCACTGACTCCTAGAGCCATCGTGGACTCCTCTTAGCTTTTGTTAGACGGGCGCCCCTTTCAGCGCAAGGTAGCTAGCCCCGCTGCAAGTCTCCGCCTAACCCGTGCTAAAAGCACAGCTAAATTAATTATTTCCCAATGCCCGCATCGGTCCCGAGGCCCCGGGTTACTGTGCAGGAAAACTCTCACCTTGTCGACAAGTTGTCCATGACCATGCAAGACTCGACTCAAACTGACGTCTCACACAGTCATGCTACCTCTAGTGTCACCATTTCTTTCAGGGCCAAGTTCAATATTTCTTTCTTATGAGACCGCCTTGTCGACATGTAGCCGCGAGCATACTTATTTCTTATGAGACCGCCTCGCCGACATGTAGCCGCGAGGCCTCACCGACATGTAGCCGCGAGCATACTTCTTTCCATGTTACCATATTATTTCATTCAACTCAATGCCTATTCGATAGTCCTTCCTCCAAAACTCATTCAATCAACCGTGGTTCCTGCCTTAACACTAGGTCCGTGCATCGTGCCTCAAATCGACTTCTGTTCTACGCGACGCTATCGCCCAAGTCATAATTTATATGACGGGCCTTGGGATCGTGGGACTATTTAACCTGACAACCGCAGAATGAGCGGGACAGCACTTCGAATGACTTAGGTCGATAGACATAACTTTGCCTAACTTACTCAAGCCTACAACTTAACGAGCAAAGGCCGCGTCAAGCCTTGCCTCGATGGAACGTGCCATGCACGCATTCAACTTTTGAACGACCAAGTCATTTAGGTGCCTAGAGTTATGGCACAAGCTGTGTAACGTAACTTAACTCATGGGGCAAGCCAAGGCTATGCCAAGCCTTGGACGACAGGACCGTGCATACTTTATGAAGCATTAATGCGGGCGACGCCTATGACTTAGGCTATGTTTATAACTTTGCCGACTCAACCAACTTTCCTTCTCCCAAGCCACGGGACGAATGATCGAGTGTCATTTTTCAAAGCACGCCGTGCACCAGCTCTAAGCCGACCGTGGGACATTTTCCATGTTCTAACTCGATTCGGTCCATCGGGATTATTCCCTTAGCTATGTGGATTCGTAGCTTTTATTACTAAGCCTACTTGTGCAAGTTTAAAACACACAATTTATTATGTGAAGGCAAAGATGAGGCAAGTTCACCGAAACTACCCCACCTGAGCGAGCGGTCACCTCGACCGAGCGATGTCTCTGAGTAGCCGTTGCAAGGCTAAGTCCGAACGCCGTCGACGTTCCAATTTCTCCGATTGACTGAGCGGGACGGGGCACTACATGCTCTAGGTAGGGTCGGGAGGTATACTAGTACATATATGTTTATCGGCTCGTGATCCGACATCGACCCGTGATTCGATGCCACTTCCTTATCTACCTACCAATGCGCTCCAAAGTTGTTTTCATATGCATTCACTTAGACGGGCTAGCTCATCCCTTTATGTTTATATCAGGATTTACTTTATGACATGTTCCTTTTTGTATCTTGCTATGTCCCCTGAGGACCTGGTTCCTTTCCAAATCCAGACGAGCATATGTACCCGATGGTGTATGGTTCAGGAGTTGAGACAGGATACGTGGTAGAGGACTACGAGGTGCTACCTGACACTACTAAAATACAGCAATTTGGCGACGGACCATTAGCAACGGATCTTGTCCGTCAGTAATAGTGACGGACTAGTGACTACCTTGTGACGGACTATCGTCAGAAAGTAATGGATAATTTTTTTATTTTTTTGTGTCAAAATCAGTCGCACATCCGTCGCTAATTTGACAAAAATTTAGCGATGGATTGATCTCCGTCGCTAATATGTCGCACATTGTGGCGACAAAATCTAAAAAAAATGACGCGATAAATTAGCGTCTAACTAGCGACGAACGTTCCGTCGGTAATCTATTGGGTATTTAGCGACTACCTAGCGACGGATATATCCGTCGGTAGTCCGTCGCTAAATACTGTAACCTAACTTAAATTAAACCGACATGGGAGAATATTTCATTCCCTCCAAAAAGACTCTCTCTCTCTCTCTCTCTCTTCCCCCCCTCTCTCTCTCTCTCTACGGCAGCGAGCTCTCTCCGACGGGTCTTTCTCTCTCTCAGGTATGCTCTCTCTCTCTCTCCCTCTCTCTCTCTCTGTTTAACATATAGGGTTTCGGGTTTCGGGTTTGGGGGTCGGCTGTCCCTGGGGCCGGCGGGGTGGGAGGGAGGGAGTAGGGGCAGGAGGAGGGTGTTTAGGACGGGGGCAGGGTAGGGTTTAGGGTTTCGGGGCAGGGGTAGGGTTTCGGGTGGGGGGTCGGCTGTCGCGGGGGCCGGCGGTGATGGAGGGAGGGAGGGGGTGGGGGTGGATGGTGTTGGGTGCAGGGTGGGGGGCAGGGGGTGGGTGTTTGCTGTCGGAGGGAGGGGGTTGGTGTTTGCTGTCGGGGGGGGGGGGGGCGGGAGGGAGGGGTGGGGTGGGTTTGCTGTCGGGGGTGGGCTGTCGGGGGGTGGGGGAGAGGGAGGGGGTTTGTTGTCCGGCGGGGTAGGAAAGGGGGTGGGGGTATCGGTGGTTTCGGATCGGACCATTCCTATGAGTATTGGTGGTTTCGGATCAGAGTATCAGATCGAGGGAGGGGTTATAGGTGGTTTCCGATCGGACCAATCCTATGAGTATATCGGATCGGGGGAGGGGGTATCGGAATCGGTATCGAAATCGGAATCGGTATCAAATCGGGGGATGGGGGTGGGGGAGGGGGTCGGGTAGGGGCTGCTGTCGGGGAGGGGGGAGGGGGTGGTGGTGGGGGAGGGGGTACCGTGGGGGGTGGGTGCTGTCGGTGAGGGGGTCGGGGAGGGGATGTTGTCGACACACACACACACATAAATACACACACACACACACACACACACACACACACACACACACACACACACACACACACATATATATATATATATACATATACACATATACATATACATATACATATACATATATAATGATGTAAAAGGATGGGCAGGTCGAGGAGCGGGCGTCGGACCCCCTCTCCTACCGGCTACTTCCCGCCCCTTTTCGTGGTCGCCCCTCCCCCCTCCCCCCGTGGCTGGTCGACCTTCTTGGTCTGGCCGCGCCCTCCGGCTCTACCTCTTCCTGCAGTCCCCGAGTCCATGGATGGCCGGGCACCGCCTGGCATCCCCCGCCGGCGGGCGGTCTCTCACCGTTCGTCTTTCTCCCCTCCCTCCTCCCTTTCCACAACCCTCGACGCTGCCACCCCCTCCGTCTCCTTCGCCGCGCGCGGCCCAGACACCGGCGGCCCAGCCCTCCTCCGCCGGCTGATCCCTCCGGTCTCCTCGGCCCTCCGCCTAGGACGCCGCTTGCTCCGACTGTCTCCCCCGCTCCAGTCCCGACGCCTTGTCTCCCCTACTCCAGCTCCCCTTCCAGCGCCTCTCCCCCTCCTCACGTTGCGTCCCCCAACCCCAGTGGTGCCCCCCGGAGCTTCCTCCCGTCGCGCCTCCACCCGCCTCCGTAGCGGGCTTCCTCCCGGCACCCTCCCCTCTGGTCGCTCAAATCGCAGCTCCTTCCCCCGCACCGGAAGCGGTCTTCCCGTTGGTGCCCTCCCCTCCTATCGTCCACCTCGAGGCTCCTTCCCCCGCCACGACGGCGGCCTCCCCTCAGCAGTGGTACTGGTACACCGTACGTACCCCCTCTGCCTCGGCTGTGCCCTACGGGTACCCTCCCGTCCCCGGCGGCCCTAGCTCCTCCAACGCGTCGCCGTGGGCGTCGTACGCCCACTCCTTGGGATCGCGCCCCTATTACTAGTCCGAGCCGCTGCCTTGGCTTTTCCTGTCGCCGCCCGGCCGACTTGCTCTCCCTTCTCCTCTCCCCCTCTCCGACCAGTGCCCTCCCCCTCAGTTGGATCTCGTGACGCCCCCTCTCCGTCGCGGCTTCCCCCATTTTCTCCACAGCCCGTTCCCCTTTTTCCATCGCATCCGAGCCCCCTCTACGTCGCGGCTTCCCCCCTATCCCCCCGTCGTGGGTCCCCTTCCCCTCCCTCCATCGCCGCCCCGCCTCGAGGGTTCGTCGTGCCCCTCCCCCTCCCTCCTCGGACAGGGCGCTGAGTCCCTCCACCCTCCGTCGGGACTCCCTTCCTCATCCCGGCAGCTCTCCGTGGTTCACCGCCCGCTCCCGGCGGCTCCTTCTGGCCGCTTCGGGCCACCCTCTCCCGACGGTGGGACAGCGTCCCCTCCTTCTCTTTGGACCTCGCCACCCAGCGAGATGCCCCTTCCCTCCCTCGGGCCCCGCCCCCCCTCGGGCCCCGCAACCCCCCGGGCAGACCCCTGCCCTCGGGCCCCGAGTCCCCCTCGGGCAACCCCCCTTAGCCCACGTACCCCCTTGGGGTGCGTATCCCCCCCCCGTTTGTTTTTTGGTTTTGTGGGTTTGAATGTTCAAACCGGGTTCCCGCCTGTAGGGCCCGCCCTCTGTTTGGCTTCTTTTAATAAAAATGTTGTTTCTTTAGCACACACGCACATATATATATATATAGAGGAGTATATATATAGAGAGAGGAGTATATATAAATTTTAGTACATTCGAAACCGAAACTGAAATCAAAACCATAACCAAATCAGTATCGGTATCGGGCTATTCTTATGAGTATCGGTATCGGTATCGGACTATTTCATTGTGTATCGGTATCGGTATCGGACTATTTCATTGAGTATCGGAATCGGTATCGGTATCGAACTAATTATGTTTAGTTTGTCTTACGATACAGATTTTCACATCCAAATTGAAATGGATCGTTACTTCGTTGATCGGGCATGGATGTACCAGTGGATCAACCTCCTCGACCGTAGGTACTTATAAGTATTGACCGTATCGGATTAGTATCGATCTATCGGTTTGGTATAGGCCGTATCGGTTGGTATTGGTCTTAGCGAATTGGTATCTTCCTATCCGATATGTATCGGCCGTATAGCTAGGATTCATATTGGCCTTATCGATTTGGTATTGGTCATATCCGATAGGTATCGGCCGTGTTGGATTCGTATAGACCATTTTGAATTAGTATCGTAGAAGGTTTAGTAACAACTGTACTTGGATTTCTCTCTTCTAGAGCTAGATTACCATTGTAAGAGGGTCACGAGAGCATAGCTGGCCAGTTACAGAACATACATGCTTCCTTTTCAATCTCGTTTTTCCTGATAAAAAAAGAAGTATGTATGTTACTGTAACTGGCCAATCACGATCTGGTGACTCTCTTGTAATGGTATTCTAGCTCGAGAAGAGAGAAATCCAAGTACAGTTGTTACTAAACCTTTCACGATACTAATCTGAAATGGTCGATACTAATCCAACACGGCTGATACCTATCGGATATGACCAATACCAAATCGATAAGGTCAATATGAATCCTAGCTATACGGCCGATACATGTACATATCGGATAGGACTACCAATTTGTTAAGGCCAATACCAATCTGATACGTCCTATACCAAACTGATAGACCGATACTAATCTGATACAGTAGATACTAAGTACATCCGGCCTATACCAGCGGATCCACCAATTACTACACGATAGGCCCAACGACTCCAGTTACATCCGGTTATTGGTGAGTACATGATTACATAGTAATTCTGTTAGTCTTGTGATACAGATTTTTACCTCTAATCTACGATGGATCGTTACTTCTTTGATCATACATGGATGTACAAACGACAACACGAGTGTAGCAACGTATAAGTAGTGTACAGTTTAGTAACAATCTAGCTAGGAATTAGTCAAGAATAATTATAATTAATTCAGGATTATTAATTCTTGATCAAGATCATCAATCAAGGTCAAGGGTTGATAACCAAGATTAATGTACAATTAATCAAGATGATATAGAACGTAGTGTAGATGCAACGTATAAGTAGTGTACAGTTTGGCATGTCCCGCTCCGATACTGACCGATACCCGATACTGACCGATATCGGTCCGATACTGTCCGATACAGATACAGTTTGGCAAGTCCCAGTATTGATATCGGATAATTCTTATGAGTATCGAAATCGGTATCGGTATCGGACTATTCCTATGAGTATCGGTATCGGGCTATTCCTATGAGTATCGATATCGGACTATCCCTATGAGTATCGGGGGTGGCTGGCCACGGGGGGTCGGAACATACACACATACACACACACATACACAAACAAACACACACACACACACACACACACACACACACACACACACACATATATATATATTCGGCACACACGCACATATATATATATATATATATACACAAACAAACACACACACACACACACACACACACACACACACACACACACACACACACATATATATATATTCGGCACACACGCACATATATATATATATATATATATATATATATATATATATATATATATATATATATATATATATATATATATATATATATATATATATTCGAGGAGTATATATATAGAGAGAGGAGTATATATTAACTTTGGACCAAAACCAAATAAGTAAATTTAGTATATTGAAAACCGAAATCGATCCAAATTTAGTATATTCAAAACCGAACCGAATTTTTTAAAACCAAAACCAAGCCGAATAAGTAAATTTAGTAAACTTTAGTATATTGAGGCTCTCGCCTGTACACACACCCACCCTTAACACACACACACATTTGACTAGGACACACACACACCCTCCCACTCTTTCACTCTCACTATCACACCCTTAACACACATACGTTTGACTGAAACACACACACATACACCCCTCACCATATCACTCTTTGTCTATACACGTAATGTTATCCTGATTGGGCTAGGAACTTGATCCTGACAGCGTAATGTTATCCTGTAACTGCCTGTTTTCAAAATTTAGGGTAAAATGGTCATTTTTGCATTTTTAGGAATTTTAGAAATTTTTATTTTAATTATATTATTATTTGGGGATTTTTAGATTCGGGTTCGAATTTCAGCTCATTCTGACTTGTATCGGGGACCTGGGGTAGCTTAGACTCTGATCGAAACCCAACTAGAACTGACCAATTTGTCATGACCAAACCCAGATAATTATATTTTACTAATCCCATTTGATTTTAGTGGGATTAGGGATTAGAATTAGATTTAGATTTAGAACTTGGAATTTGGAGTTTTCAAGTTACCTTTTTGACTCCAACTCAAAACCACTCATCTCTTTGACTTGGAGGGCATTTTGGTAAATTGCCAAATGCCCCCAACCCTCTAAATGTGGCTGGCCACAGTAGCAAACACTCCTCCCTTCTTATTATTGCAAGAAAAACTCTCTCTCTCTCTCTCTCTCTCTCTTCCTTTCTCTCATTCTACAAGGATCCCTTTTTTCTCCTTTGGATTTTAGGCTCAAAAGTAAGTCAAATCTCTTCTAATTCTCTTCCATACTCTAGATCTCTCCCTAATCTCGGTGCTAACCCTTGTTTATCTCTTATTTGTGATTTTTATCTAAGTAGAACCTAGCATGGAGGGGTTGGAAGCTTAGATTTGGCCCTTGACCTAAAAAGAACCAATTTTGGGGCTTTTCCTTGGGATTTCAACTCTCAAGAGGTAAACCCTAACTCTAACTCTTATTATTGCTCCTTATTAATGTTATTTGCATATTAGAGGATACCCGAGGCGTAGGACAACCCATTAGAAGAGGTTTGGAACCCATTGGACTCAATTCGGAACTTTCGGGCTAGGTTTAGTGCCAATTTTGGGGAAAACCCTAAATTGACATGTTTGGGTGTTACCCTAGCCTAATTAGACCTAATTAGGTTAGTTTGGGTGAGATGAGGCTAGGTACGTGTCCATATTTGGATACGTGGGGTCGTTTTGCGAGAAATCATAAAAATAGGCTTTTTCGGGGTTTTCGGGTTCCAACACACGGGTGACTTTTTATACCGACACTAGAATCGGCAAGCTAGTACTTAGAATAGGTTCTAATCATTATTTAGAACTCGTGGGTAGAGTTTGGATCGAATCCTGATAGATTTGGTGTCCGTATCACGCGGTATCGTGAATCGGACACCCTGAAGTCGCCAGAATGGCCATTTGGCCATTCGGGCCTCGTTTCTCGTTTTCGCTCGCGTGTGCGAGTTAAATTGCTTGTATGGAACACGTGTCTAGGCCCTAAAGGGTAGAATTTCAAATATTTGGGTATTCGGATAAGGTTTTGGGTCGTTTAGGAGTATATGTGTGTGTGTGTATATGTGTGTGTGTCCATATATATAGGTATCCATGTGTGTGTGTGTGTGTATATATATGTAGATATGTATGTGTGAGTGTGTGTATCTATATATGTAGATATGAATGTGTGTGTGAGTGTGATATATATATATATATAGGAGAGGGATATATATATATATATATATATATATATATATATATATATAGAGAGAGAGAGAGAGAGAGAGAGAGAGAGAGTGGGATAGAGGAGGAGTTTTCGAGAGAAATTTAGAGAGGAATTGAGAGATTAGAGAGGAGTTAGAGAGGGAGAGAGAAGGGAACACAACAGCAGTAGGGGGTTTTGGGCTGCTGTTCCCCCCCCCCCCAAAAATAGCAGCAAATAGCAGCAGTAACAGCAGCAAGTAGCAGCAGTAACAGCAGCAATTCAGCCCCCTTTGACCCCCCCTTTTTACCCCCTAAGCACCCTATATACATGCCTATATCTACACATGTATATAACCCATATGTAGTCCAATATATACCCATATATATACCATATATAAACCTATATATACACCCCTAAATGGCCTATAAGTAGGTAGGTTTGAGTGAGTTAGAGTGTGCCTTGGTGAGGTTTTAAAAGAGGGGGATATTGGTTAGAGGTTGGGGGAAATATGAAGATAAGTGTTATGTTAGTACTAAGGGGTTAGCCATGAATACTAGATGGGTTAGATGGTTAGGTAGCAAGTTAGTATTGGTTAGATAGTTAGAGTTTAGTATTCTAGTTAGAGTTGGAGTCGTGTGGTATTCTTGAGATATCAAATTGGTATCTCATGAATATCCATTACCTTAAGGTAATACAAGTTTACCCTTTTTGACTTTTCAGTATCAAGAGACCGTGATACGGTATCAAGATTCTAGGAGAGGGTTTAAATACCATAATAGAGAGTGGAGGAAAGCTTAGGATGAAGTAGGAAAGCCTAGAGTGGGAGTTAGAAGCTAAAGTGGGATTTTTACCAAGATAATGGGTAAATCAACAACATGGACCGTAAGATGGACTGGATGTCCACTCTATCTAGAAAACTTGGTAGGTAATGTTAGTATAGATTAGTATCCTACTACCCTAGAAGTCGGGAGTGGAACTCCTAAGGAAAAGCTACTTTGCCTTAGTATTAGGGTAGAAAGGGTAAACAGGATAAGTAGGGATACCCATTTCACAACATATGAGTTTAGTACTTTAAGATATAGCTAAAATTAGGATATTATGGTTGGTAATGGTTAGAAATAGTGGACTTGGACTAATTTTGACCTTGGTTGACCATGGTTGACTATTTTGACCAAAATAAACCGAAAGTCAACCGAAGCCTAAAATTGACTAAAACTTGACCAAACTTGACCAGTTGACCCAAAGTCAACTGTTAGTCAACATTAGTCAAGTTTGACCTAAAGTTGACCTAGAGTTAACCTAAGGTTGACCAGAGTTGACCAGTTGACCAAAAGTCAACTGTAAGTCAACCTTTGACTTAAATCGACCTAGTTTAATTCTGTTTGACTTGCATTGACCCAGTTTGACTTTGTTAGGCCTAATATGACTTAGATTGACCCTGTATAATCTAGTTTGACCTTGTTTGACCTAGATTGACTTAGTTTGACATGTCTTGACCTAGTTTGACTCAGTATGATTTAATTTTATTTTTAAACCATTATATTGATACAGTATTCCATCTATAGGTCCTCGAGGTACTGTTCTTGGACTCAGTCGACTTATCCATCACATCACAGGCGAGTACGTTCTCTGATAATAATTCTGCTTTGTGATATCGTCTTTATTTCTAGTATTTAGTGTAGATATCCTTGTTCTCTTGACACATTATTCACACGGATTGGTATTTGTTGGATCCCGTCATAAGATGTTATTCCTCTTATATATGGTATGCCTTGGACAAGTCTTCCTTGTTTCCTTGTTTATTGTATAGACGCGATTCCTGTGAAGGAGAGCTACTTTACAGAGAATGCATGTCATGACGTGTCATGACTGGATCCACTATATTAGTCAGGAATGGGGGTGTTAGCGTAGATATGTGATCAATACCCCACAGTATTATATTGTATCATCATTGTATAGTGTTAATCGTACATTCACGTATGATTAGCTAGGACAAACATTGTATCAAGTTCTAAGTCGATCACATGTTAAAACTAGTGCTAAACTCACATAGATAGCAGTTCCAGATTTTCGTACATGTTATATACTGTTCTCTTGTCTTATCTTATTACAGTTTTGATATACCCTGTCAGGATGCATGTACGCTCTACTTTACCTAGTATATTCTCTCTATCTACTGCTACATTTTTAATATTGTATAACTAGAACTGTTGTTTGAGATTTTGTACTCGTTCCATCCTGACTGGATATGTTGACAAAA
Organism: Iris pallida; assembly: GCA_029216955.1. NCBI lineage: Eukaryota > Viridiplantae > Streptophyta > Magnoliopsida > Asparagales > Iridaceae > Iris > Iris pallida. Next base: position 10,267,642 of record JANAVB010028000.1, on the reverse strand, counting down.
TATTACAGATGACGGTGAGGAGGATTGCTGTACCTACTACGATCCGGTTGACGTAGTGGACTTAGACTTGGAGACCTTGGTTCAGCAGGGCTTAGCTCCACCGACGAGCCTCTAGCTTAGTTTAGTTAGAATAGACATTTTGGGCTGGACCTTGTCTCCAGCTTGCTACTTATGTTATTATATTATATTTGGGATTGTATAACCATATTACTTTGTGACTCTCTCTCTTTCTCTCGTTGTTGAGCTGGATATTGCACTTGTGGTTTTTATCTATCTAGTTTTTGTGCCATGATTCTTCCTTCTAGATTGTGATTGAGTTTATCAGTATTTCATACGATATTCCTCCGTGCGGAGATGACAAGTTATTATATATTGTTTGTTGGCTAGTAGACCTACAGCGTTCTACACCGTTTTTACGGTGTAGGCTGGGCGTGGTCACGCACTTGTGCCCCTACCTAAGGTGCGGGTCGTGACATATCCTATTCTCAGAAGGAGAATTATAAAGATATATCTTTTCACAACATGTCACCTTGTCAAAGACCCTTAATGTGAATATCATGTTACCGCGGTGTCGGAAGACTAACATGTCATAATTTTCTAAGCCGTGTGCTTTGACGCGCGCGCTAGGACGCGCCATGGGTGGTGGCACGCACAGGCCGAGTCCCTACGGGACGCGCCATGAGTCATGGCGTGCGCCAGAGACCCCCTCCTGCTGTCTTCTCTGTGATCCCCACCAACCCCCCACACACATACCCCCAGCGCGCGCCATGGGTAGTGGCACTTTCATAGATGAATTTTGTCTTGATTTTATTTGGGATGTTTCTTATCATGACTGTGGTCTTCCAGCAGCCTTCGTCTTGTTCTTTGAACTGGAAGTCCTCGGAAGGAGGAGCGGAAGGAAGCTGTGGCTCCTTCAGCCGGCTCTACACTTGCTCCTCAACACCATCCTGGAGAAATCGCCAGCACCTCCAGCAAAACCTCTATACTTCCTCCAGGTCATGCCGCCAGCTGTGCTGCTTTCCCCTCCTCTTCCTGCCCACTTCTTCTCCCCCAACTCTACACTTGAGCTAGATATCATATGTGGCTGAAAGAGTCAAATAAGAAGAAGGAAAGTAGGGAGGAGCAAATGGGTCCAGAGCCATGGTGGAGGAGAGGAGAAGGAAGAAGCTTGATCAAAACGGAGAAATGGATGGATGGAAGAGAACTAGAAAGCACTGATCCTTCCTGTTGTGAGAACTGTGAAGAGTGAGAAATGAGAGGGGGGTCTTTAATTTTTTGTGTTCATCATCATTAGAGGGACCAGCACTGAAAAAGTTGTGACGTTGATAACATGAGAGAGGGAGAGGGGGAATGGAGGGAGGGAAGTGGCTGCATGCCTTTGGCTCATTCGAGCGGTATTTGTGCGCCAGTGTCCCTGTTATTTGTAGGCGTCCCCTAGCGCCCCATGGGTGGTGGCGCGTCACCCCCCTCCCATCCGACCACTACGATACGCCATATCCAATGTCGTTTCATTACTCCGATTATAATTTCGATAAACTTCTTACATTTTTTATAATTTGAGTAAATTTTTTTATCCTATATGAAAATTTCTGTTGTCAGAAAGATAGCTCTCAAGACTCCCCGAGGTGGTGCTGCTAGCCGAGGCAAGGAACCCTTGGAGGTCGACACGGAGGAAGTCCCCGTCGTCAAACAAGAGCCGGTGACTGTTAAGGAGGAGGTGTTACCAAAGGTCAAGGTCAAGGAAGAACCGATGACCATCAGGGAAGAGATTGCTCCCAAGGTTGAAGTTAAGGAGGAACCACCGTCAAAGAGTAGTAGCATCGGGACTGACCCTCCTGTCCCTACAGAAGACCTCAACCAGATTGAGCCTTCGTATGCAAAGTGGCTGAGAGAATGGTACATGCCTCAACGCAACTATGATCCCTGGCTGTGAGGATTCATCGTCTGACTTGCGGTCTTTGCAGAGGCCAAAGTCGATTTTCCTTTTTATTGAATATTGAATATTTGTGTTTAAATATTGAATATTTGTGTGTTTTGTGTGAACAATTTGAATGCTTGGAATATTTGTGTATTGGAATTATTTGTGTGTTTTGTATATTAGAATATTTGTGTGTTTTGTATATTTGTGCTTGGGATATTTGTTTTATTGAATATTGAATATTTGTGTTTTGTTGTCACGACCCGTACCCGGATATACGGGTACGAATAAGTGGGCCACGTCCAGCCTACGCCGCAGTATCGGCGGTAGAGCGCTGTCAAGTACCCGATACTAACTACAACATCTAAAGATCCATAACTATAAAGGTACTCGTATCACATTACACAAACTAAGGAAGATAAGACAAGAATAATAGCAATATCACTAGAACAACTAGAATGTACAAGGATCATATGAGACAAGAATAAAACAGAGGGAAACAATAACAAACTAAATAACTACCAGACCTATAACTCCTGAGAGACAACTCATGGTGAAGAATACCGAGAACCACCCCATCTAACAACATCCTGTAGTCCAATACTGAGGGCACAACTACTCCTAAAATATTGTCAACATATCCAGTCAGGATGGAACGAGCACAAATCTCAAATAACAGTTCTAGTTAGACGATAATGAAAATGTAGCAGTAAATAGAGAGACTATACAAGGAAATCACGAAATGTACATGTGAGTATCATGGCAAGGTAAGCTATAAATCTAGAGCTAGAACAAGGCAAGTAAAACTGATCATGGCATGTACAAGAATCAAGAATCATCTATCTAGGTGTGTGAGTAATAGCTACAACATGTGGTCGGCTTGGGATCTTGCACAATAGTAACAGGCCTGGCTAACCATACGTGGGGTGTATGATCAACACTCACAATCAATAGGTGCACAAGGGGTGCACAATAGGCTTTGACCACATATCTACACTAATACTCCCCGTCCCCCGACTAGTATAGTGGATCCAACCATGACACATCATGATGCACGATTCTCTGAGAGGGTAGCCAGCCTTCGCAGGAATCGTGTCTATACAATGCACAAGGAACAAGAAAGACTTGCACAAGATATACCAAGGAAAGCGAGGAATAACATCTCATGACGGGATCCAGAGAAATATCAATCCGTATGAACAATGTGTCAAGAGAACAAGGATATCTATACTAAATACAAGAAACACAGACGATATCATAAAACAGAAATATTATCAGAGAATGTACTCGCTTGTGATATGATGGATAAGTCGACTGAGTCCAAGAACAGTGCCTCGAGGACCTATAGACGGAATACTGTATCAATATAAGGGTTTGGAAGTAAAATCAAGTCATACTAAGTCAAACTAGGTCAAGCTAAGTCAAGAGTTGACTTACAGTTGACTTTTGGTCAACTGGTCAACTCTGGTCAACTCTAGGTTAAACTAGGTCAAATATTGACTCTACTTCGACGTTCAGTCAAAGCAGTCAACCATGGTCAAATATGGTCAAGGCTAGTCTCTATAAACATCTACAGGATCAACATATTCAATTTCAGTGATTGGGAAATCACTGAAATCGATGGATCTCAAAATACAAACAAAAGAGAAAGATTATAATAATAATATGGTGATAGATAGGGGAAAAACCTATAGATGTTGTCGGATGGTGAAACAACCATCACCAACATGTCCAGAATGGTCAAATTAGCTAGGATAGCCTATCCATAAGTCCAATTTGGACACAGGGGCAAAAAGGTAATTTCGGATCAAAATGGTATCCGTGTCGGACCCACTTTGTACCAAAAAATGTGCCAGAATAAAAGTGCACTAAACCTAACAAATTATATGTCCACGAATCCAGAATGACGATAAGAACCCAACGGTATATCCAGAATTGGATTCCGATGAGCCGATCTCAAAATGACCCGTTGACCCGGATATTGGTATCCAACTTGCACCGAAATGTGTGTCGAAACCAATGTCTCCTAAAACCTAGCAAATTATATGTCAATGAGTCCAGAATGATGATACAAACTCAACAGTATATGTAGAATTGGATTCCGATGAGCCGATCTCAAAATGACCCGTTGACCCGGATATTGGTATCCGACTTGCACTGAAATGCGTGCCGAAACCAATGTCCACTAAAACCTAGCAAATTATATGTCAACGAGTCCAGAATGACGATACGAACTCAAAGGAATATCCAGAATTGGATTCCGATGAGCCGACCTCAAAAAGTCCCGTTGATCCGGACTGTGGGGCCCGCTTTGCATCGAAATGTGTGCCAGGGCCCATGTCCTCCAAATCTAACAAACTTTATATGAAAACGTGCCAGAACAACTCCACGAGTCTACTTGTGGTGTCAGAAATTGAATTCGGAGTCCCGGGTTCAAAAATAGAAATTAACAACTTGAAAATTACGAATTCGGACGACCAACTTTGGCGTCGAATTCAACCAATCAAACGTGCTCATAATAAAACGAAACTTAAGGGGTAGGAAGAGGGTTATACCAGCTACGCATAGGAACCAGTGGCATGCCAGACAGAGCTGCGATGGAGGAGATACGAACCGACGAAGTTGGCTCCGCAAAACTGTCTAAAAAATAACACAATTTAAACGGTCAACTTGGTGGCCGGTTTTGATGTATCAAACGATAAAATTAACGGACGAAAATTGAGAGGAGTGAAGATGTATATACCGAGATTGTGACGGAGTGAAGAAATCGTCGATCCAATGGTCGAATTTCTAGAAAATTATGTACGAAGTTGCTACAGTAAAATATGATTTCAGCTTCGTTCCCGAGCGCATCACGACGGAAATTAGTGCGAAATGCACAAAATAGGCTATGCATCACGCCGGGAAGGAAGGCGACGCACCCCGGGGGTTCGTCGGAGTTCGCCCAGCCAAGGGGGGCCGGCCACGGCGGTGACGGCGGCGACAGCGCCTGCACGCGCGGCTGTGCTGCCCATTTCCGGCCGACTGCCGTACACAGGAGCTGCTGCTGCTTTGCTGCCATGCTGTGCTGGTGGCGGCATGGTGGCGCAGCCACGGCACGGCTAAGGTACAACGAAGGTGGGGTGAGGTGGTGTGCTGGATGTGGTGTCTGAGAGAAGAGGTGGTGGTGGTTAAAGATGATGGTTGAAGTGGTGGTGTTAATGGTGATAAAGAAGGAGAAGGAGAGGATGAAGGCTGGAGTCTCGGGATGGAGGAATTGGTAGCGGCGCTCGGCCAGGGAGGAGGAGGAGGAGGTGAAGTGGTGGTGGAGCTCGGGTTGAGCTCGGAGAGGAAGAGATGGCTGCTGGTGTGCGTGTGTAATGAGAGTTGGAGAGAGAGAGGGGTGAGTGTAATAATTGAGAGGGAGAGAGTATATGTGTGTGTGTGGAAAAATAATGAGAGAGGAAAAATAGGGAGAGAAAGAAGATTCCCTCAATGTTAAGGCCGGCCACATGGAGGAGGTTGAGGGGTGTGTTGCCATGTAGGAATGGAGGGCTAGGATTAAATAGGAGTGAAATCAAGGGTGGGAATAAAATAGGGGATTACATTTATTTTAGGGATTTAATCAATGGAGTTATCATTGAATATTGAAGTAGAAAAACTAGGTATTTAATATTTGTAGAAAAATAAGTATGGGATTATTCATGAGGGGTAATAGGAAGTTTGGGTTGGGTTCGGTTGAGCCGGGTCGGGTCAAAATCGGACATGGTACAATAATTGAATTAAAATAGGTATTTATGATCATGGGTAAATCAGTAACATGCGGGGGATTAAATGAATGGGGCACAAGCGTCATACGAGTAATAGGCTTCGTGTGGGCCATGTCTATATTTTGGGTCGACTAGGTTGTATCGATGTCGGGTCCCGAAATTAAATTGGAAGTTAAATCAGGTTTTACGGTAGATAATTAATTGGCCTAAATTGACCCGAAAGTTGTACGAAGCAAATGAAGCACAAAATGGAGCGTCTGAGTGGGACACGAAGGTCATGGGTGTAGAGCGTCTCGAGTAGATCATTCATGAGAAGTTGATTCTGAGAAAACGACTGGTCTTGTGCTCCCAAATTAAAAGTCACGGCAATGCAAACGATGATCAAAGATAAAAGTGGAAAATCAATTAATAATTATTTAATCGATCAAATGGTCTAAATTGACCCGAAGTTGTGCGATGCAAAAAGAGCACAAGGGAACGAATTTAAGTGGGACATGATATATCAAAACGAAGATAATCTTGTCTACTACAAACTCATGAAGAGAGTTTTCAGAGATTGGCATCCCTGACGCTCTAGAAGTCAAAGTCACGGTAAAGGGCATTTAATCAAATAATAATATTTATTGCAAATAATTGATTTATAAAATTAAAAAAAAATAAGCCCTAAATTCAGGGGGCTTACATCCTACCCACCTTATAAAAAAAAATTCGTCCTCGAAATCAAAGATCATCTAATAGGTCAAGCTAAAACATACAACTGCTATGGCTACAGTACCCTATCTTCTACCCTTGTGATCATCTATGTTATTTCTCTCTACATGCATTTTGGTTCAGGTTCAACAAACTTCTTCCATAAAAACTATGTCTATTTTATCCCTTAGTATTTTCATATTAATAAGAACCTTTACGTATATTCTAAAATATAGGTCATCCTCGAGATACTATATATATATCAGCAATACTTCGCCATCAACCAAAATTCAAATCTTAATAGCAATTTGTTTGTTTCCTTATCCTATCCTAAGTATCTTTATCCTATTAATCATAAGCTCCTTGAAATTGTACATTCAAAACATATTCTTGGCATTGAGCCTTCTCTCTTTTTACTCAAGAACTTCTGAATATAAACCCTCAAATTCAATCTCTTAATTCATTTACCGATTTATTTATTACCCATGTACATATGTCCTTGGTTTGTTCCTGCTATCTTTCGATCTTGCATGCAATGTTATCTCCTTCTATTTCATTCTACATATCGATCTATCCTCCAATCATAAGTAAATGGCTTGTAGATAACCAATAATCACTTGGTCATTAAAGTACTACAATGCTCAACCCTCGAACCTAAGCACAAGATTCTAGTCCTTAATCCGTAGTCACAAAATATAATATCTCATTACTCCATCTTAGATACCTTACATCAATCTATACTATCAAACTAATCGTCCTTAATGGTTTTCTAAGTCCACTATAATCAGTCACTCGTATCTGTCCTATAAGCTTAACCCAATAATTCCTTAAAAAATATACTCATCACAATCACACATAATAACATATTATAGTTACACTACAGAATTTGTTAACAAGGTCTGGCTATCCAATCATCAAAAATAGAAGGTAACAAGGGCCTAAGACTGGG